>VZTE01005077.1:605294-754889 GCA_013397775.1 Eulacestoma nigropectus | reverse complement strand
GGCGCGCAAGTCCCGCGCCGCCGCCTCTACCGCCCCGCCGCGCCTCCGCCGCGCCCCCCGGCTGCGGGGGCGGCGGCCCGGGAGCCCCCCGGCCGCCCAGGCAAACTTTTGCGAGGCGGGGGGGAGATGGGCGCGCACACACACACATGCGCGCACGGCGGGGGCAGGAGAGCGGTAGCCTTGTCCCCTGGCTGGCTCCTTCTCCAAACGCAGAGCGCTCGCCCCACGCCGAAAGAAAAAAAAAAAATTAAAAAAAAAATAACACAAAACCACAACCAGAAACCCTACAACCAAAAGAAAGAAAAAAAAAAAGGCAAAGGAAATAAGAGGGTAAAAATCTGTCTGTAGCTTGTGAAGACTGAAACCGCGGGCGCGTTGCTGCGAGCGGAGTCCCGGGGCAGCGTCAGCGCGATCTGCCGCGGAGCTGTGCCTGCCGCCTCTGCCAGGCTGGATGGAGACGGTGGGGAAAGCAGCCGGCGTGGGGATGGACTGGACAGCGGCTCGGAGCGTGCCTGTGTGCCTCTGTGTGTGTGTGTGTGTGGTGTGCGTGCGTGTGGTGCACTGGATGCGTGTGCCTGTATTTACGGGAGCCGGGGAAACCTCTGCTCCGCGCAGCGCTGGAGCAGCCTCCGGAGCCAGGCAGGGAGAAATCCTGGAGACAAGACACACCGAGGGAGAGCCGCACACGCACACGCAGATACACACATACACACACACAGAGAAACGTGCTACACATTGCATCGCCGAAATACCGAATACAGGAGCAGAAAGCAAATCCTGGCGTGGATCGCTGTTTGCTGGCAGAAGGAAGGAAAAGCACTCTCAGCCACAAAAACTTCCTCTTCACCACAAATCCAGCCGGTCATAGCCCCTAAATTGCACATTGCCTGCTAGCGAGACGTCGAAAAAGTGCTACTCCTCGGCAGTATTGCTCTCTGTAGTGCCACGGTTGGACTGGGCCCCTTAAATACTTTTTTTCCATTAATTATTATTTGTTGCACACAGAAATACCTGAGCTGACAAGCTAGAATGAGGATTAGTCCATCATCTGAAGGAGAGAGAGAAGGAAAGATGTTTCTGCACAAAGAATGGGAAAACAAGAAAGACAGTCCTTGACCTGGATACTTCCTGCCAACCTAGGAGAGGAGAGCAGGGGAGCAAAACCATAAATTTTCTTTCTGCAAATGAACATCTGCAAAAAACTGAATGGGGGAAGTGAAGAAATTTCCTGCAAGGTGAATTGGTCTTGGCTCAGGGAGAGAGAAGAAATTCTGTGAAGTATGTGATAGTAAAATCCAAACTTACAGTTTTAAAAGATATTGCAGTGCTTTTTAGGAGTACTGTAGAGCTTGTCCAGAGTATACAGAGAGAGATGTCAGACCCAGGATGAAGTGAAGAAGGCCAACAGAAGAGATAAAAGACCATGAATTTGAAGACTGGCTTATCAGTGAGGAGCCACAGGGCAGTATCGTGACATAATTCATCATAATTCAAGATAGTTTCAAATTGAGACAGAAATTACTAGGTGCCGATACTGCTGTGGTGTCACATTAGCTGCAGTGTTAGTTTTGGGTCTGGGCCAGTGTGCAAAGCCTGGTCCCACCTGGTGCTGTGTGTGCCTCTAGCCTCCCCTCCTGTTTTACCTCTCCTGCATTGTCATTCCTTCTTCTTCCCTTTCCTTTTCACCCCCCCACGACCGAGTGATGATGCTCTGACACTGCTTGTGTACACAGCGGGTAAACAGTGTTTGTGTGTATGGTAACAGTGTCAAGTGCTATCACCTAGTCTCTTCCACCAGAGGACAGGATGCAGGTAGACCCCTCTGTAACAGCCTACAAATAGAGAACTCAGTGTCTTACCAGCCCACTACAAATAACAAGCTGTTAGTACATGTTAGTACCCCATATTAGTGAAAAGTTAGACAAGGTTTGTATATTTACTGTGCGGAAAAGTTTTGACAGATCTGTATGTAAGATCTCAGGGTTTGTAAAATACATGAAAGATACATACAGTTCACCCCAAGATAGGATCAGAAGGGCGTTACAAATGTTACAAGTACCTCATTTCTTCTGGATTGCTCCAATCGTCTTCTATGCGGTGGTCAAAGCAGAGCATTAGTTTACCACATATTGAGCATGACAGACTCCCCCACAACCCAATCTTCCGCAACGTTTCTCCAACCCACAGGAAAGTTAGTTGACACAGATTCAAATACGCAAATAAGAAAATCAGCAAACTATTTTGAAATGCACAAATCATTGTAAAAGAGCAAAAGAGATTCTGTGATTAATTCAGGGGTGCCTGTAGGTAATTATTTTTTAAGAAAAATGTAAATCTGCCAGAAAAAAAAAAAATGGAGCATGTTCACTCCTGCATTTTTTTGCAAATACTGCTTGAATTCATACCATTGTTAGTATTATTAGCACTTTTACATAAGACAATGACAGCATGGTACAACCTTTATATAACATGAGAAACTTGCTATGGGAAATTCAGGCTCATTTCCACCTTCGAATCCTGCCTCAGATGTAAGTGGCCTAGACAGCCAGTTGTGTTGTAGTCCTGAATGTGGAAGGAATGCCTGACTCTCCCAGGAGCTCACGTTTAAACACAGGTATTTCTACAGCTTCAACAAATCTCCTACTCATCACATGGGAGAATCATTGTGTGTTCTCAGTATGCCTGTAATTAATTTTCTACAAAGTGGAAGAGCTCCAAAGAAAGCCCAGGTTGGCACTCTAAGCCAGTGGCTTTAGCAATCCCTTAGAAACATAACACTTTCTGCCAGGCACGTCATAGGCATGAGCTAAAAGCTCTCCTACTTCAGGACTCACACTAGGAGGCTGTTTGAGGTGGTCACATCATACCCATCTTTTTCCAGCTGGAGGGTATAAATAAAATTGTAAAATTGGTGTGTTTCACAACTCATGGAAAGACCTCTAATTTTATTTTAAATTCTTCCTTCCTTCTCCTTGGCATGGGGATTAGTGTCTTCCAACTTAAACCATTCTCTGGCAGAGATGGACTTGATTTTGGGTTGTTGTGCATTGGTGAGGGCTCAGACCTCTAAGTTGTTGGGTAAAAGGCTGGCTTTTCCTACACTAATTTTGGGCAGGAACACTTTTCAACGACTCAATTCATTTGCATAAGTATGAAAATGAAACATTTTATTGTAGTTATAGGGAATATTTTGATCACCAGGGAAAGTTTTTGTCTTTTGCGTTTCTGTGGAAAGATATAATAGCACTTAAAAATAAATTTTTAATGTTTTTCTTACTTGGCAGTCAGACTGAAAAATCAATCTTTTACCCTCTTGGAGAGCCCCCTTCATCAAACACATTCAATGTAGTAACATTGGTGATTGCTTAGAATGAAGACTTTGCAATGCATCTGCTGGCCAGGTTTATCACAAGTGGGCTTTTTTTTCCTCAAGTTATTCCAAATAGGTGGTCATTCATGTCAAGTTCTACTGATTGATTTTGTTTGCAAAGCTGTTCCTAAAGATCTGCCAAAAATGTAAAAGACATGATTTTTAGCCTTTATTTCCAAATACTTCTATAACAAAACAATTAAAAATAATTATTCACGCCCAATCATAATAAAAACATCAGTAGAAAGTGGAGCAGTAGTCAGCATTATTTCCTTCATCCACTGGAATACTCTGCCTCACATGGCTGAGACAGTTTTAAGGTGTGCAGTAAAGGACCTATGGAATCTCTAAACAATAAGGAAAAAAAAATATTGAATTGCTGCATAATTTGCAAAGCAGCCATCCTCTTGAGCTCTGAACGATTCAAGGACATGGTGGAAAAAACATGATTATAGATCTTAAACATTATAGTGTGTAGTACATAGGCATGAGGTTGAGATTGTACAAGGAAGTTTTACTCCCTTTTTTCATATTTTTGAGTTATTTCCCTTTAGAAACAGGATAAATGATGTTACTTTGAAAGATACACTGATTTATTTTCAGGTATTATCAAAAAACTCTCCTTTCTGTCATGAGTATTAAGGGGACCACATAGACAAAAGCATCTTTCACCTGACTTGACAATAAAGCTTTGGCAAATGTCAAAATGCTCCATAACTCAGCTTCACAAAAAAGAGAAGCTGGCTTCTCGATTCTCCATTAAACTTATGCACTCCGTAGATTTGCAGCTTTCACATAATGGATTTCTAGCAAGAATGTTTCACGGGTTGAGGAAACAATCACTAAGATTCTCATATGTCTGATAGAATTTCCGTTGGTGAAGTGGCTCTGACGTTCCAGCTATTTCTGCAGGCAGACGACTGCCTCTGTACACATCACCAGCCCTGCAGCACTGCAGAAGCTGTAGGTCTGGGGTCAGGGACGTTTCTAGGATCTTGCCTTGATTTTAGGGGAAGATCCATCTGCATACAGGTTCCTAAAGTATTTACTTAGAGTACGGAACACATCTTTGATCTTGAGGACCGACTCACTCACGCTCCAGGCTCTGCACACCAAAAGGGAAATCCAAACATGCTCCTTTTGCTGTAAAACCATGAGGACAGATACGAAGACACTTATTCTTTTTTTAGGTCTACAGTGTCCACTACAGGTGGATGTTGTTTTTTAAAAGTCCAGAAATGGTTAATTGCATGGTAATGAGGTACCACTTTGATTGAAACTGAGCCATGAGGTTGTCCTAATACAACTTCCCAAAGAGCAGTTCAGTGAAGGCATACATTGCAGCATCAAAAGGTGCCTTTTAGCTGATTTTTCACATTGTGTCCAGAGCCTTCATAGAAAAACTTTCTCCACACAGCACAGACTGCTCTTCCTTATCAGTCTGTGCTAGAAGGGGAAACTTTGGGTTTTTTTCTTCGTACTGAATGGTATTTGCTGCATAATTAATGCAAAACACAGTTCTTTCCAAAAAGTAAGCTCCAGAGGCACAGGTGTGAAAAACTCATCTTGCTCTAGAAGTTGCACTCAAAAATAGAATTGTCAACACAGCTGCTAGGTAAGTCCTCTTAGAAAAGGTTTTTGGACTCCTGGCCAAGAAAACAGACCTGCTAAATATACGGAATAATGAAATATGACTAGCTTTCTTTCCTCTTAAAATTTTCAGAGACAGAAGGCAAAAAAATGATCTAAGATTCCATATGCTCAGTTACGCATAATATAGGAGGCTTAGGCTCCCATAAAAAAGGTTTATAAGTGGTAATCAGTGATGTCATATTAATTATAAGCAATAAGCAGTAGTGGTTGCTCTTGGAATCTGCAAGCTATGCTATTTTTGGGCAAATAGCAGCATTTTATATTAGCTGTTCATTTTATGAAACCTTTTGGGAACGAATACTGGAAGTTGAGGCACAGCAACTGACTCAGTAAGTCAAAATGTCTGGACAGAACCATTGCTCCTTTCAGGTGAGCGTTACAGCAAACAAGCCAGGACTGTTGTTCATAGTAATAATTTTTTTTAAATCTATTTTTTCTTTCTACGTATTTAAGGTAGTGCCATTTAATCTGCCCATTTTAAATTAAAAAAAATGGACCACAGTGGCATTATCTGGTAAGTGAAATATCTTCACTTTGTATTTCCTTTGAAAATGCCAGTTCAAGAAAACCAGAGGAAAAATGAAATTACTTTTTAAGATCTTTGCTTTTACAATAAACAGTGAAACCATCAGACTAAAGTGCATATACATAGGTAAAATCTGTACTTGTGCTCAATTTCACTGAAGACCAAAACATTTTTAAAGCTTGAATAATTGTTGGTAAAGTTCCAAAATCCAACTATTTATATACTTGTGTAGATCTTACAGTGACCAAGGAATAGCATTTTCAGTATTATGTACTGCTTCTTTTATGCCATTATGATGCTATCCTTCTAAGCGACTGGTCTCCAGCTCAGACAGGGTTTTGACATTATCCTAGATCTTTCAAGAGCAAATGCCATTTTTTGTAAGAACAAATATGTACAAGATAAGTTTCTTATTCAAACACATCATTTTGTGAACCATCCCCTTTCTAGTTAATCCATAAATAAGATGCCATATCTGTTCTGATCATAAACTGTAACAATTACTTTAAAGATTCCAAAAATGGCTAAGCATCTTTTTATCCTTGCTTTCCTGCAGCATCTTACTATCACTAGAAAATAATTGAAGCAAAAAAAGCACGTGATATACAAAGGCCAAAAAAGTGTTAATTTCCAAACAGCATTTTGAATTAGATTAATATTTTTGAGAAACATTATTTACTTTTAAACCTGGATATATAAAATACTGCACTACAAAGTACACTGAAGGAATATCACAGAGTTAACAATATTCAATTTGCAATACTTTATTACAAGAAAAAAACCTAGCTTTATTTAGATCGTAGTCCTGAGTAATGCAAAAACCCACAGGTGTTCATTGGTGACAATTTTCATTCATATTTTATCAATTTGAAGTATCATACTTTTTTTTCTGTTCAGCTGAAATTTAAGGCAATATTATGCAATAGACAGAATATGGACATTATTTCTGATATAAATGTACAGCATAATATATGCATTAAAGCTGTGAATGTACGGTTTATAGTTTTTAAATTACCATTTCCGAGCAATGTGTTTAAAAGTATATGATATGTTCTCTGACAAAGATCAAAGGGCTTAATATATTTTGTAAGTTACAGCTATAATGATTGCATTTGCAAAAGCTGTAATTTACTGGTCTATTTCCATAATGAATGGGAGCCTAACGAGTCTCACAAGCTGATACATTCAGCAAAAATATGGGACATCTTAGACTTGACTTGGAATATGCATTACGATAATAGCTGCAGTTTTACTGGAGAGTAAATTTTCTTTTATTTCTTGGCATGCTTACCTTGTCAGTCTTCTTGGATTTTTTAGTTTTCTAAGCCAAAATATATTTTAGGAATATCAGCAAATGAAGGGTGGGAGGAGGTTGCAATGGTGCATTCATTCCTGTACACACACGTGTTCTGGAAGGCTGTGAGAGAAGAAAAGCCATGTTCTTAGGTAAAGACAGGCAAGAAACCTGAGGATTAAAGGAAGATACACCTCAGGCATAGTAATATAATTTCATTTTCCTTGATACTCTAAATGAAATTATGTCATCACCTTCTTGTCATGGGGTGGCATGATATGCCATAATCAAAATAGTGTATTATACAGCATGTAAAAGAACTGCTAATATGGTCTCTTTCCTGTGGATGTTCAATACAGATTTACATGGGTCCATGGGGAGATGAGACAAAAAAATGGAAAAGAAATGATCTGAGGATTGCTAAATACACAGCCTACTTCTGGCTTGAGAATAACTTGAGCAACCAAATTCTCAAGATGAGGGATTATCTGTAGAAATCTGCCCTTTCCTGTACTTTCCATTGGCATGTGCTTTGGGCCACTGTTGGAGAAGGAATAGCCTGTTAGGTCTCTGGTCTGTTAGCCTCTGGTCAAAGCCAATATGACCATCCGTATGTTACATTCTTAATTTGATTTTGATCTTAGGTACCTAGAGCAGAAGATAACCTAAATATAAAGTAAATTCTTATATCTTTGCATCTAGAAAAATGTACCGGTTTCTAAAGTGCCTTCAATGAATTCAGACCTCCAGCAGGAAGCAGTGCAGAGCCCCACTGAATGTGCATGCCTTGTAAATCCCTCATAAACCTCCAGTCTACCAACTACAGCCTGCAAGTGTTACAGAGATTGTCAAAACCTATCTTTTCTTCCACTTCCCACAGTCAGGGCAGTTCACAGGAATTACCGTATTCTACAAGATCACTGGCTCGACAAATGCAGTGACTTCCTTCTAAAAGTATGCTTTGCTTCATGGGAAAGCACAGTTCCTCCCTCTCATCCCTCCTTTTCAAGTCCCTCTGACTTGTTACTGCGTTAGTATTCCATGGAAGGGAAACTTTCCTAAGTCTCAGAAGTATTTTCTAGTTTGATTCAACACAGCTCATGTCTGTTTGACCTTTAAATGGCAAAACTCAAAAGGTTTTATTAATATCAGTGTAAAAGTCTTAGTTTTGTTTTTTCTTCTGTCCTCAGGACACTAAATCTCACATATGTAATTGAATAAAAGAGTTGATTCTTCTAAGGAAAGCTCACAGAAACTCTCTTCTATATTTACCTGCACACTGTTCAGATAAATAACCTTATGTTCCTGTTCAGCAAGCTACAAATCCAATCTTAGGGAGGCAAAAAAAAATTTCATGTGAAGTTTACCCCACTTTCTTCAGAAAACTTTTTGCAGCTATTACAAAGAAAAGGACTGTATTCTCTTAACTGTGCTCATGTTCAGGGAGTTATGTTGATTTACAATTTTGATACAGAAAAGTCAGTTATGGGTATTGATCTGTCCTTACTCAATTCTTTGTTGGTTAATTTAGTGGCAGCTAGCTTTTCCTGTACTGCTTCAGCACTGTTTTGTAGTTCCCAGCATTACCTTTAACTCTTCTGTGAAACTTATATATTGTATTCAGCCTCCCTCCAATCTTCCGACAGTAGCCGGCTTTAATTATAAAATGTGTATTTGTTAAACAACTCAAATGCTTTGTTTTTATTTCCAGGCTCACAGGTTTTAGAAGAACGCGTTTTTCTCAGGAGATTACTTTCATTACCCTCACATGAACCCTTCATCAAAATGCTACAGCTTATCTTCCTTTGATAATTTTCACCTCTGTCAGCAAAATTATCATTAGTGTAACCATATCCCCCCCTTTTTTTTTTTTTTTTTTTACAGAGTTTGGAGTCTTAACATTAAGATTTCAAAAAAGTGCTAAGAGTGGGAAGGGTAGGAGTTTATTTGCAGAAAGCAAGAAGAAAAAAAAAAGAGGGACACTGATTTCCCACTGCAGTTTCCTCTGCAGCAAGTACAAAATTGTGATCCTTAAAAACACATCAGTTCTAAAGCAGATAAAACACAGTAGAGAGGTTGTGGGAACCAAGCAGATAAAGGGATGAATATTTGTATAGGTGCCATCAGTCTACCTACTTTTTACAGATGGTTTGTTCCCCAGTGACACCTAAGGAGCATAAGACCCCGTGGGCACGTAAGGCAGCATGACAGGTGGCCAGTTGCCTACAGGCAGCCTTTGAAAGATCATTTGCCCAACCTGACAAGGCACAGATAATTGACTAACTCATTTCAGTTATCTGACAAAGTCTTAGAGTTGTGTCTTTGTGAAGGCAATAGAGTTGTTCCCTTCTTTCCCTAGAAAAGAGAAGATACTGAAGAGACAGCCTGGAAATTCGTGGCTGTGGAGTCACTTTCAGCCTCAAATCTTTGAAGATAAGCTTCTCTGCAGTCAGAAAGTCAGGTATCAATTCCTTTAGAATAAACAGAAAAAAAATGTAAAAGAGATTTTTCTGTGTTACCTGTAATTCCACTGGAAGTTTTGCATATGAAGATTGATGAATATGCAGAAAGCCATTAAGCCTATTTGTATTGTTTTCCGTGATTGTTAGAAAAAAATTTGGAATTCTTACACTTTAGTATTGCTATTTTACAGTAGGGGTGGGGGCAGATGACTTTCTGAGGTCCCTTGTAACATATATTATTCTATAACTCCAAGTCCTCAATGTGATATTCTTGGGTGAGAAATAGTTCTACAAAGAAAAAAAAATGCTGAAAATTTCTGAAGGGAACTTGGCGTCCAGCTCCATCTTTCTTTGCTCTTCCGTGGGATAGGTCTCGGCTACAGGCCTCATGAGCATGACAGCAATGACTCCTTTCCTGCGGCTTGTGAAACTGGAACAACGAAACTGGCTTGGGACGACGGAAACTGGTGCGTACTTTTTTTGAAGTTGAGCAGAAGAGCAGTGCTGTGATGTCTACACTTAGAATCCAGTCTTCTGTATTTTTGTTCTTTATGGACTTTTTTTATTGGCTCCTGTTGTCTTTCAGTGCACATGTAATGACTGGACTCTTGTCAACTCAAGAAAAAGCATTAGCTCATACCCTTTCTACGCTTCCTTAATTAGCACATTCTTCTGTCTACCTAAAAAGGCTTCCTGCTGCTTGCTTTCAAGTTAAAATGAGTATAAATCCTACCACAATAAACATTTGCAAAATACACATCTGACAAAACTCACAATTCTTAAGAGTGCCTTTGGAGACCACCTTAGAAACCACAGGTATCTTAACCTCAGTTTAAGTGAGCCTTGGTATCTTGCCACATACACTATGAAGATCCTTTTGTAAATTTGTTGTTTCCAGAGAAGAATTACAGAATAGTCTTAATGATGCTTTTCCTCATCATGTATCTTTTTTTAAATGCAAAGTTCAAAAAACTGAGCAAAGCTCTTCCAGAAACCATGAGTTAAAAAAAAATATTAAATTACTCTGATCTCAATAGAACTATGGAAATTGAATTCCTCACAGATACTGTCCCTGCTTGTAATTTACTAGATGTATGCAAATTGCATATGTTTAAATGAATATGCTAAATGTTGCTTAGTCAGTCTGGCCATGTGCAGTAGATTGCATTTGGGCATACATAAACCATCCACGTGCAGAGTCCTTTTGTCTGGATTTCAGTTTAGATTTACTGAAGTCTTATGATTCCAGCTGCTGAAAAATTCCAGATCAATAGCCAGAGAAAACTCAGATAAGATATAACAGGCAAAAAACATACTGCCAAACAATGGATAGTAACAACTAGAACAATTGGCATGTATAGAATGGACTAAGGCACCTTCGATATCTAACCAGACAATAGAATAAAATATGTGAAGAAAAAAAAAATTAAGGAAAATGCAAAAAGATTCCTTACTATTGGTAGAATTTGCACATTCCTCTTCCTAATGAGTCTGTGCACTCTTTTAGATTATTTGAAACAAGTTTTCCAAACCAGTCCAGCCGGCAGCCCTTGTTTCTAGTAGGGAAGAAATGTCATGCCCCTAATCCCCAGGGCTACAGCCAAGAGCTTTGAGGAGCCCCTGAAGTTGTGTTTGTCCATGTCCTGTGTGAGTCCTAGTAATTCCCCTCTGTGCATCTACTCAAGGACTAAATCTGCATGCAACTTAAAAACTTCACACCATCTTGTCAGAGAAGCTTGGGGCAAGGCTTCACTGCATTATATCTGTAATCTACAAGTCTGAACATCGCTTGAATACTAAACCACGCACATCTTGCAAAAATGCAGGGATGAAGCAAGAGACTTAATAACATAAGTCAAAACACCGGGGACGTGTAAGGCACATGCAAATATTTAGCTGAAGAGCACATTTCCATACCCCTTATGCTATCTGTCCACCACATGATCTTCTCCTTTTTTTGTCAGTTGATAATGAAGTTACACTGGCATTTTGAAATACAGGGGGATTACTGGAGTGAAAATGAGCATGATGAATACCATGCAGTGTACATTTTCTGCTGTGGTGGGTAAGAAAGATTTCCCTCACTAACTCCATTGTCATCTTGAATTCATCCCTGAAATACCTTTGCAGAGCTTCTAGAAATATGTTTATGTGCTCTCATAAAAGCGGCAGATCATCTGAATTTGAAAACCACAACTGACTTCATATTTTTTAAATTATATGTGGAAGTAAGCACAGATAACATGAGAAAGAATTCTGCTTTGCACCTGAAGAGATATTGTAAGGTTTCTGAATATTGAAATATATAGGATATTGTTTTAAAGATAATTAATGACAAAGTATTGAATACTGCCTTGAGTACTGCAAATATGCCTGTAACAGTCTTTATAGAAACTATGCTCATCCCTAAGACGTTTATGCTCAAATTGCTAGCTTAGATTATCAATGATAAATTGTTTTTGGAAAAGAATGACAGTTTACTATGTATTTATGAAGCTGTAGACATATTTATCATATTTTTATCTTATTTGATCAAAAAAAATCAAGAAAATACTGAATGTGTTCCAAATCATCAAGAAAATGGTGCCATTCCTTGGTTTCAAAGGTGATTTGAATGATAAACTTACTTCTTTAAAAAAATGCTTTAGGTATACACTTTCTATTATGATCTGTGTTTGGGCATTTGTTACATAGAGAGATTTATTGCTAAATTTTTGGCTAATAAAGAAGTCAAACTTAAGACATGTATCCGTTTTTCATTCCATGAAAATCCTTGACAGTTGCACACAACTTCTACGAAAATAAACGAAAGATTTGTAAGTCAAAATCTCATTTACCAGATTTAATACTTGGGAGTTTGATTTGATTTTGTTGTTGTTGTTTGGGGTTGGGATTTCTTTTCTCCAAGACTTACAAAAATGAGGGAGGAAAAAGAAATTTTAGGCTTAAGAAAACACAGAGGAGTTGGATGGTTATATAAATGGTGGGGAATTGTGGTTTTATATAAAGTTTATGTACTGAAACAGGATAAAAAAAAATTATTAATTGAAAAGCAAAACAAATACGTGGTATCTTCATTAAATGAAAGTAATTGATCACTTTCTGGAAAGGCTTTAAGTTATGTGGTTACCTGAAATGTTAAGCTACAATAAAGTTATAGTGAAGAATGGTGCAAATTTCACATTAGTGTGCATAACTCATTTGTCTACCAAATGATCCCATGGTAAGAAACAGAAGAAATACATACAGAAAAAAAGATACATCAAGTAAGTAAAAGTAAGTTTTAAGAAACATAGCTTAGAGGATCTATTTCATTAGGTTTCTTTCTTTGCAATGTTTATTAATAATTGGCCACCCAGTTCTGCTGGATAGTGCTACAGGTAAAGAAGATAACAGCCTAAAGTCTTGATGAGAAATAATCACCAGATTTTATCAGTAGACTTTTAGTCCCCACCTATATTTCTTCATAGTATCTGCAATTTTATTGATTACATTTCTCTGTTTATTGCAGAGTCTGTGATTAAAGATCCAGCTGGCAAAGGTGACCAGTGTTAATCAGACCCTATCTCTCCTGACAGTGATCACTGCAAAAATATTCTCAGTGTAAAATAACCATCATCCCTGTACCAGGGAAATATTTATGAAGGTATTAGTTTAGCAGTAGGCAAGATGTTCTGCAGCTAGCAAATCTTGGCTAAAGAACTAGCACTTGGCAATTTTACAGGATAGTTATTTTCCAAAGGAACTAGGATATTTAGGCTCAATAGGGGAGGATGATGTTTACAAAGTCTCTAAATAGGAAGACAGTGACCTCAGTTTAAACAATTGCTAACAAAACATTAGTGACATATTCTACAACCCCGTACTGTGACCCCATATAGTTCCACTTCACCATATCTATTAAGTCACAAAATACATCTTAATCTCCAAACAGTCAAATCCAGAATGTTAGTGATTGTAGTTGATGAGTGAAGCCAGACATTTTCACCTAAATCATCCCACAAAATATAAAACTAATTAGTCTTTCATTGTATAAAGCTCCCAGTATCTGTTATCCCATCTTGTACTTTGTGAAGGAAAAGACTGTATGTAATGTATGTGGAACTAATATTCCTCCTGGGGGCCACCCTTCATCATATAAGAGCTATCTCCTTTTCTGGTTTTCTTATATATGGTGTTCTGTGGATGCCACAAAGCATAAGGTACAGAGCACACCTGTTTCATCAACATCAGCTAAAAGAAAACAAAGATAGCTTTTCTTTTCAGGAAGAAAAAATCCTTTTAAAACTAACAGTCTTAAATTCACTCAAGATGCTACTTCTCACTGAGGAGTATGCTAATAAAATTAAATGTTGACAGACTAAAAACAATATTCATTTTAATATTACAATTGAAAATCTATATAATTAATATTCACAGCAAGAGATCAAAAACTTGGATAACAGGAGGAAAATGGAGAAAAAATATTTATTCCTCAAAAGTAATACTATACAGGATGAATAAATCCTTTTCTTTATTAGACCTTCATTAAAAAAACAAAGAAGGAGATAATCTTCTTTGGAAAAAAAGTGCATAAGGTAGATGTTCTTTTGATTCAACTTTTAGCATCCTTGCAATAGAAATGTTCCTTTAACATATTTATTACTAGCATATGTTTTTTTCATCTTAGTATCTGTGATCTCTGAGAAAAAACATTCTGTGGGTGGTAGTATCATGCCATTTGAGTCACAGCATATTTCTGCAGATGCTGGAAAAGGACAGTTTTACTGACAAATATTTACCTATTTAAAGCAGCCAACAAAAGTACATAGTATTTAATCATCTCAATTTTATTACTCATCTGAGGTGGTTTAGTACACCAAATCTCAACTTACAAATCATTCAGAGTTCCAACACAGGAACAAGTCTCAATGATTACATCCCATCCCTGTCATACAGGAAATACAGAATGCAGATTTTGCAGTGGCATCGCTCTTTCTGCTTTCACTTTTTTAAGCCTTCATTTTCATAAAACTGAGCTGTGGCAGAAACTGCCAGTGGTAGTAGTCCTCTTTACAGACAGAAAACAGAATTTCTCATATACATGTGATTTATCAGGGTGGGTATAAGCCCATTCTCTCTCCCTGATGCAGTGAAGTCTTCTGACACTCTCACAGCGAGCAGGTGAGAGCATCAGTGACTGAAAACAGTACCTCAGCAGCAGAACACTCTTGGCATTGTTTTTTGTACCTGTTCAGTCCAGCACGATACAAAGTGATTGTTGTGCAAAAAAACCAGTTCGATGTCCTTTCTCATGCTTTTGCCTGGCAGACATACTAGGGTTTTTGGTGTGACATGTCCCACTTTTTAGTGTCTTTTACAAGAGGTGGTTTTTATTTTCTTCATATTGTGTGCACTTTAGAGGACTTGGACAAATTCTGTTAGGTATGTCTTTTTAGATAGTTAAATCTTTCCTAAATGTCTCTTTTTCATCCTTCCAGAGGATGTAATCATATATCTCACTCTGCCTCAAGGTGAAGATTAATCGAAGGCTTTTTTCATTACTTCCACTCCATTTACTTTCATGCTGTTTCTACTCTGTGGATCACCAGCATAGGTTGCTCTTAGAAGTGATGTTCTTCTCCAGTTCCATAATGTCACAAAACAAACTTTGATCATGCTTTGGAAAAAAGAAGTGGTGGCAACCCAACAATGTAAGAACAGGGAAAAGGGCTACTAAGATAGCAGGTGGTGGGCCTGCATCCCATTTTTCTACCCAGGAAACATTGGATGAAAATACAGACTCATGCATACACCCCACTGAAGGGAATGCATCCTAATTAAAGTAAGTTGTATTTCCACACATAGCCAGCAAGCAGTCCCAGCTCTTTTGTCACCAAATGCCAAGCAGGAGAAAAACATGATGGACAGTAGCCATTATAATGGGAGAGGGAGCAATTCCTCTTCCCACCCAAAGCTCTGTACCGTGTTATCTTCTCCTGCCCTGGGTGGTCTGGCAAACGGAGCATCCTCTTGACACAGATATCCTACCTCCTTAACCTTTCCCCCACAAGGCAGCATCTGTCCCTGCTGTAACCTCAGTGGCTGCAGCTTGCAGTACCAGGTTGTATTAATGTGTCACATATTAATGTACTAACCTTTTCAGAGTTAAAGATAATAGTTAAAAAATAATAGGTTAAAAGAGCGAGTACTTATGCTTTGCAAAATAGGTTTTATCAGATTAATCAATTTATGAAATATGGTTTTACAAAGCAATCCATTAGCTGAAGAGAAGTGTGATAATCAGTGCAATAAAAAAATTACAGGAAAGATTTTTTAGAGAGATCAACGATCCCAAATCAGAAAACTTGTTATACATCTTTCCACACCTGCTCCTTATTATCCTAAACAGCAACATCCCTTCTGTCTGCTGAGAAGAGAGACTTGAATCACCTGGTCAGCCTCAAGTTCTCTGCTTTTTGAGACAACACTTTTTTCAGACAATATTCAATACTTCTTGAGGCTGGGATTTCTTTATCCTATTCTTACAATTTGAGGTTCAAATATGCGGTCAGTACAACAAAACCAACAAAGAGACTATTCACTTACCTGATGCAGTCTGACATAATAAAATTTTAACTCAGAACTTGCTATGTTTCAGTAATAAGAAGATAACAGAAAACAACTCACTGGGCAGTACATAATGTAAAAATACATCAGTAGCATAAGACAACACAGAGAAGCAAACCCTTGAGAGAAACACCAGTAACTCATTCTTACCATAAGAGAACACCATTTCAAATCAATTTACTTCATATCTATGTAACTTTTTATCCTTGACTGTATAGTGAGGTTGTAAAGACTGTCACTTATTGACATAAAATATATGGTGGATTCAGTTAAATAGACTGGGGGGATTTAAATGATATAACCAGGATACTTTGAAATACTTCCTTTTACTGACAGTTCGGAGTTGATCTAGTAAATGGAGAGATAGAATGTTAATCAAGCAACAATTAAAAATATGAGCTGACCTTAATGAAAAAGAGTAGGTAAAGTTATGGAGTAGTTTAATTAACAGAAATTTAATATTAGCTGATTCAGATAATTTACCATGCTGACCATTCAAGCTTATTTCAGTAATGGAGAGAAAGAATAAAAAAAGGATGCAGTACAGCACAAAACCTTAGCATAATTTCATGATTTTTCCAAACCCCTTTAGCAAATCGCATATCTTCAAATGAATTTCCATTTTCCATTCACACAACAGGATTCAAACAGCACAGAAACTTTGAGGTTATTGGTGACCTACTTGCATAATGCAAATTCTGTAAAAATACACAGGATCTGTATTGAGTAAAACCAAGGACTTGATTTTTCATTGGGACAGGTAGGAAACCTAGAAAGACAGAGCTATGTTTTTCATGCTTATAATTGCAAACATACGTTATTAAATCATCTCATTACACCGAGTAAAGCCTCTCAAACTTTGTAAATCAAACATACCAGTGATTTTTCTTAAGTTCAAGGTTCACTCTGGCTGCCACACTTGCAGCCTGCTCAACATATACCAAGTCATAGGAAATAACTTGTCAACAAGTTGACAATATGGTTTCTGCCTAAATTCCAAGAAAATGCACGTATACAAGTCACACATTGCATGCATGAAATTATCATACTGAAATAACGAAATAAGGCACTAAGAGGTGCCTCGTGTTTTTAAGACTAGAAGACTATTCAAAAAATTAATGTTGTATTTCTTTTACTCTTAAAAGAATGCTTAATAGATGTGTTTGAAAAGCTTACACGTACATTATTTCTTATGGCCTAAGCAGCCTTCAAGTTTTACGTAATTCATCTGAATCTGAAATTTCCAGACCTTTTCTCACTTGTTCCTTTTTCCTCCTTTTGAGCAAATGAAATGAAAATTAAGGCAACATAAAATGTGAAATTTACACTGTTGTTCTTTCTTTATTAATTTTGACCATGCTTCTCATTCAAGAACCAAAGCACTTTTTCTGGCTTTCAGACACATAACTCCTGTTTCATCCCTAGGAATTTCAGTGTCTCAAAACCTTCTAGTAATTCTCCTTGCAGCTGCTGGTCAGGGGCACTCATGACTCTACTGTCCACACTCAAAAGCAGAGCATTATTTGCTGGCATAATGAATTTTCATTCTTGAGAGCATTTGCAGTCCATCCGACATGGATAATGACAGGTTCCCAGGAATGTCTGGCAACATCAGGATTGTCAGGAGGAGTTTTAGAGAACAGACTGAAGGTCTAACCTGCCTTAGTGACTGTGCTGCTATGTACTATCCTGCAGCAACCTTAAGGCTCAAAACAGGACGAAACTCGGAAAGCATTATAAATTAGCATTAAAAAAAAAAACCAAAACTACATGACTAAGACATTTGTAGTTCCTCCAAGGAGTCATGGAGCTGTGATTTGGTTGGATATTTTCATTGTTTTTTTTTTTAGTTGGTTGGTTATTTCTTTTTTCAAATAATATTATTTAAAAATCATGACAAATGTAGGATTCTTCCCTTTGGTGCTTTCGTTTCCACATATAATGTAGAAAAGGACCAAAAATTTAAATTTCTAATCAATTAAGCCATGACTAAAACTACAGTTAAAAATAACAGGAGAAGATTAATTTTATTCTGCCCTGTGGGTATTTGACAATATACTATTCATCTTCTTATTTTGGCTTGAAATGCTTTGGTTTTTTGCCTTGTAGTCCAGGCTGAAGCTTCACAGAGGTATTTGTGGTTTAGGAGTGGCATTCTCCAACTTAATAGTCCCGCTAAAAAAAAGCCCATGCCACCACTCGCTTCCCCTCCTGCTCCAGCTGAAATACAAAAGGCAAAGATCACGGGTTGAAATAAGAAGAGTTTACTGGAAATAGCAATAAGATAGGAAAACAAACAGTAACAGCAACAATATTAATAACAAAAGTGCACAAAAGAGAGAGTGTGGAGCTCAACCCTACCACAGCCACGCCCCCCAAACCGCTCCCTCCAGTCGGGACCACCAGTGTTACCCCACCGCTCTGTTCACCACACTTGCTTCACTAGGAAGAAATGCTCTTCTTCTTGGAAGGGACAGAGAGTCCCTTTCCCTAGCCCATGGCAATGACATAAGGTGACACCGAATAACAATAGGGTCTTGTCCATTCCTACAGGGCTCCAGGCTCTGCCCCCTCACCGCTACTGCAAAAAATTCACTCTGTCCTTGACTGAAATCAGGACAGTACTTAAGACACGAGACAAGTGGCAGACCAATAAGCAAGCTGAGACAATTCTCCAGAGATAAGTCTTTATACAACAGATGAATGTAAAATATATCTGCTGCATAGAAAGGCATTGCTTATTAATAAAGCCAGTCTTAGGACATCTTAAAATCCTTGCTGTGATTTTATTCTAATAAAACAATCTCTATTTATTCTAAACCAAAGAAATTTTAGCTTTTTTCATTCAACATTAAACTGAATGAAAAATCATTAGTAAATTATACCGACAAGACAAGATAATAGCTTCTTTATAAACACAGAGCTATTCCACAATTCCACATGGAAAAATTATTAACTAGAAAACTAGTTTATTTGCAACATAATTGCCAAAACCTGATCATTCTTCCATCACTTCCTACCCCTCTGAGTATTAGTCCATCAGAAATAATGCAGCATACCTATTTATTCAGGGATCTATCTAGACCCATCACGTCCTACCCCTCTGAGTATTAGTCCATCAGAAATAATGCAGCATACCTATTTATTCAGGGATCTATTCCTGCTTAAAACTTGTCTCCTCACTTTCCTCCTGAAAAAATGTCAGCGAAAGGAAGCATTCTGGCAAAATTTGGGGCAGGGGGAGAGGAAACTGGTAGAAGAGCACAGCACCTCTGAAGGACCAAGACTGAAATGCCATGGTACTGTACTGTATTGGAGGGAGCCCACGGAATTTTCAGGAAAGCAACAGGAATTATAAACTCCAGGTTGAAAAAAGCTGTCCAGAAAAACACTTTTGATTTTTTTAAAGGCAAGGGGAAAGTCAAAGAGTGAGATGATTCGTGCTTAATTATCCAGAATGCCATATGAACTAGTCTGGGCAAAAAAGGAACATGGTCTAAAGAATAAATTCATCTTTAAGGAAAGATAAGTTAGACATGCACTTTTGCCTTCTTTTCAGGTCCATAGAAAACCTTGATTCTGCTGGCATTAGGAAAGCTGTCTCATCAGTCTGCTCCAGCATCCTTGTGGAATCTCAGGTGTCAGACCCAGACCATCACTGTAACCATGAGGATGCACAGTACAGTACAAGAGGCGGTACAGAAGGTTCGACCCAAAAATAACAGAACTGTGAGATCTTGTCCTGGTAGTCAAAAGCAGGAAACTTGACACTAAGTGATTTGTAGCTGGTGCTACTGCAAACAATTCTGGATGCAGCTTAGCCCTGTGCAACTAACTGTTCCATCTCTGCAGCACGGTAAACTTTGCTTCGTATCTGTGACATGCAGCAATAGCCAAAAATCAGGAAAAGTTACTTATTCAGGAATAGTGATTCTATTATACCTGAGAAAGAAGTGAGAGATCCCATAAACCCACAAGACAATGTGATCTGTGTACCAATGGAAAAAGGTTGCACCACGTGTAACAGAAGAACTGAGTTATATTAATTTACACCCACATTTCTAACTCAATTAACTACTCACAGGCAATCTATAGAAATTCTGTGCTTGCCATTTTCCCTTCAATTTGGATGTCAATAGGAGAATACAGCAAAGTATGCTGTTATTCCTTTTTTGTTATTTTATTGACACATCAAATCCCCTGAAAAAAACCTTTTGCTGTTTTAATGTTTAATAGTGGTAAATAATTTATGTACTCCTTTTTATTTTTGTTTTTGTTTTTGTTTTCATGTGTGTTGCCTGAGGACAAAACTCAGGGTTATTATTGCTAGTACTGGGAGAAGCAATCCTTTGGGTATGATCTTTGTTTTCACACTCTCTGAAACCCTCCAGCTCATTGCTCATTGACTGCAGTAATGCTGAATACGAAGAAGGTACCTGTCAATCACCAGGGATTTAAATCTATCGAACCCTGCTTTTTCACCCACACAAATTTCAATATAGCCTTGCATTTCCTTTTTGGAAAAGAAAACATGGATATAGAGATATCCAGAAGCACAAAAGGAAAAAAAAAAAAAAGGAGAAACTCAGTTTTCAAAGGCAAACACAGCAGTGGGGTTAACCTGTTCCACAAATTTCTCATTTATGAGCATGTGAGAATATAAGACCAAAAGAAGGCTATTTATAGTGCCGAGTGTGCTCAGGACTCCAAGATTTCATTTTTGTCTGAATGGGTGCCTCCTATCAGTCAATATCCAGGGAATATAATCACAGAATAATCCATTTTGAGGGAATTGAGCCCTATCTTTTCAAACTTCAAACAACAATGCTTATTAGAATACAATTCTGTAAGGGTACAGTATGAATCTTTTTTAAAAAAAAGGCACTTTACTATGGTTAAAAAAAGGAAAAAATAGAAAATAAGCTCAGGTAGCTATCTTTATCCTCATGTAAATTAGATCAATTAGTATTTTTGTAATCTTTTGGGAAAAGCTGATAATAGGAGCTACATTGTTTATGCAAATAGTATCTAAATATGCAAAATGGACACCACCAGATTATGAATTAAACTTCAGCAAGCTGATTAGCCTGATTCTGTCTTTAGAAAGCAGAAAACATCATTAAAAACATTCACTCTATATAAAAAAAATGAGAATCTCTTTTTTTGTAATATGTGGGGATAATATATACAGAAAATTAATCTTAACATCACTTTAAATCTTTGTTTTACTCCCATTTGGAATTGATTTTGAATCATTGGAAATTCTTTGACAAAACCCATCTTCCAAAGGATAAGCACAGTTTACTCTTTAAATAAAATTACCCAAATCTTTACAGCAGCTTGAAGTCATCTGAATTCTGAGTTCAGTATGTAGCAATATCCTCCTTTCTGAAGAAAAACATGAAAAAATATCTATATTGAAATAATTCCAATAGAACAAACAGAACACAGAACAAACTCATCAGAAAGTATTCACAGAAGTTTGTCAGCTTATTTACTCATTCATTGCCTCTAGGTAGAAGTGCAGAAAAACTGGGAGATAACATTTTACTCAACTATGAATTTTGTGCCTATGTGTTAAACTGTGTAAAGAGTAATGGTCTTGTTTGCTGAATGTTGGACTCCCTATAAACTGATTGCCCTTCAGAAATGACAAAATCAGTACAAAATCTTCATTCCTTTAAGGATTTGAATCACAACTTTAAAATCAAGGCACACTGAAAATTGAAATGGCCATAAGATTGACCTTAAAAATCAAACTTACTTTCCTGCTTTCTTATGTCTATTTCTTATGTCTATTATTTTAGTTTTATAAATTCCGTGTTCATCATAATTCATAAAATAAGAAAGATGAAATATACAGGAGTAAATACATCACATCAAGATCTGAAGGAGCTGGGAAAAAATCAGCATGACCAAGTGTATTTAACACAGGTAACAATCAATGCGCCACGCAAACTTGCATCAGCAGTGTGCCACCAGGAATTGCAAAATTCAGTCTGAGTGCCAGTATCTGGTTTTGGAAAAATTGTTGATCCTAACTGTGAGAATTGCCAAAACTCTTCAACAACGAAAGTTGCAAAGCACAGCTTGATCCCCTTCATGTCAAATGTGTAATCTCATAGATGCAGCCTAGGAATTTTATTTTCATTTTTCTATGAGCAAATAGAAAGAGTTTTTCACAAAGCTATAAATAGAAGGAATGATAAACCAGTACACGAACAAGAAAGTTGTTCCTCCCTCTGTCTGTCAGTTTTATACTTCCAAATAGAGCCCTAGTGGTATCGGTGGATACCACTTTCTTGTCCAAAAAGTTACATCAAAAAGTGTGAATAAAAAAAAAGTATTCTGCTGTAATAATTCTGCAAGCTTCTAAGGTTAGCAGGTTTAATATAGATTGGAAAAGTTGTCCATCTCAATAAAAGGAAAATAATAAAAAAGAAATAAAGCAAATTTGTTCCTAGGATAAGCTACACTTTATTTCAGTTTTCCATTTTCCTCAACTCTGCAAAACAAATTAGTTCTGAGTTTCTGGGGTTTTGCTACTCGCAGTCGGGCATTGATTTTACCCCTAACTAATACTTAAACAATTTTAGCTTGAGAGTGACTTATTTTCAGTTTGTCAACCTAACAAGAATTGAAATCATGTTTTTCTTTATTTTTTTGTGCAGTCTGCATATGCACATTCTATTTTTAGAACCAGAGTGTTTTATTTAGACATCCATGAAATGTTGTTATTTCAGATATTATTTTTTTTTCATCTTGAACTTTAAAACAATCCCTTTCTACCTGCCCCAAATCAAATTGGGGGTGGCAGCAATCTTTGCCTATCTAAACATGTTTCTAAGAATGATTATGGTACTTAAGCTTTAGGAACAGAGGTTCAATATTACTGTCGTTATATTTACATATGTCTTTGGAAAACGTAGCTGCTTTGAAAGGCGCAATAGGCAAAAAGAGAATAAAGAAGAGAATAAGATCTAAATAGGTTTCTTTTAGTGATTATGGGATGTAAGCATTAGGAACTTCTGTTCAATGCTGGTAACCATTTAACTACTGTCTACCAATAAAACAACAAATAGGAGTTAAAAAGGCAACATGGCACGTAGTAATACTACAGCAATTAAAGTTCTCATATGTAAGAATATGCGAGTGTTTCTCAACATAAATACAAGTTGTATTTTCAGATTTATAGCTGGATGACTTGGGATGAGAGTATTCAACTGCCTTTCAATAACTCAAGTACTCTGCAGTCACACTGTCCAACTCACATAGCACGTAGAAGTATAAACAGGGAAAGAATATTAAAAGCAAAGATCAGCTTCCACTCTGAAAAGACAGCTAAACCAAATAAATTGCAGTTTATAATAAGATCATGTTTATCCATAATATGCAAAATCAGCAAGAATCAAAAGCTCCATTATACTTGGACTTAGAGGCATGGAAATAAATACCAGACCCAGAGTACACTGGCAGCTTTCTAAAGTTCACAGTGTCAAAGTGTCCAAGCACTAGACCAGCTGTATCTAATGTTACTAACTCCAGTTATGTTCCAGGAAAACAAAAAATATATAAATGCTTACTAATAACTCCCCCATGACACAGCTTCTGGTTTCTTCAGGCAGCATTTCCGATCTCCATCTCTCTCCCATTCTGCCCAGTCTAGTATCCTCTATGATTTTTGATAATGGGCTTTTTAGATAGTCTTGAGGCTACCTGCCCTGTGTGCCTGCCTCATTTGGTAAGGAGGCTCAGTAGCCCTCTGTAAATGTGTACCAGCTGAGGAGAGATTGATAAAATTTATCATCTCATGTGAGGTGCTAAAAGCTTCTCTTGAGACCCTGACATCAGTCACAAATTTCTACAGCTGATAGTACCTGAAGGCTTGATTCAGGCGGTAGAAGGAGAGCTTTCTTTCATGTTGGAGATGGCCAGATTGACTTGGCAAACCAGCAAGATCTTTCACATCACTCATGGAAAAGATAGAACCAGCCCCCCTTTCTTAAAAAAAGCATTGACACGCACAAATACAAGATAATATAAACATCGCGGCTTTTAGCATTTTGGAGGCTCCTCCAAGTGGGTTTATGAGGAGCAATTCATAAGAGAATGTCATACAGGTTCTCTCAGCCCATCTGTAGGACAGGTGGCTTTTACTCATAGTTAGGGGCTTTGTGTTTACATATAGCATCTTAGGATATAGGGACTTGCATTTTTGGTCGTATTTTTTGGTTTTGGTTTGGTTTTTTAATCAGTTTTTTATAAAAGTCCTAACTAGACTTCTTGTTGGCAGACCGAAAGACTCCAGTGATCTGATGAAGGATCAGGAGAACATGGCAGTGACACACTTTCCACTTTTCAAGACTTTTATTCACAAAATAATTAAACCATTCAACCACAAAATAAAAAGCCTGGATTCTATTCCCTGCACAGATAAAATGAAATCAGAGCATCATCTCACAGTGAATACATTGATTAACTTGTTTTCTGGCCCCTGGAACTTTATATTCTTCAACTGCCACAGCCTCTTCAACTTTATATTCTATACTGCCACAGCCTTATTGTATAGAATGGAAACTTGTTTCTGTCTTGATGCTTTAATAGCAGCTTTAAGACGTGGATTTATTGCTCCTTAGTCTGAGGAAGGATGGCAAACTAGATAACCTACATCTGTTTGGTAATTTTAAAAAGAAAATAATTTGCCTTTGATAAGATCTATGTACAAGGCGTGTTTAAAGCACACCTACTTTATGGAGCTTGGAAGGATCTAAAGTGCTGCTGCTGCAAAGCCAACTTGATGGTGGAACCAACAGATGTAGACAAAGTAGTACCAGCTGTAAGTGCTTGTAGAGGTGGCCAGCTCCTAATTTTGCACCTGGGTGTTTAAACTTTGCCTCCTACCAAGTTAAGAAGAACGAGCCTTTCTTGATGCTGGTCCAGATTTGTCTTTTTACTCAACTGTTTCTAGTCTAGCACCTCTTCTTCAAAGACAAGCACATATGGAACAAATAGGTCAGTGCTTTGTTTGACTATCACAAGATCATTTTACACTACTTCAGATTTGCCAATGGAGCAGTAAAAAAGGAAGATTTTCTCAGCTATGTAAATGCTTTAAAAGCTTAGTGGAATTGCATATAAGATCCAATGAGAATTGTTTCAAATACACAGAAATAAACAGAGTTAACGTGCTTTAGAAAATTTTACTGTTTCTTTGGCAATAATCTGCATAGAAAGAAGGAATTAAAATTTGCAGAAAGTGTTCACCATGCAATTGCTAGCCAGTTAAGTCAGAT
This sequence comes from Eulacestoma nigropectus, assembly GCA_013397775.1. Lineage (NCBI taxonomy): Eukaryota > Metazoa > Chordata > Aves > Passeriformes > Eulacestoma > Eulacestoma nigropectus. Next base: position 729,682 of record VZTE01005077.1, on the reverse strand, counting down.
TAGAGGCAGTGGTGTTAAGAGATGGGTAGTCAGTGGTAGTAATTTACTGACAGTCATTTATTTTTCTCAGTTTCACGACAACTAAGGCACCTAATGGAATGGAAAAGATGCTCAGTCTTTGAGTTTTCAGATTCTGATGGGAGGATGTTTTCATTTGAAAAGTAACTGCAGAAACATTTATCAATAGTATAAAAAATCATGTACGTGAAGTTGAAGAAATCATGAGGGGAATTCCTACTAACTCTTACAAATTTTATTACGAATGAAGTTCCATCTTTGATGAAAGTTGAGATCAAGTCCAAATTAAGAAATTGTATCTTCCACTGTTTTTTATTCCACCTGAAATAATTAATTTAGCTGGCATCAGGGAGAGTGTGTGGTGATGTAGTACATGATCTGCCATTGACAAGATGTTTTCTAAGCCCTTAGGCACAAAGGATATGTGAACTTCCACGTATAAGTTGCATGAGTACCTGAAATTCGTAACTACTGTAAGATTCTTGCATAAAAACCCACTGTAAATGCAAAAATAATTTAATTTTTTTCATCGCAGTCTTCTACCTTTCCTTTTCCCAAAAGAGTGAGAAGTAAAGAAACTTCCCATAGACCTAATTTTACCAGGCTTCCTCTAGGCTGTCCATTTCTTGCTAATTAAAGATCTCAGGGGTCTCACTGACAGGTGCAGAGGCTCCAGTAAGTAAAAGAGAAACAATTGATTATTATACTGTTATAATAAATTATTATAATATTTAAAGAGAACCTCAGAGCCAAGTGATGCAGACTGTCTTGCCTCCAGACTGCTTGATTCTATCTATCTCTACAGCAGTTTTGTCTTGGAAACAGCTAGCTGGAGCAGTCCATAAAAGACAGGAAGGAATGGGTTAAAATATAAGTGCCACAGATAATCAAGGGTTAAGTTATAAGTTCTGTCTTGACAGCGTTTGTTAGCATTGCCCAGAATTTGGGCCTTCAGCATGGTACCAAACTTAAAAGTGCCAACCTTGTAGCGGAATTTGGACCCTGGACAATGGTAGGACCTAAGCCCAACAGAAGGTAGAGCGTTAGATAATTTAGCACCTCACTTTCAAGTATCTGGCATCTTCAGTGGGATCCACATCTTCCTACACAAGCAACCCTTCACAGAAGTGTAACTAAAGGACTCTCAAAGGGCGTGGTACCACAGACAATTTCTGTTTAGCTAGCCAGAATTTCAAAAATCTAGTTTGTCCTACTGGGCCACTAATGAAGAAGTTTGATAGTTTTCTGCCTGATATAAGCCATGTGTTGTATCTGTAGACAGTATGAGAATTGGAGAAAATGAGTGTGGCTGTGGCCCTTACCAGGTGTCTGCATATCTCAGTTTGGTTTTTGATGCACTGTCCTAAGGGGTCTTTGGAGCTGAAACTCTCCTCTTCCACACGCTCCATGTTTTGGTCCTTGCCCAAAGCCTGGATACGAGACTAATTTAAACTTGAGTGCAAGTAGTCATAATAACAGAATATGAGAACTAAACTGTATCTTCTTGGCAGATTAGGGCCACAGAAATCGTGTCTGACACTCTTTTCCTTCCTTTTTGTCTTGAGCTCTTATGGTTATATGGCCAGACAAGCAATTTCTTCAGGAAACTGACTTGGCTTAAGCCTTTTTTTTTTCCAGGTTAGCTTTTGACTGACCATTCACAATCAGATGGCAAGAATCTCAAGAATTAACTTCTTTTTGCTGGGATGACTGACAAAAAGAGAGTAACTGCTCTGTAAAGTGCATACAGTCGCTGGACAGAAAGATCTGTTTATTGCATCGAACTTTCTTGAAAGCTAATTTTGAGGTAACAGACCTAGGAAAATGAAAGCATCAGTTTTGACATCTGAAGGTAAATTGTTAAAATACCAATATATGGAAGACTATGCAGCTAATTAACTTTTACAGCCAATATATAGGCAATTAACTTTTTTACATCTACCATATGTTTATCTTCCTGCAGGGAGTATTTCCAGGAGGAAATCATAATGGGAAATAGCTCTGCTTTTGTATGGGAATAAGATCTGTTGATGATAGCTGCAAATTCTTACATAGCTCATGGTATCTTCAAGAGGTGCTGTTGAATTCTAAGTGAAATGTAGGAATTCAGCAACTAATTTCATGATTTTACAGTGTTGATTTCCACGGGTGGTTGACTATGAATGGTCCTTTGTCTTTTCCTTAGAACGACTCAGGAAAGAACAGCACATCAATTCCACAAGACTCTAGCTGAATTAATTGCCACACAGAGGTACAGTGTGTTTCTAAGTTCCCAGATTGTTCCTCTCAGGAATAACCACATATTAACTGTCTATTATACAGTAAATGTACAGTCTCCGGTCACAGCTACGCCTTTGTTGTTGCGATGAAAACCTGTACTCAAGCTTTTTTTTTGATGTTAGGACTTGTCCCCTAAAATATCGATAAATATCTGGTCTTAACACACAACTAATTGTGGCAAATTTTTCAGTTCTAGATAACTGTTATACTACTGGCTAGTGCTCCTGCAGTCTTCCTCTCTTCACTGTAACCAGAGAGGAACACTGCAGTCATCTTGCAAACATCTGAAACTGTGAAATGCAGAAGAACTTTCCTGGCAGTTCATAATGCTGTCTTGAAATTATAAAACTAAAATGCACAAACTAATGCATTGACCAATTGCAATGTCTGTGACTGCTTTTGAGCTATGTGTAGCTCCCCAGTTAATTTTGCTGTCCTAGCTACTCACCCAAGGAACTGTTAGTACACACTGAAGTCTCCTTTTTTCGCACCTGCGATAGCAAAAGATGGTTGTCCGATGGCACTCGTCCGAGCCATGAAGGTGCCAAACTCTTTCCCAGACATGCAGCCGGAAGCTGCTGGACTCCTGGGTCTCACAGCAGGATTGCCACCTGCGTGGCTGGGTCACTGCTCTGACAGGACTTGTGTGAGGGAAAAGTTCTGTTGCCATCTGCCAAAGACCCCTCACTGCTCTGGTGGTGATATTGGAAGGAGAAATATTTGTTTGGATGTTCAGGCAAGTTCTCAGACCAAAGGAAATGGAATTAAAGGAACTGATGATGAGGAATCACCTACTGCTGTAGTGAATTGGTTGGTCTTTATCACTGTCCATAATTAAACAGTCAGTCCATAATTAAATAAGAGTCGCCACAAAAGGTGCAGCAGTGTTTGCACACTGATTTTATTTTTTTTTTCAATTTATTCCAGTGAAATCACTTATACATTTATTTGATTAACTATGACATTTATCCTGGGGTAGCAGTAGCAGAATATTTATTGAGAAAACTGAGAAGAAGAAAACGAAGGATTATCTGAGTTATGTCCACCTTAATCTTTGATCCTAGAATTGAACTGTATTATTAAAAATATTATTTAAAATATCTGACATGGTTTCTGACCAAGTATATAACTCTTAAAATACTGATTTTATAATTACCAGTATTTAAAAAATGTGAATGGAAATTTTCTGGTTTCAACACTGTGAGCTGACAATGAAAATATAATATCTAACATAAATTAGGTCAGATTTTTAAAATTTTTTTTTTAATACTAAATGTTTCTTCAGATAGATGTGGGAAATACATTTCTCCTGGGTCAAACTGCTGTTCCTCCTCCCTTTCTTTTTGAAACATGACTATGCTAATCTGACTAATGCCATACACTTTCTTTTTGTCATATGAAAATAGTAGTTTCATTTTCAAGTTATTCAGCTCTTTCTGGTTTTAATGGAGATAGATATTCAAAAGAAACAATATGTTAAAATTCTTAATTTAAAATATGACATATAAATTATTTTTTGGTTTGAAGACAGAACAACTCATTCTGAAAATATATCTTTTAATGTTTTTATTTAAATTAGTCTAAATTAGCAAATTATTTTGACTACTCCGAAGTGTCACTTCTTGCTGAATTAAGTATTGAGCACTGACATCAATCATACATCAACATATTAATTCACTATTTCAGAAAATTTCTTTTCTATCTCTCTTTTTTAGAATATTCTCTAAATACTTCATTTTGGAAAAATAAATTCTCGGTGCTAAGTGTTTAAATTTGAATGTCTTGAAACACTTGATGATAGAAGAGAATATATCTTTATCACGCAGGAGTTTCTCAAAGCACACCGTTGGATAAGATTTAAATCCATAATTTTCTTGATAAACTGCATAAATAGTCTCGAAACTGCTCCTGAATTCAAACAGGGCACAGTTCTCCAAATTCTGCACCAGTTCACCAAAATTAGAATGATAGCATCGGTAGCATTACGCAAGAATGCATCAGGATCAAAGCTAAACAACAGTGACTAACGTAATGCGATTGCAAAAAATGTAATTATTTTTATTATCAGGAAATATAAATAGGAAAACTGTCCCAATGGCACAGGATGTACCCCTTTCTACTTTTTTTGGTGGAGTTCTTTTCTGTGTGGTCGTGGCAGAAATACTTTTGCCTGCGCTGTAGAGTAGATAAACACCAGGTAGAGAGAGTCCAGAAGGCTGCAATTGTAATACTCCTTTAATGAAATGCTCCCGTAATGCAGTGCAAGCACGTTAAGGTACAATTGTGAGTGCTAGATGTGAAGAAAAACATTTTCCATCTGTTTAGTACACAGACTGTGTGGGGTTTAATTTTAATTTAAGAGATTTACTTTATAATATGAAAATGTCCCAATTTAAACGCTGAGGAAACTACAGAATCTGCATTCTGGAACTTTTAAAGGACATGAACTGGTCAGGGATTATAGGAAGAGTTTATGGAAACTCCCTCTTATTTTAATGAAAATCAAGAACAAAACCAGAAATATTTTTAGATACTTGTAACCAAATTTGTTGCCACACTTTTTGTCTGTGAATATCTTTTTAAAGATAGCACATTAATCACATTAACAAAACTAGGCATTTAAAATTGCCTTGAGACACACTGAGAATAATTTTTGACATTTAAGTATGTGCTTACCCTTTTGTTTCATAACATTTACAATAAGCTTATGGTTTTCTCCTCAAGTTTCATATCTACAGTAACATAAAAGCAAATGCATTTGTTAATTATGCATTTATTAAGTGTGTTTGTTAATTAATCTTCAATATAAAATGACAAGGAAACTTAAGGTCTGCAATAAAGACGTTTGCAAATTGGCATTGGAGCCATCAGAGAACAACTGTCCATATGACAGTCAAAAGCACTCTTTTTTTCAGTTTTCCAAGTTGATTTTAGTGGCTGTGTCAGAATAAAACCTATTCATCTATCAAAAGTGCCTGTAAGAGAACTGAATTAGTCTTTTGTCATGAATTTTCTGAAATGAACTGAATGAGCACTCAGCAGTCATGGATGTTAAGGCCCAGACAGAAAACACAATGCTGGAGTTTCAAGTTCAGGAGTTGACTCTTGTTCACTTGTCAAATAACTTGGTGGAATCTTGCTTTAATCCTACATTCAATTTTTCATTGTGGGATTAGCTCTTGCAGTTCTCTGATATGGCAATTTGGTTGGCTCAAGTATTCTTGATGTATGTTGTCTCAAATAGCAATTCAAGACTTCCCACTAATTAAGAAAAATTTAAAAAAATATTTTATTTTTCTACTTCGGTTTAGGCAGAAAAATATTTTGCAAAAGATAGGAATATAGCTGCAGATGACCAGTCTGTTTTATTTTCACTGACATAATCCTCAGTCTTTCAGAACAAAGTAATCTGCTGCACAGAATGTGTGATGAGTGAAGATTCATTTTACATATTTAGCAAATATCCACATTCTTGCTGTCAAAGTGTCATTAATGGACACTTAGTTTCCTGAAATAATTCTTCCACTTCACTTTGAGATTGTGTCCAACCCTAAGTATTCAGTTGCATGAAGAGCTTATTCCTGTGCTCATTTATTTAAGACCAGCTACTAATGATGAAGTACTTTGATTGCTGGCAGCCTTTCTCACTACATTGCTTTAGGAAAAAATGCAGAAAACTGATCACGGAATAAATGTTTGTTAATAATAATGAAACACACCAGGAAAGTGCACCTTTGTCTTCTGTTATGTGGAAGATACACAAAATGCAGGTGCAACTTTATTTAGGACAGCAAATAGCTAAGTTAACTTTGGAATGAAATTAAACAGAATCTCCAAAAGTCATAGCATGTGCTAATCCACAGGAGAATCCCGATGCTGGATTTCTTTCTTGGTACATGTAGATGAAGTATGCATCTATTATGGTTTGTCTTTTTCTCATTTGCACTTGCTTTGACAAAACTAAGAGATTTTATGTGTTGTTGTATATCTTTTTTTCTTCAGTCCACAACATTATAAGATTTGAAGATACAGAACTGCCACTCTTCTTTACATTTGTTTCTGAAATTCTTCCATTGACATGTCGTGCTCTTCATATGACTTCTGCTGAAAACATTCCTCAAAACCTAATACCTTGATTTAATGTTTATTACGTTCTGTTGCCTCATTCACAGAATCACAAAAGCACGGAATTTTTAGGGTTGGAAAGGACCTCTGAAGGTCATCTAGACCAATCCCCCTGCCAAGGCAGTGTCACCTAGAGCAAGTTACACAGGAACATGTCCAGGTGGGTTTTGAATGTGTCCAGAGAGGGAGTCTCTGTGACCCCCTTGGCAGCCTATTCCAGTGCTCTGCCACCCTCAGCATAAAGAATTTCTTCCTCTTGTTGAGGTGAAACTTCTTGTGTTTTAGTTCATGGCCGTTGCTCCTCATCCTGTTTCTGGGCACAACTGAAAAGAATCTGGTACCATCCTCTTGACACACACCTTTGAAGTATTTATATGCATTGATGAGATCCCCTCTCAGTCTTCTCTTCTCTAGACTAAACAGGCGCAGCTTCTGCAGTGTCTCCTCATAAGAGAGATGCTCCAGACTCCTCAGCATCTTTATGGCCTCCTGCTCCAAGAGTTGCTTGTCTTTTCTGAACTTTCACTCCGATGAGATTGCAGATCAGGCATGACTGTAGAGACCAGTCTTTAAAACAGGATAGAGGTGCATAGCTTCTGCACCCAGATTTTGCCAACTCCTTTTTGTTATACTGGGGACAGTAATTGTTTTAAATATTTGCATATTGTATTTATCAATTTAAATTAAGAACTAATGAACCTAGCTGTAGTATATTTAATCTTTTTTTTATCTTGTATTTCTCTCTTTCCCGTACTTCGTTCTTACTTAGTAGCTTGATGACTATTTCTATTCTATGACTTTATAGCAGTTCACTACTTAGAGACTTCACAAATCAGAATTTTTTTTTCATATTTAATTTAATTTGGTGTAATTTTAATGCGCTTATTTATAGGTATAGTATTATTAGGGTTGTGGTGCAATAAGTTCAAATAATTTTACACCAAAGGCCTTTTTTCATGTAAAGAAGGCATGTCAGTGTTATTTGTTTTTAAAATAGGTAATGCACAACAAGAGACAAATCTTTGGGTTTGATTTTTCTTCAGCTCTATCATGCACCAGCTTTCCTTTATTTCTATCATTCATTTTTTAATCAGTTGTGTTTTAACAATAATTAACGGTTATAAGCCATTTGAAACAAACATTCCTAACAATGCTAAGAAACAAACAGAGATATTTTGAACAGTTTGGTGGGAGTTGCCTGAATGTATTGATGGGTAGGTATTCAAGATAGCACAAAATGCAGTTCAATGTACGTATATAGACCTCTGAAAGACAAATAGCTTATATTTGAGCTTAGAATAGGCAGTTGGATAAGGGACTCAGAGAAGCAGGCAATATGACTTGCAATGAATATTAGAATGAATATTGTTGGCCAGTATTGCCATTTTCAAGGCAAAAAAAGATTGTTAATGAAAGTGGGACTTGAAAAAAATGAAATCAAGTTGTTTACTTGTTTTCTTTTGCAGATGGCTAAGAAAGGCATCAACTTAGAAACATTATGCATAAGAAATCTGTAAGTAATAAAGACAGCCGTCTATTTATTAGCTATAACTGACATTATACCCACTTCTCTGGCAAAAGTTGTGTCAGTTATTTCCTGTCACACAATTGTATTGCTTTCTTCCGCTGCCTTTTTGTACATTTAGGCTTCATTATTCACTTTTGATCTTTTTATTGACCAAGTGACCTTCAAGGCTCATGGAACTGGCAGAGGCAGTTGGGCTGAAGTGGGAGCTGAAGATGAAATGCAGGCAGGGGCAGACCTTGGAGGCACGACTGGAACCTTAATGGGCCGGTGCCAGGGTGGACTGCACCGGCTGCATAACAATTGCCGAGGAACCGTACAGAATGCACAGTCTCAAAATTTTCCTCGAGGTGAACCAGGAAAGTCATTTGAAAGCAGCCTGGGAAGAGATATGGCTTAGAGTAGAAATGAAGCCTAAATCTGGTCCACAGCATGGATTAATGCGAAGAGGAATGCATTGCTTCAAGGCTGACCGGACTGTCCCAGGGATCAAATGCCAGTCAGGGCTGTAGTTAGGCAGCTGAAGATACATCTACAATGCTCAAGAGAGAGATTAAAGATAAGTAAAGTTTGATTTATGGTTTCAGTTAGGGACATGGTTATTTATAATACAACATTCTTGTTTGATGTTCCTGTCTACATTTAATTTTATTTCTGATAGTGATATCTCTTGTTGCTGTTATTCTTCCAAACCCTGCTCATTTTTCCTTTCATAGTCATATATAATATATTTTTGTGAGGTTCTGCTTAGACATAAATATTTTCATTTGGTCCATGTCCATTTTACTTAAAGGAACAGCTACACAAATGTTCTACAGAGGTAACACTAAAGTGCTGGTATCTTCTAAAAATATTTTTCAATATCATAACAGGAAGTAGTTAAAATAATGCGTGTTTAAAATATAGTTAGCTTAGTTCTAATTCACATCTTTTAATAGTTAACTTTGTTGGGAAAATTCACTGGGAACTACTCTGGGTAGTTAATAGAGGCCAGTTTAGATTATTGGAAAGAGAATGCCCTTTTAAAATATGATCTGAAGATGGTTTGCGTTTTAATTGAGGGATGTTAAGAGGAAGGCACCGTATATTGGAAACTTTCAGATGCAGTAGTTCGGCAGAAAATAAAAAAGACTGCATTTATGGGACAAGAAAGCAAAGCTATAGAGATCAGTATAAAAGGTAACTGGCTGACTTGTCTAAATAAATTATAAAAAAATTATAGAAACAATGGACTATTTAAAGTACTGAGACTATATACATTATAGAATGCTTACGAAAGGGAGTGGTTATTTTGTTGTACTCTCAGCAGCATGCAATGAATCAGTTCAGTAAGACTGAATAATTCTAAAGGCAATGTTTGCATCTTTCGCGGTTTAGATATCTGAAAATTAGGTGTCCAAGTTAAAAGTAGCCATCCTAAATTCGTTTTTGGTGATGATGGAAAGAATAGTCGTCTTCAGATTAATCTGGCTTGTCTTACATATCTATGTTAGGGTGAGTTACATTGTTCTTTGCAGCTCTCTTTCTCTCTGCCATCAATAAAAATTGATGAGGATGACAGATCTAAATAAAATTTGGATATTCATAGTCAGGTGAGAATAATACCCCTTGCCTTACATGTCCCACCCATATTCATAAAATAAAGGCCTGTATGCACAACCATCTCATGCTTCAAAGTGGAACATTTTCCCTTATCAGGCACATTTTTTCTTTCAACTCCTTCAAAACTGGTTACACCACAAAGCACAGAGAATACTGTGAATAGACAGCTTTAATGGGGCTCAGAAGAGACAGTTTCTAGTTCTTCAAGAAACAGGAAAATGAGTAGGACTTGAAAGAATAGGTAACTAATCTGTGAAAATGGGATAAACTGAGGAGGAAATAACTGTTATTTTGAGAGAATTAAACAAAGGAATATTCATAAAATATTTAATGAAAATGAAACTAGAATTACTGCATTCATTTGAAAACAGTGGGTTTTTTTTCCCCCCTCTCATATGGTTAAGAATTTTTTATACGTATTTGTTTTGTTTAACTGTTTTTTTTTATTATTGTTGTTGTCTACAATCATTTTTTGGTGAAAGACTGTGGAGGGAACAGAAGGAAAGGATTCTCAATAGGTCATAGAATCATAGAATGGTTTGGGTTAGAAGGAAGCTTAAGAATTATCCAGTTCCAATCTCCCTTTCCGGGCAGGCATGCCATTTACTAGGTTACTCAAAGGCCCGTCCAACCTGGCCTTGAATACTTCCAGGGATGTGACATCCACAACTTCTCTATGTTTCAATGCCTCATAACCCTCTAAGAAAACTAACATCTTCCTAACAATCTAAACCTGCCTAAAACCATTGCACCTTGTCCAGTGTATTATCTGCCCATATAAAAAGTTCCTCTCCTTCCTTTTTAGAAGACCCCTTAAGGTACTGAGAGGCAGCAATGAGGTATCTCCCTCCTCTTTTTCAGGCTGAACAATGATAATTCTCTGTTTTCATAAGAGAAGTGCTCCATCCCTCTGATCATCTTCTTCATGGCCGTTCCCTGGACCAGCAATAACAGGTCCACGTCTTTGTTTTGCTGATTACCCCAGAACTGTACGCAGTACTTCAGATGGGGTGTCCCTAGGGCAAAGTAGGGGGAAAATCCCCTCACTTAACCTGCTGGCCACACTTCTTTTGATGTGATTGACCTTCCAGGCTGTGAGCGCATACTGTTGGCTCGTGTTCAGCTTTTCATCCATGACAACCCCCAAAACCTTCTCCACAGGGCTGCTCTCAATAACTTCTTCTCCCAGTCTCTACTCATTTCTGAGATTGTCCCACTCCAGGTGCAGCATCTTGTACTTAGACACATTGGACTTCATGGCATTCTTGTGGGCTCACTTCTCAATTTTGTCCCTCTAGTCAGCATCCCATCCTTCTGTTCTGCCCTTGAAGACACCTTCATAAGGTGAAGGAGTTTTGACAGCGTTAGAGAGCACTGCTCTTACCAAGATATCCCTTGGTTTAGTAAAATATGTGCGGCATATGCATATGGATGTTTTCCACTTTATTTTGTATTTTTTTTTTTTATCTTTTTCTCTTTATCATACGGTTTGATTATATTCCCGAGATAAACAGAAAATTGTGTGATCCCATGAGTTCTTCTTTCCATCAGTATAGGTTAAAATAATTTTCATGTTTTCATATCTGGGTAGGCTTTTGTAACTATCTGGCTGTGATGTTTCAGTGCTGTGCATTAATCTACAGGCGTCAGGGGAAAGTTCAAATACATGAAAAAATTTCCCACTGTGTACAAAGTTAATGAAACAAGCCTAAGGTAGCTAGAGTTACTTCAGCATAAGCTAAGAGCCTCTATACAAGCAGCTACCACAAATCAGGTGAGATGAGTGAAACTGTTGCACCACAACTCGTTCATTTATATAAGCCATTTACTGTGCTTTGAAATCTGCTGTTTTGATATAGTAAGCATCATGGGTTGTAAATGCATAATTAATACACTATTTCCCTGCTATGTTTTACTGTTCAATTTTCTCTGCCTGAACTGTATTAAACTACTGCATTTAGAAAAAAAAACCCCACTCATACTCATGGTTGAGTTATGATGATTTAATTTAAAGTTCTCAACTGATTTATTTTATTTTGCTCAGTGTTAGATTACTAATGTGCATGTACAGTGATACATGGCAGTGATATAACATTGAGTATTAATAATGAGTCAGCCTAGAAGTAGTTAATTTAAAAGTCTTTGCATCATACACGACCCACGTTTTCAATTTATACTTTCTTTAGCACACAGCCTGCTAAAGTTTCACATACAAGTTTTATTTAACTGGTCACTAGTGGCAGAGTGCATTATTCCTTAACTCCAAGCTTGCTGCCTGCGCAAAGTTTAGATCTTTAGGACGTGCCTTCTTCACACTGCTCTGATGCTGTTTGCTCAGTGTCACTTGTGTAGTTTGTGCTGCCTAGCTGCGTTAGACTTCAAGTGAACTTGCTTTGAGCTTGCCAGTTTTACCCTAAGCACCAGAGACTAAAAAGCAATTTAGGCTCTTCTACTTCCATCACTGAACTGCAGCATAGCTCAAGCAAGATAATTTTCCTTAAGTGCAGCATAATTAGTGTTTTAAATGTCCTGGACATGGGTAGTGTTATGAAAGGGAAGACTGGACTGCCCTGTAAGATACGGTCCCACAGAGTTTACATAAAATCTACACCTACAGTCTGCACTGCCCACACTTCTGTTTCCACCAGGAGTGTCTGAATTAATGCAAGGCTGTGATGCAGCTCAACAGTGCGGTGCCTTAGTGAGAAACTAAAGGTGTTGCTTGCATGCCTTGGAGAAGGGATAAGGGCTTCCAGGTATGTTTGAGACTGCAAGACTGTATGTTGGATTGTGTTGGAGGATACAAGGAGTGGAGGAAAGCAATCCTTGCATAGATTTGTTCCTGTGGTTTTGGGAATTGACTATATCCCTCCCCCAGCTCAGGTTTAATCTTGGAAAAAAGCTAGCTGGTGCAGTTGAATAGCGAGCTAGTGGGGTGTTTAGATTGCGTGGTGGGATAATCAGGAGCGAGTGCTTGAGCTTGCTCCCCAGCCTCTTGTGCTTTCCAGTGTAGACAACCTGTAGTTATTCTTTAGGATTCAGGAAAAAATAGGTGACCTGAATCATGCTATCATCCTACTACCTATTTGTAAAAAGGTCTGAACTTTGCCTTTTAGGCAAATACCCCGATTCCTTGGTAGGTGCACTTTCACACTGTCACAGGGATTATTACCTTTCATCCCTCCGAGGGCCTAAGTGAGACACAATGCTACTACCATGAACCAAAAAATAACGGATCCCAAGCAATAGTTGCCACATTTTGTTTGCCGTTTGGCAAAACTCTCCAATATTTAGGTCAATAGACTTCAAGGAGCTCATGATCCTATTCTTCTGCCAGAGCTGGTAATGAAAGCACAAAGCCTCTCTCTTCCTCTTTCTCCTTCTTCTCTTTCTCCTTCTTTTTCTCTATGAGGTTTCTGGAAGACATTATTAACAACTCTGTTACCTTGTCAAACCCTGAGAGATTTTCTCCAAACTGACACACGTGAAAAGAAGCTGGAGGAAGCTGTTCTGTCTAGCTTCAACCAGAATAGCTTATCATTAAAATTAGACTGGCATTGTCCTTGTATAGTAAGCACAGAACTGACAGCCTGTGGTGTATTACACTGTGTGCTGCTCTCTTCTCCTGTAAAACAGATGGTTTTTAAACACTAAATGAACAAAGAGACTTTCAAAGGCAGATTCCCTTCACAGTGCAGTGTTTGTTGCCCTCATTACCCTCACTGATATCACTTCACCGAGATACATATATATAATATATTTAAATTGCAGCAAAAAATTATTTCTAAATTTTAGTTATGAGCTCTAGGTTATACCAGTAAATTCAGCAGACTCTGGGAACTCTCTGGAGAGGCTGAGGTCAGCTGTAGAGCACAGCATTAGGAAGGATGAATCACTCCTATCCTCCCATTTATCAAGGCTGATACCCATGACAGGCTGAAGGAGAACCAACAGTTGTGGGAGAATATTTAGCTGCTGAATTAAACAAGCATTTTGAATGTTTGCTATCAGTGCCTAAGCTTCACAAAACTGCCTTTCCCCCACTTTTTCTTTTGTCAATACTGATAAAGCACCAGCCTAGGTCTGTAGCACCAGTCAAGGTTTGTTCTCAGCATTACAAACATACTTTCTGTTTAGATATTCGAGAATTTTTTATTTACTCTTAGAATTACGTTAGGTACGTTTGTAAATCTTAGACTCCATAGATGAGGAAGACTTGAGCTTAAATACTGTAATGAAAGGAATTTTGGTTGGTCCTATCCAGTGCAAATAAGACCAAGTGACCAAATTCTCAAATGCAGTTACACTTGATCTTGACAGGACATAGGATTATGGATACTGCTGCTCATGGAGTGCTGCCTGGAATATGTGTAAGCATTCAACTGCTTGGCAAGGGAATAACTTATATCATTAAAACTGTGGAACCTTACTATGTATGAACCTTAAAAAAGTACACAGAGCAGAAAAAAATATTTCAGATTTGAATTTCTACATCGTGTTGTAATACAAGTTGATTGGAATATTGTACAGTTGCAGGTGAATCAGGCAAGAGGGAAATCATTAACAGATTCTTTGTTTCTTTTGACCTCAGCTTCCCTGATGCTGTTTAGGGAAGTTTCTTCTAGGGTAGCAGGCCAGGAGTTATCAGATGAAAAAAAATACTATAGGCAAACATGGCTTAATTATTATGTTACCAGTCACACAGTAACACACCCTCAAAGGAGAATATATTGCAGAATTCATTTACAAGATCTTTTAACAGTCATGTATGATAAATGTCATTTTGATTTGGTCTGGTATCCCGTTTTGTCTTGAGATAATAATTCTTTGCAGTTTAATTTTATTAACGTAGCAAGTTAGAAAATGGTGTTCTGGATCCACATAGTGAATTATTCATTGCATTTCAAATATTAAGTTGCCATCAAATGCTTTCTGATCTGCATTACATAAAGTCATGCTGAATCTCTAATGTCTGGACTGCCTATGTAATGAAGAACCTCTCAGACAGTGTTCAATCAAAATACACTTGAGAGAAAGCAGACACAGTATTTTGATAAGCATCACGAGTACTCGAAGTTTTGTTTTGTTTGGATTTTCTTGTTTCCTAGGCAGGAAGAATCCAGAGATCACCACATCTCTTCTTCTTAGAACTACCTGCTCAAGCACAAAACTTTTGATTTTAAAGCTATTACAATGACACCATTAAGTGAGTTTCTCGGGCTGCTGTTACTGGTAAAGCATTTAAAATAATTTTTTAAACATCTCTAATTTTATGCAACAAAAACATGCTCTCACTATTTTATGTAAGAAATGTGATGCTGTCTTCAAAAACCAAAACATCTCTGTAACATGGTCTTAGATTACAGTGAGGAAGAGGTGCTCTTCACCACTTTTTGTGCTCTCTGAGAATGTAAAAAAAAAAAAAAAACCCAGAACTCATTTGAATAAAAACATGACTTTTAAAAGTTTAAAATACATGGAGATAAATGAGAAAGTTAAGTGAAATATTTAGAAAATCTAAGTCAGAAGAACGGAATGTTTGTTATTTTTAGACATTGACTGAATTTATTCCTGGATTTTTTAGCAGACATGCTGTCTTGCTTTTTTGTTGTTGTTATTTTAATGTCTTGAATGACTTGATCTCTGTTTTAGTGCTCCACAGGCTTTAGTGCTTCCAAATATTGGAGGACAAATATTTGCATCATTCAGGTACATCTGATTTTTTTGTTTTGCTTCTCTGTCCTTGGAGGTCTGGGAGAGAAATTTCTGTCGAAGTAAAGCTGTGCTTCATGCTCTGCATTTAGCTGTTTCCGTGGCCAGTTTTACATCCTTAAGCATCCAGAAGCAAGCGTGTGTCCTCGTGGTATGCTGTAACTCTCCGTGTTAATAGGTTTAAAGCTGTGATTCAGTGTTAAGTCGCTAGGTGGCATGTGGCAATGAAAGAGAAGGAAGTTAATATCGGGAAGTTCTGGTGAACGCAGCTGGCGCTGGGCGCCTTGGAACAAGCACGTTAGAGTTAATGTATTGCCATCTGCCTCTATTTTATTCACTTGTTGGACAACAGACCACATTTGTCTATTGCTCAACACGCTTTTACTCATAAATGATACCAAAATCTGTTCAAATATTTCCTTTTGATAACTTTATGAAGAATCATTCCGTGTGCATTTGTTGTAGAAATAGACTATTTTCCTCCTCTCCCATCGTCTGCCTAATAAAAACAGGCACAGTCGGAGTCTCCTTAACAACATAACTAAAGTATATAAAAATAAAGGGCTAAATTATGCAGATACTGGGTGTGAGGGAGAAGAAGTACAAGGAAATATCACTATTCCATATATAGCCATATTATTCTGTGAAACTGGTATGATTCAAATAACATTCCAAGCATTAAACTGACAAAAGAAAAGTTTCTGTCCCATCTGTACATGAGATTGAAAGAAAATGGATCTGCCAGTTATCACAGCTCTCTATCACGGAAATCAGTGTAAAGGTGGAAGTTCTGCAGATAGAGGCACGGGTAGGATACATCTCCCTATAGAAATAAGTAATAGGAGCAGCAGACAGGTACAAAAAATTGTATCTGTTCCGTCTTTCAGCCTTTAAAAGTTTCTACCCATGTCCTAGAATGACACTGATTATACAAAGATCAGAGAGGTGTATTTTTGTAACGTTGACTTAGTTCATTTAAAAGTGGTGATCTGTGCCAAAAAATGTGGGGAATTTGTGAACTAAAATTTTTGGCCGTGTATGCCCTCCTTTGTCTTAAGAAAAACAGCCTAATTTCTAAATTTTAAGCAGTATCGGTCTGCCGTTAGGCTACAGAAGTCAGTTGTTTAGCGATTATGTCATCCTGTCCTGTGAGATGTATTCCCTTCTCCCACTACCCCTGAACGCTCTCTGTGGAAAGTTTTGAAGACATGACAATCTCAAATGGTGTATGAGCGGAACAACAGAGATACCTTTCCTGAGTTTTGTTTCTTCATTTGCTGCCACACCTATTTGCAGATGTGGAAGTTACAAGGCTGTGAGGTAT
This sequence comes from Eulacestoma nigropectus, assembly GCA_013397775.1. Classification (NCBI taxonomy): domain Eukaryota; kingdom Metazoa; phylum Chordata; class Aves; order Passeriformes; genus Eulacestoma; species Eulacestoma nigropectus. The sequence continues at coordinate 713,096 of VZTE01005077.1, read as the reverse complement.
ACAGGAGATCTGAATTTGGAGAAGTGAAATTTCGAGGTACTGAATGCAGAGTCATGATCAATTCCAAAAATTTCCTGGACAAAAGAGGCTCAGGGGAGACCTTATCACTCTTTACAACAACCTGAAAGGAAGTTATAGTGATATGGGAGTCGGTCTCTTTTCCCAAGTCTCAAATGATAGGATAAGAGGAAACAGCCCAAAGTTGCTCCAGGAGAGGTTTAGATTGGATATTAGGAAAAATTTCTTCTCTGAAAGATTTGTCAAGCATTGAAACAGGCTGCCCAGGGAAGTCACCATCCCTGGAGGTATTTAAAAGACGTGGAGTTGTGGCACCTAGAGACATGGTTTCAGGGTAAACTTGGCAGTGTTATGTTAACAGTTGGACTCAATCATCTTGGAGGCCTTTTTCAATGTAAATGATTCTATGATTGTATGACTCTATGATTCTATGATCTTATATCATCTCTCTGCAGAAGTTCTCATCCCTTAAAGAGGGCTCAGACAGGCTGAGAGGCAAAGACCTGCCAACAACCCCCAGCTGATCAGCTGGGAGTTGAGTTTCTGGTGCATCCTCTGTGACCAGATCCTTTCCTTTGGATGATTAGAATCAAGGAGGATACTGTCTAGGCAGCTATGACTTTCGTGTTAGTCCCTACAGCCAGCCCTTATCAAGGTATTATTAATGCACAAAAGGATTATGAACAAAGAAAATGTCAGGGTTTGTCCAGTTTCGTAGTACAGCAATTCTTACCCATCATTTGGTGTTTGCTTTTTAAGCATAAAATAGGATTCATTAAAAAATTTTCTTTGGGAGCCACCTGTATGTCAGAGGGAGCAAAGTGTTATATGAATTTGGCATCATTAAACAAACAGATGATGTCTGAAGACATTAAAAAAAGAAAAAACAAAAATGTAAGTTCCATTAGTCAGAGAGAAAGAAAAGAGTTGGAATTTAAGCATTCAACTGAAGTAACTGATTATGTCTCAGTACAAGCCTTGTCATTAGCATAGCAAAAAAATCATTCCCTCTCATAATGAATTAATTGTTCTTCCTTTCTGGATAATTTAATTGCAGAGCGAAGAGGTCACTTAAAGTTAAGCAAGAGATTCATAAAACATAGTTCTGCTCTGCCTGTGTTGAGACATAAATTACCCCTGCGTCAGTGTTTTTTACTTTACTTCGGCTGTTTGTGTGTAGTTATTTCTGCTTATGCTTGATCTGATGCATTTCATTCTGAACGTGACCTTGATGGCTGCCCTGGGTTTTTATTCTATACTATGTCCCAGTTTTTGGAGATGGCTAAAATTAAATGTCTCTTTAATAAGGTAATCTGTCTTAGCAGACATTGATTATCTACTTAAACTAGTATTTAATCACTCTTAATAGGACTGCAAAGTATCTTCATCATATAGTGAGGAATAAGAATTTGTGAGGAGAGAGAAAAAGAAAAGATGCCATTGTTTGTCACTGCAAACATTGTATCTGCAATTAGGAATGTATTCCAAATACAAACAAGTGAATTAGGATGTCTACATTTGATTATTTGTCCAGACTGTCTTCATAAGCAATGCGTCTGATTCAAGATATCTATTTATCTCTATTAACTCTTAAGTAAGCATTGCAAACTACTTCAATTGTAGTTGTCTAAACTTGAGTGAGACATATCCTACCCACGAGGACAAAACCTTTCACTACTGATAAAATCTTCCTTTTTGGTAGATACTTAGCAACAGGAACAGCCCAAACAGAACTTGTTTCAAACTCACACAAGATGAGATATATATTTCTTAATTTTGGATGTCTAAGTTCAAGCTGAACACTTTTAGGAAGAATTAATCTGGTTTTGACACATACTAGGATGAGCTGAATCATGGCTCAGAGATGAGAACAGAGATGTGTGCCATTTTATTGTCTTCCCTTATAAGAACCCTACTTGATGTGCATGGCAATGGTTGCTTGCAAGGGGTTTATCTTCAGGTCAACAACAGTCCTGATTGTTTTGACTTCAATTTCATGAGAACTGATACTCAACAGCAGTACCAAAGGGAGTATTTCTGATATCAAGCCCCTCAATATTTGAGCCCCTAAAGATTTGAATCAAATTTTGCAGGTTTTTTTTAGTTGTTAATCAGTAGCTGTAGCTGAGCAGTTATGATTAAGCAATTGCACTGTGAACGCTGTGTGCTTGGCTAATCTTTCATTTTAAGGAAAGGTGAAGACAATCCCAAGATGAATGGGCTGTCTCGATGAGAGCCCCCAGGAGTGTGTGGTGCAGTGTGGAGTAGAACTGATCGGTAGCTGGGGGAGATGTAAGCCTGGAAGGGTGATTTTGTGACCGCTGACTTATTGACTCCAAACTCAAAATGGACCACAGACTCAAATGGAATAAAGAATTGCACATGAGGACTAATCAGCATGAGAAGTGAGAGATGTACCTTGCAAATACAGGTTTGAGTGCTAATTAATAAAACAGTTATGTATCCTGCAACCAAGAAATGCAGGTGTGTATGTTTGTTAAAGAGTATAAATAGTGTAAGGTTTTGATGATAGGTGAGTTAGCCATTTGTTGGTTACCACCCAGCTTTGTGCCAACCAAAATTAAAAATAGAAATACCTCTCCTTGGTGTGTGAATTGGTGCTGCACACTGGGTAACAGGCCCACATTTGGAACAATGTCTCCACCATTGTCAAGGGTAGTTCAAAGAGACTGAAATATGGAGGTAGTTCAATGGAGACTGAAGTGATTCTCGTGCATATTTTCAAGTGTTTCCAGCATGCAATGGTTGAATTTGTACTTAGTTCAATGTAATTCTTGTTGTATTAACTTAACTTTTACTCATCTCCACTGAGACATGCTCAGGTTTTACTATATTTATTTCTTTTCTGCTGATAAATTCTTTAAAAGTGTGCCTTGTGGCTGCTGTGAAAAGTGAAGATAATCCAGAAAGAGCTTTGATATATAGTCTTTTTAAAGTCTATTAAAATTCAATATTTAGAAATAAAGTGATTGTCTCTAATATAAATGTTAACATAGGAATTTACAAATGGGACAGACTGCTACTTTTAATATGTTCATTTTCACAGTGCTTGTTTTGACTTAGCGATATAGCTGATAAAACAGCAGAGAATCATATATCACATTATATTTCTCCTTTCCATGTACATTATTCCTAACTTTATTGTCTTATTTTTTCTCAGTTACAGTCATACAAACATATCCAGAGAATTTAGACCATTGTTTTCCTTTTCGTAGTCTAAAAAGTCCTTCCTTTATCTGAATGCTGTTTAATTACTTAGAAACTGACTGGGCATTAAATGTTTGAAGCTGCTAAACAAATCAATGTTCATTAATAAGCTGAGAAAATGTCATTGTGCTACATTTCAAAAAATTGATCTTAGTTACTCATGAGCATTATCTCTTTAGAGAAAGACTATTTTTTAACGTGCAAGGCTTCCCAGTGTTATCCATCGTTACACACTCAGATTAACAGATCAACTGCAGTCAAATTGAGACATTAATAAAGTTCACAATGCTGCCATGAACATAACCATTACTAATAACTGAAATTTTCACTTGAGATTCTTTATAAGAATATGTTTACTGTTGGGCTAAATAACACCCACCCACCCACCACCCACATGCATCCACACCCACACCCACACTCCATTTAAAGAACAGTGTTAGAACAAAATGATGTCTGTGTTAGTATTCCTGAAAAAAAAATTTTATTTTAAAATCATGGTTTTGTTGCTTACTACAATGTTCTCCTACTGGTGAAGGTGCAAATATCCTATTTTAAGCAAATTGAGGAACATAAAGAGCTGCATAATATAAGAAGTCCCACACCAATGAAATAATTGTAATTAACTTTTAGCACCATTAATTATATCCTTTACACGTCTTAGGACTGAAGTGTGATTTACTTGGTATTTTATTAGATAATATCAAAAGGATCGTAACTTTGTAATGTATATTATTTCGTGTGCAATTAGGCGTTTAAATACGTATAAATGTGTTCTAAATAGAATATAATTTATATTGTAAGAGTTTATTCTGTTGGCACAAAATGACCTTGCTAATAGAGCTGAGCAAAAATGTGCGATAGGAGCACTTCAGGATGTCAGAATGCAATCTTGTTTCCAGCCAGAAAGAGAAGCTCACCTGTGGGCAGTGGGGAGTCCTAGCTGATGCAGAACCAAGAGCTTAAAGCAAAGTCCTTGAGTGCTGCAGGCTTGACATTTTGCTTCTGCTTCACCACACAGCAGGTGGCTGGAAGTCATGGCCTGATATGGTGGGACACATGACTATAACCTGTCTGGTTAGGGTGTTTGTTTGGCAAGCAAAACTTCCCAAATTTTGCCAGTAATGATATGGTTCCACAGGCCGGGTATTTTGGTTGGTGTATCATGGATACAGTGACCTGGTGAATTTGTCATGCATTATTGCTTGCCTGCAGGAACATAGATATAACCAGATGTGAAAAATTATATGCAAGTGACCTTGCTGTTAGTGAAATGCTTGTTTTCTGAAAGTAATTAGTGAGTGTGTTGACAGGATATACTAGCAGGGAAAAATATACATAAAACTTCTTATATCTGTATCAGAGACACAGATTATTAAGACTGCTTATAGACATCAAACATTGACCCCTGTATTTTCATATAAATGCAGAATCAAGTGCCCCTGGAGAAAAATCACTTCCATCTGAAAGCAGCCTTCACCTCTCTGTGAGCAATGAAATGCATGTTCAGTGCATTCCCAAATACCTATATCACTGACTAGAAATGCATCCTATTCCAACTGTCTCAGAAGAAAACAACATCCAAAGCAGAGCTTTTTAATCTTTCCAATCATGAAGGAAAACATTCAATGCAGCTCCAAGTTAATAAAATCTTGTTGAACACAAATTTAAGATTATCAGCTGTCTTGAAAATATTTGCCATAAGCCTATGCAATTAATTTACATTTGATTAGATCCTCTGGGAATAGAAGTTGTGTATTTTTTCAGTACAATACTGGTTATTTAGAAAAAATATGTTCACAGTCCTGTTCCTCTCTACACGACTGGAATAAAATTGCAGAAAGGCTTGACAATCTGAAGCAAGAAAACTCCTGTGCTTTTGAATGAGTCCCGTGTTTCCAAAGCACTCTGTTTTTCTCATCATTTTGAAATATCCTGGGTTTTTCCTTTCCTTTCAATCCATGATATAGCCTGCTACCTTTTCCCTTTAGCCCCTCCCTTCGCAGCTCTGTCCCTAGAACCAGCTGTCACACAGGGCTGCCTGCATTGAGGAACCACTGAGGAACCATCCTGCGATGTGACATCATCTAGAGGCATGATTCAATTAAGTGAAAGGTCTTCTTAAGGATTAATTTGTGCTTAGAGACACTGATCTTCATTTCTTTAAAAGTCAATGAAGAGGGACAAAGGCTTCTCAGCTGCTAATTTAGTCTATAAAGTTGGGTTCTTCCAGAGGATGATTCAAAGCAGAATCTTGCCTTTTTCTCAATCAATTATACAAGGGACTGGACTTTCTTAGCACTATTGAGATATTCCCTGAAGACTTGCCTTTTAACAGAAGTGAACACATGGTAAAATATGTAAGAGACTTGTCAAAAAACTTCCCCTGATTCCAGTCTTTATGTACATTTCAAGCTTTTCTCTCTTCACCTCTTATTCTGTGAGATATTACCTCCAGGTCAGACAGTAAAAGTTGCTTGTATTATCGCTGTACCATATAATTTTGTACCAATCTTTTGGTATAAAAAGGTGTCTACTTTTTATTGGAGAGAATCAATCAAATTTAGGGCAATTAAGGGAAAAAAATCATTTAAGGGAGAAAAAGAACCAGTGTATACTGGAAAATTATCAATCATCTTAGCCCACTCCCTTCTCTCTTGTATTGGCAAAAGGATTTTCACACAGTAGGACCAGCTAACCATGTAAGCAAGCTGGTATTACTAAACCGTCTTGAGTTCATCTCCTTGTCCGTGTTCTTCATCTTCTTTGTCTTTATTTTTTTTTGTCAAGTCTGAAAGCAGAGTACTTAGCTACAATTTCTCGTTAAAAATTACTCCAGAGTCAAAACCTATGGTTTTAGTTCAAACCAGATTCATTAGCCCTGAAGTACTTTGCCTTTTTTTTTTTATTTCTGGTCTTCCCAATAATCAGAGGAATAAAATTTTGTTACAAACGTCAGAAGTTTATAACATTCTGCCTCTACAATTGATGAAAATACATAACTCTTCTCAATCTAAAAATGAATGGTGTTTCTAAAAGATCAAATTATATTAGATTATTTGTATTTTTCAGCCTGATAGTAGCATTTGAATCACTTAGACTAAAAGCTGACACAGTATACATACACAGTTAAAAGTTATAGAAAGCTAAAAGTTTTAATTTCAAGGAAACACATTAGTAACTTCGTAATAAGGCATAGATTTTTCAGAAGTGATTAGCATTTATTTTAAATGTCCATAATGCTTTTCAGAAATAATTCACCGTGTTCCAAGGTCAACAGAGTCCCTTCAGAAAATAAGGATTCTTTCAGAGTTGTTAGCCTGTGCACCTCTCTTGTAACTACCAGTTACGCACAGCATGAAAAAAAATGACACTTTTTTATTATCATGTTGTTTTTCTTAAGATAGCAAGGTGATAAGTTCAAAGGCGCTCTAAATGAACAGCTAATTGCTTATCAACTCTTCTCTGTGCCAGCAGAGACTGTGCAAATGGAGCTTGAAGGAAAATTAGATGATCTGAAGTTCCACTAGAAAAGTCCATTGAATACTTTCTATCTGAAAGAAAGAAGCACACTTATAACATACCAGTATCACGTAACTGACATATCACACCAAATATAGATTTTAAACAAGCACCTTATGAATATTATTAAGTTTAATTAAATTACTAGATTTTTTGCCTTAAGAAAAAATAATTTCCATCAAAATTGTGAAGACTGTGTGACTTAATAATTAATTGTTCATTGGAACAATTTTTCAGTGGAAATAGAACTAACTGCAAGACTTTGAATCAACCTTTAAAGCAACTTCTCTCTTACTTAGTTAATCACTAAATTAAAAAGTAAAGATTAAGCTATTCTGCTTCTGAAGAGGTAACCACCCAAAGGAAATAAACTCTTCGAAGGCTCTAGTATAGTCCTGTCACAATCACTGAGTGTCAGTAGAAGCTTTAGAAGGGAAATGGGTTAGATAACTTAAAAGAAAAAATAGTAACATTTATTTTATGAGTTATTCATGGTGGGAAAAAAATAGGTCAAGTTAAAAATATATGGAAAGTGAATGTTAAAAGGGTGTAATTTTATGATTAAGCTAAGGATTGAAGAAGGTTTAAAATCTGAAAGTAAAGAGGGAATCTTTCAGATTACACCCACAATCTCATCTTTCCCATACATTTGCTCAGATAAAATGGTTGGTTTCTCTGTTCATGAATACAGGAAAACCTTTCAGTTTCCCATATTAGTGTATTTGCAGATCAAGAAAATAAGTCTGGGCTTTTATTTTTGTTTTGCTTTGGGTTTATGTGAAGTTTTTTTTTTTAATTTTTTTTTGGTACCTTTGCACAGTTAGTAAGTAAGGGAGTTACAGATTAAATTGAAAATTACCTTTTACACATGGCATCATCTGACTCTTGATTTTCTTTGAAAGAAAGAAATCAAGCTACATTGTTTTAAGCACCATGACAAAATGTTAATAGAAATGTAAAAGACAAATTGGAAAAATTTACAAATATCAAATTAATCAGTAAAGGTGAAATCTGTCTCACTAAGTTTTAACCCCCTGAAAATGGGGGTTTATTTATTTTAAACTGTATATGAAGGCTTAACTTCATAAGCGAGGCACAGAGAGATCATCCAGATTTATGTATCTCACCTATTGTGTCTGAAAATTGAATCAGAAGGATTTTCATGATGTTATGAATAAATTTGCTCTGCTTTTAATAAATATAAAGGAAGAAAGATTTCAGGTGTCTGAATGCCAGGTGCTCATCAAAGCAGCTCTATCACTCCCCTCCTCAACTGGAAAGGGGAAATAAAACATAACACAAAGTTCATGGATTGAGATAAGGACAAGGAGAGATCACTCACTAGTTACTGTCACAGGCAAAGAAGACTTTATTTGGAGAAATTAGTTTAATTTACTGTAAATTAAACCAGATCATGATAATTAAATGGATTTCTGCTCCACCATGGCCCTCCATGGGCTGCAGGGACACAGCTGCTTCACCATGGTCTGCACCCCAGGTTGCAGGGGAAGCTGCTCCGGCACCTGGAGCACCTCCAGCCCACCCTCTTCCTTTGACCTTGGTATCTGCAGGACTGTTGCTCTCACATGTTCTCACTCCTCTGGCTGAATTGCACTGGGTTTTTCCCCTTCTTAAATGTCATCCCAGCATTGCTGATGGGCTCGGCCTAGGCCAGCAGTGGCTCTGTCTTGGAGCTGGTTGACATTAGTTCTGTCAAACATAGGGGAAGCTTCAAGCAGCTTCTCGCAGAAGCCACCCTTGTAGCCACCGTGCTACCAAAACCTTGCCACAAAACCCAAATACATTCGACCCTTTGCTCTGCCTTATCTCAAATTCCTCATGTCCCTGTTTGTGAGCCAAAAAGGACTGTGGTATGTTGATTTTGGCTGGACCACTAACATGTTGTATCACTGCCTTCCTCATCAGGGCAGGGCGGAGGAGAAAATAACGAGAAAAAACTCATGGTTCAAGATAGAGGCAGATTAATAAAGCAAAAATATGTGTGTGGAAGCAAAAAAAACCCCAAATTATTTATTTTCTACTTCCCAACAACAAGTGATGTCCAGCCACTTCAATGGAAGCAGGGCTCCAGTGCACATAGCAGTTGTTCTGGAAGTCAGTTGCCATAATAGCAAATGCCACCTCTCTTGCCTCCCAATTTCTCCTAGTTTTTTATTGCTGAGCAGACACCGTATGGTACAGAATACCCCTTTGGCCAGTTGGGATCAGATGTCCTGGCTGCATCTCCTCCTAAGATCTTGCCCACTCCCAGCATCCTGGAGAGACAGTAAGGCTGGAGGACAGCCTTGATGCTGTGCAAGCACCGCTCAGCCATAGCCAAAACACTGGTGTGTGTTACCAACACCTTTCCAGCTACCAATCCAAAGCACAGCAGGACAAGGGCTGCTGTGGGGAAAATTAACTCCCTCTCTGTCAGACCCAATACAACAGGTAAAAGACAACTTGAAAAAAAAATAATTATGTTTTACTGAAGAGTTATTCTCGGTGGCTTCATTGCCTAACAGAAGGTGGTTTAGACAATCCAAAGAAGTAAATAACTTCATTTATTTTTAGGGTCTAAACATCCGTTGTATGTACAGACATTCTGTTTTCTAAAATATATTTTCAGTCTTAAAAAATATCAGTTGTTTTGTTGAGGCTGTTGGTTCAAAAATTCCTTAGGTTAGTGCAATAAATTTGCACTAATTTCTGTTTTCCAGCCAGATGTCTCCACCAGACTATGGAATCCTTAAAAATTTTCTCATAGCTGCCTTCAAAGCCTGAGGTAATTGCTTTATCACAGCAGGTTAGGAAATCTATGTTTGACACAGTGGCTGAGTCCTGAAAATAGCACAGGCTTATGTTTAATGCATATTTTGAAGACAAATTATCTTGTTTCAGGAATTTTGATCTTGAAAGATTTAGCTCTTGAAAATATGGATGTTCCTTTATCACTCATTCCAACTGATGCTTCTGTTAAACATTTCCTTTTATCAGAAACTCTCTTGCAGGGGTCTTACTTGCCTTAGAAGCATCAGCACACAGAATATGAGAATAGTGGAAAATATTTTGAGGACAAAAGAATAAAAAATTGTGAAGGAGATTTTAGCGTTTTGTTTTGTGAGTCTGCTCTTGTCCATTGAACCGGATACATCACAATCATTTTGAGACACTTTTTGTCTGTCGAAACAACACTTAAAAGCCCTCCACAACTTAGACATTTGGGAATTCCCACCCTGAAATGATTCTTTGTAACTGGATGCAGATGTGCCTAGTCTCTAGAACCCTCCTTTCTCATGTAAGCCTGAGAACACACAAAGAAATTAATTAGGCAAAGGCTCTTGAGCAGTGCATCAGTCCTCGACTGGAGAATGAGTTCACTGCTTACCCAGCCACCATTCTTCTTTTACCCAGATGTTGTTGTCAGATCTCAAAAAGGACAAGGGATGGGATTAAAAATGGGATTAAAAATAAAAAATACCATTATGTTAAAGAAAATATTACAAAAGAAACTTTAAGGCAAGAAAATACAAAAGCAGATAATCCTTGAAGTACTTCCTGAAGTTCCTCAGTGTCTCAGCTAATTTAGAAATGTTCACTGTCTCTCATTTTCTTTCTGACATATTTAAGCTGAAGTGTCCAACTTGCTGTTACAAGGATTTGATTCCTACTTCTCTGTTATTGGGCTTTTGGATAATCCTACTCGGTTTCTTTGTTTTTTAGGCTGTGTCTTTTAGCTTTTTTCACCAGCATTTCCTGATTTACATTTTCTACTGTAGTGTCTGATTTGTTTACAATCTTCTCAAAGGTTTTATGCTGTTTTCTCACTCTTATCTTTCTAAAGACATGTTTGTGAAACTGTATAGCTGATGACTCAAGAAACAGCAATTTTTTAATCACCATAGAAGACTTCAATATTAATTTGGCTGTAAGTGTTGTATAAAGACCTATCATCTTTCAACAGATGGCGGATTGGGAACAGTATCATTATAGAAGTATTTAGCTTCCTAAATATGGTGTTGGAGAACAAATGCAACTAATAATGGTATTAGTATTGAATAGCCTTGGCTATTCAGATTTGTGACAGCTGGCAGATTTCATTGCTAAGTCATTAAAAATCAACATGAAGCAGCGCTAAGTTTATACTGATCTGGATATCCTTGTAAGGGTTTAATAGAGAATAACCTTAAATAAGTCAATTTAAATCAATTATATGAATAAAAAAGGAGTTCTGTAAATGTTACCAAATGTTCTTTGTTTGAAGTGCTCAGATTTCAGTGAATTTAGGGAATTAGTGATGCTGCATGGAGGAACTAAGCATACAGATTCACAGAAATTCCAGGACTCCTCATTCAAAAAAATGATCAGTCTTGGAAAAATTTTGTGGAAAGGCACTGTGGCCTTTCCTGACTGAAAAATCAACTGTAAGGCTGTCAGGAGTACACTTGGAAGGAGGAAGAAAGAAAAGTAGTAAGTGTAGGCATAAATTTTCTGCTGCAAGTCCAAGTTAGACTGCTGCAAATGGAATAAGAACAAAACCCCAAGGCCACTTCAGTTTTATAAATATTTGTGAATCAAAAAAACCCCCCAGCCTGGCTTGAAAGACCTACCTCATACACCAGAAACAGTCCAACTGCATTAGCACTGCACTCTGCCAAAGCCCATATACTGTCCTCCTGCATTTGCTCTCAGGAAGACAGCATAAAACATGTGGAACAGCATATGGGAATGTGAGCACGTCCATACACAAAGTTAAACCCAAAGATGCAATATTTGAAGACAGGAACACTTGATCATTTCTGTCACAGGACCCTGAAAATCCCATGTAAATCAGGTGTCTATAAGACAAGCATGTAAGATATTTGAAAACAGATATCTTACATTTATCTACAGAGTTAGGAGAGAAATTAGTGGAAAAAAAATTAAAAATTAAAAAAAAAAATTACCGATCCTAAACAAAAAGCAAACAAACAAAACAAACAAGAAAACAAACAAAAAACCCCAACCCCAAAACCCCCACAAACATCCTGTTCAAGTGCAAGCTTATTCAACGTACTTATGTAGCATGCAGGAAGTAGAGAAGTCTCAATACAAGCATCCAGATAATGATTATTTGCAACGATGAACATTATTGCATCTGCTGTACATGTTTTGATCTCGGTTGCTACTAATGTTAACTGTTTACCCATCCATTTTTTATGAAAGCAGGATAATTAGGGCAAAGTGAAAAGATATCGACATATAAAGCTTAAACCTGAATTTAGACATGAAGATTTTGGAAAGATACATCTTCTCTGTTAACTTGTGGAAATGGGACAGCTGCTTCTTATTTTGTTGTAATCAAACCTCAGTAAGAGTAATTTTCAAAGATTTTTGTCTTGACTAGTATATTTAAGTAACATATTTCCTGGGTACAGTCCAAACTCAGTGTGTGCTATACAGAGATCAATGATTTTCATTTGTATCTACTGTCATTGATTGGTTTTCAAGGAAGGAAATCATTAAAGATATCCAGGTAAAAGAAGAGATTAAAATATCCCTAAACTTTTTTTATTGTAATAGAACAATCTCTCTGTTAATAAAAATAAATTAAAGAGATCATAGAAAAGTAGGAATATTGGTCACACAGATTATAATTTTCAAAGTTACAGTGCCAAAAACTTCTCATTCATATTTAAATCAGATTTCACTCATTAGATCCTAATCATTGGCCGTACTTGTATTAAGGAAAAAAAGAGTTCAAGATACAAATGAATGATCAAATGAAATAAGTATTCCCATCATTTCTCAACTGTACTTCCACATTAGTATTTTATTGCTGTTAGGTAATTTCTAGACAAAAACAAATAAAGTTTAAAATACAGAATAGAAAAAAAAAAAGGAAAATTCTGTAAAGAAAAACAAAAGATAGCATTTTATAAATAACCCTAATATTCAGCTACTTTGCATTATGCAACAGACAAACACCCTATAGGTAACAGGGGCATTGCAGAAAATGGGTGCACCAGTGAATGATAATGGGAAGTTCCTCTGTTCTCAGTCCTGTCCCTACTCCCTGTGCACTTGGTTTGGACCTCTGAGTCCCCTGTGTGCCCTGAACATTCAAACCCAGATCTCAAAGCATCTCAGGACACCGGAGTAAAGTTACTGCTAAAAATAAAATACGAGGGAGGAAGTTTCTAGATGTTGTGGGAGACATGCTGTTGACCTGATTAATTTGCCTAGTTCTTTGGGATTAAGTAAATGTTTAACTATTTATTTGTTTATAAAAACGCAATTAGAACAACATGAACTTAAGTTAAATGTATGCCTTTATTGTAAAAAAAACCCCAAAACAAACCAACAAAAAAAGTCTGAATGCTTTGTTCAGGGTAACATGTTCATAATGGATAATAATGGTGTTCACAAAGCCAAGTAATTATGTCTAGAGTATTTGTCCAAGTTTTAAAACCATTTTATGTTTTCTTTTTATACTGCTTCAGCGAGATAAAACTGATACACTGCATGCCTAAAAAATGTAATGGAACCTATTTAACATCTAATTTCTGTGTGTATCTTCTCTTGCTTACAGGCAGACATTTTAAATGCAACTTCTGTTGTATGAACTGCCAATTTTACACCCTTTTCCATGAACATTTGCCTTGACTGGTAGAGCTGCTTCTAACTCATGCGTGAGGTGAGGTTGAAAGCAAAAATAGGTTCCCTTGTACCAACATCATCACCTGGTCTACATAAATGTTGTCTACTCAGCTGATTTGGCTTCAAACTGAATTTCAGAGTATCATTTACAGTATCAACCTTTGTGTGAGCTGAATACCAGTGCATAGGAGAGCCAAGTACTTCAATGAAAATTTTAGAAGGTTTCTCAGGGTTTTTTTCATAGAAAATAAAATTAGCATCAACAATATGACACAGAGGAGGTGGGGAAGCATTATATAACTCTATGCAAAGGATTTTTCCAAACTTGCTACACCAACAAATCCATGGAATTATTACTCAGACTCACCAGATTTCATAAAATCAATTATTTTCATTTCCTATGTTCTCACTTTTGTATCATTACCTGAGAATGTGAGCTTCTAATTAAAAAGAGGCAAGAAAACATGAAATTAAAAAATTATTGGATAGATAATACATAATCATAATAAAGAAATCAAGAAGACTGAAGACAAAAGGAGAACTACCAGAGCTGCTTTTACCTTGTGATTCAGAACGATTTTTGAATGCCAGAGGATGATAACACCATATCAACAACAGTAACAGATTGTTTTATCCTGAGCTGAGAAAACAAGCACAGGTCTTCAACAAAGGGTAAAAAGAAAAAGTAGTAGTTCTGGTAAATCATTAAGGAGAGAAAAGGTGTCTGCAGTTTTGGACAAGTGATTTAACTACCTGCCAGGCAGTCCATTGAGCCCTCCTCATTGTGTTGTTCAGGAGCTGTATTTAAGCTCTTGCCCTTCTTCACCTGTGCAAGGAAATCTTCCCCATCCAGTAGAGGAGTGGTGAGAACAGAATTGGTGGCTTCTCTGAATGTCACTGTCTTTGCTCCCTGCATTGGTGCCAAAGTCCAAAAAGAAGTGGACAGAGCAGTGGGCTTTTGCTGGGGAGGACACTGCCCAGCAGTAGGTGAGCAAAAAGAGCAAAGCAGGACCACTGATTGTCCCCATGGTCAGACAAGTCCTGCAGTCACTGTGACGTCTGCAGAAGGGCAGTCTGAGGTGGACACATGAGGTCGAGTCAGCAGGTTTGCACGGCCATGCCTACAGCATAGCTCAGGCAAAGGCCAGAACTGTGGGTCTGAGCAGAGGTGCAGCCTCAGTGCCGTAGGGTAGAGGCCTCCAGCAAGGCCTCCTTGAGGTCCTTCTGCCACCCAAAGTCTTCTTCCAGTGATTTGTTGCAAGATTAGGCAGCTGCACCACATCAACGCTGGCTTTGAGCACAGTCAGCCTGAGCTCTAGAAGGGAAGGGGTCTATAGAGTCTGGTGCAAATTCAGCCTCATGATGCCAACCTTGGCCTTTAATGAAATAAGGCCATTAATGAAACAATCGCTTGTGTTTGTGTCAGGGGCAATGAACTCAGGGTAGCATTAAAGCACAGGAAGGGCACTTAACTACAGTAAGTAGACAGTAGTTACCTTCTGCCCTCATTCTATGAAATCTCTAAGAAAAGCCAAGCACAGAACTCAGAAAAATCCCCTACCCAAACCATGTAGATTAAAAATGCTATGAGCTTATGTAAAAACCTAGAAAAATTAAATTTTGTAATAGAAATAATAGAAATTAGGCATGTCAAGTTAGAATTTGGGCTCTCTGATATACTCATTTTACCTACAGGCTAGTTGAAAAATATTATAAATCCCACATAACTATTGAGAGGTATATAAACCATTCAAATGATCATCTATATTAGCAAATAAAACAGCTGAGATAATGCTGTCAAACCAAATATTCAGCTTTGTGTTGAAATTTTAAGTCAGAAATGTTTCTCTATGTACCTAAGACAAGACCTTTGTCTATTAGGTCCTAATTCGCTATTAGGATCACCTTTGCTAATTAACTCTACCTTTGCTATTAGGAATGCAAAAATACTGCAGTGTTTTTACAGTAAATTCTCAAAGAGCTGCTAAATTTTACTGGTCTTCATGTTATAAACCTATTAATTTATAAACCTATTAATTTACAATTTATTCCATGTGCTTATTTTAGTGTTGATTAATAACTCTTTTTGCCGTTGCAAAGAGTGTTAATTACTCTCCTGCACCTTTCTGTAAGGCAGGTAATAGAGATCATGGAATAGTTTAATTACCATTGTTGCAGGTATAAATGGTTCATTTCAGAAGTGCTAAGTGAACGATAAGTTTAATTCAGTGCAGAATTGGAACACCAAGATCAAATACTGAATTTGTTGCAGCAAAGAATTTTTTGTTGCTGTTCTGAGGACTTCTTACAATTGTTAGAAGAATTTAATTGTAATTATTTAATCCATAATTCATCTCATCACCTTCCAACTAACATTCACAAGAAACACTTAGTTCTCAGTTGTCCCTGTACCAGTGCAGTTGCACAGACTAAAATGGTTACTGTTTGATACATTATTTTTTTTTCTAATTTTCAAAGATGTGTAATTTTCTTTTTTTTCAGATGTGTACATTTTTTTTCTGCAGAAATAATCTGTGCACGTTTTTCCAGGAAGTGGCTAATGCATATACTTACACAAGACCCTGCTACACATTGCCTTGCATATTTGAATGAAATCTGTAAGAGAAAAAATAAAAGTGTTTTATTTAAAATGCCCGTAAAATTTCCTTTATGGTAATGCTTTTCAATGTATGAAATTGTGAAAGATTTAAAATCTTAAATCTTGTTTTGAAACTACAGTTATTCAAATATTTTAAGTGCATGGCAGAACATCAGTTAGAGACTGCTTCAGGTGCTTAAAGGTATATATCTGGAGCCATTTTTATAATCAGGGAGCATGATGCCCAGCGTGTTGTTGCCACTGCAGAGGCACAGGCCTGCACACATCCTCTACCTTCGTATTTGTCTGCTAACTGTGCAAATGTTTCACGTAGTCTCAAGTGATAGCAGTTGTCGATGTTCAGACATATTGAAAGAGATTCAGGTTCCTGAAAAATATTAATTTAAAAGTGGTACTGCATGGCATTCTAAGAAACAACTGGGGAACTTTTATAAAGGTTTCAGTAGCTGCTAAGCTATTTATTGCCTGAAATTATGCATGCAAAAATCTATTACATGATCATCAGTACCACATTTTTAGATTATGTGTAGAAATTCCAGTTGCTGGAGCAAAACTTTATGAACTGTGTTTCCAACACTTGTGGAATGAAAACAATACTCTGTCAGAACGAAAAAAAATCAAAACCCCACAGATAGCTCTAAAAATGGAATATTTATTTAAGTAATTGTTATAAGAAATGAGAGAGTATTGAAAGTGAATTGTGAAATTTTACTGTTGCAAGACAATACTGACTGTCTCACATACAGAGATTGTAACAAGGACACCATCCAAAAACTGTGATTAGAAGATACAAATCAAAACACTCTTGCCAGGCTGGCATTGTAACTGGTCGGAACAGACAGATAATGGAGTCTAATACGGTCTATTAAATATAATATAAAACGTGCTGATGGAATGGTCACCTCATAGTTACAGGCACATGAAAAAGAGACAATCTAAATTTTCTTGAGAAATTACTGAAGTATAATTAAAAATCTGCTCGATTCTATTCATAGGAAGGTATTAGACAAGTTTTTCTTTTCAAATTCTTACTGCACAGTCTGGAAACAACACTTGCACTAACAGTCCTTGATTTTCAAGATTCTCCTTAATGTGGCACATTAGGGAACCAAGAGCGATGTCCATCCACAGAACTGACATTTTTACTTTCTAGGAAGAAATTGCATTCAGCAATACTATCACACTATGGCATAACATTGTCATTGTAGCGAATAGAGGTGTCAAGTATCTCAGATGAATTGATTTCAGTCCAAGCTTCCAGGACTTTAAAGACAAGCTTACAAGAAGAACTACCACAGTCTGTTACGAACACCTCAGCTAGCTCTAAATGATGCAACGTGACTGCACAGGGCAGTACCATACTCTGAATGCAGATTTATGCTACATCAGACCTCGGAAGCAACGTAAGTACACTAAGGTAACCCCTGGCAGGCATAGGCACAGCCAGTTTCAGAACTAGCTGGGACACAGCCTCTACCTGGCATTGTACTATGCTGTGCTGTGCAAATAGAAATTACACCTTCTCATGTGAGGAGCTCTTTAGGATGACACTTTTGTTCAGCTCCATTTCAGAGGATGAATAATGTATAGTATATACTCTTTGTGCTCACGTGCTTTAAAGCTGTAGCAGATGATTCCAGAGACTTCAAACACCAGGAGCGGCTGACCTAAGAACAGCCTTTCCCTTTTCCTTTTGTCCCCACATTCTAAAACGGCTAATTTGACCCTTCTTGTCTTTTTCTGTAATTTTCATTCTGGACGTGAAATGCAGCCACAGCAACTTAGTGTTAATGTTGGTGCACTTGAGATTTTATTGATGTTAAAATAATTGAGAGAGCTAATAAAAAGAGAGCACCTATACATCCCTGAAGAAAGATTGGAGCTGTGTAAGTGCAAGCCTTTGCTAATTTAAAGAATGTTGATAAGCATTCCATAATAATACATTAACAATAATAGCAGTATTATCTAAACTACTACACTAGTTAAGTATAGAGGAGAGCTAAAAAAACACCATTTTTTAATCTAGAAAAACAACATAAAAAAAATGTAAGACAAGTTAGAGATTGAATATTTGCTACAGTAAAATAAAAATTTTACTGAAGCCTTCTATGTATTGTTTTCAAGACCATATATTTTTCCTGAAAGGCAATAATTTCTTGACAAGAATATATTAATTTAACTGGATGAATACTACAGTTAAGTGTCTCATTAAATGACAATCTGTTGTATATTCTATCAGCCAAAGGTGAGATTTCATTTATCTAACTAGACACGTTCACGAGAAATCTGTCACTAGGTAATGATTTAGACCTCAGAAGTTTGGTATTTAGACTATCATCATTAGGCCAGGGAGAGACCAGGTAGCTTCCTCTGGAGAATGCTGCAAATCCTCCAGCTGAGGAAGCACCTTCCACACCCAACAGAAAGGACTGGTGTAGCACAGGCATGCCCCAGATTAAGCATAAGAGTGATAAAGCACTGGAACAGGTTGCCCAGGGAAGCTGTGGACGCCCCATCCCTGGCAGTGTTCAAGGCCAGGTTGGATGGGGCTTTGAGCAACTTGGTCTAGTGGAAGGTGTCCCTGTCCATGGCAGGGGGGTTAAACTAGATGATCTCAAGTTTCCTTCCAACCCAACCTATTCTATTCCGTTCTATTTCCATTCTAGCTTAGTCTAGTCTAGTCTATTCTGCACTATTCATGCTCTAGAGAACATGAGTGAGTGAAATAACTCGCAAAGATTCTAAATTCCCACATTTGGTAGATCAGCTTTCCCTGGAGGAGTCTCAGTCTCCTTTCCTCTCCTAAGGCAGCACCCTAAGTAAGAGTATTTTGAAGACAGAACTTCCCTGTTCTACTTCTGAAAACCTCTTTACCTCTGTAACCTGTGATACAAGACATTGAGCCACAGGCATGACCAGCAAGGAGAGAATATATGTTTGTATGGTCTGAGTGTAAAAATGACTTCTATACAACTGGACACTGAAGTGAGGAATGCTTAGTGAACAGGAATCAGAAGCCAGATATTCATGTGAGTGAACCTTTGTCAGTAGTTTCAGAAGACTCTCAAGAGAATAACAATGAAGATATCAACTACTCAGGCAATAAATATGCAGTCTAGGAGAAAATAGGCAAAGAAAAAAACACTCGAGGCAGAAAATCTGTTACTTACTGCCCATGTGATACATTCAAGTTCATAAGTTCAGTCACCTAACTGCAGTAATGAAGTGTATATGAATTGCAGATAAAACAGCCATGCCAAGTTAAATAAATACAAATAGGTAATACAAAGCACCTGAAGTCAAAGGCAAACAGGCAGAAAATTGAAAATCAGAATGAATGCTATGAATAAAGCAATGCCTTTTAATGGAACCATTAAATGTGAACTGTAATTGCAAACAATGAGGGCAAAATGCTTGAACTTTGCTAGAATTATTCCAGGGATATGTAAAGACTTAAAGAGCACAGTTGCCTATCTCAAACACTGTTACCACAGAAGGACTTTGCCATGAGATAAGCACAGAACAGAGTGACAGGATGACGTTAACTCCAGGCTTGGTTGAGGCAAGATCTGGCTGGCACATCCTGGGTGATTGTCTTGGGGTGGTTTTATGATAATACTGTATTTCCCTATCATCTGCTTATTGCCCAGAAATGGGTCCTGCAGCTTTAAGCCGGCTATGAGGGAAGAGTGAGGGGGGAGTCGGGAAAATTCGTCAGCACGGTTTGTATTCAAGGACTCACATGCAGTAATCACGCATGGGCAAACTCTGCACTCCTTCAGGTGCAAAGTCAAAGACAAAATCCCATTTATTGCGCAGTGTGAATTCCCTAAATACCCCCACAGAACAGGATATAACATCATGTAAACAGGAAAGATGTTCACCACAGTGTCTCCCTATCACCTGGAGCAGTGCACAGACATTGCCTGTTATGGTAACAGGTAAACAATACCCTATAAGGTCACAAACTACAATCTTCACTTCTCACAGGTCCAGCTTTGTCCACAAGCCACAAACCTCTCTCCGCCCATCCCCGGTGACCTGGACACAGTCCCAGGATTACCTCTGGGCCTAGAAAAGAGGCTGTCTCTCCGGCCTTCCGAGCTTATCTCTTTATCACCACATAGTGTAACTCAACACTCACACACACTTCCCTGTATTGCTCGGCTCTGCTTGCAGCAGGAGAGAGTGGATTCCTGCTTCTAGCCAGCTTGTGAGCTAAGGCAAAAAGTTTTCCCAGGACTGTATACCAAAATCCTCTGGTAATTTCTTCTTCTTCTGGAACTGTTCAGCCCAGCTGTATTCCGAGAACCAGATCATCAGACCCCTGGACGGGCAGGGAGGCTGCGGGGATGTCGCATCCCAGCTTCGGACCTCGGGAGCGGCCGAGCCAGCTACAGAGGGAACTCTAAAATCCATCAGTTTTCTCTGCATCTAGGAGGTTTATCATCTAACATTACTCATCTTTTTCTGTGCCTGCCAGCACTCTGCTTATTAAATAAATAGTTTTTTCACTTTCATCCAAGGAAATTCCCTTCATATCGGTGGGGCACAGAGTGCTGAAACCTGCCTTCTGTGGAGGAGACATTCCTTTCGGAGCATTTCCCCCTAAACTTGTCTCAAACCGAGACAGTAATGCATCCTGGCAAAAATTCCCACTGTGGCAAACTGTGTAAAGCAGCAACTGCTCACACGCATATCACCAGTCAAACAAAGATCACACCAAGTTATGGGACAGGTGGCATCTGCAACCACTGAAGCCTCTCCACCTGAATTTGCCTCCACGGGTGCCTGGAACTTGGACTGTAAGTTAAGTCACCATGATGGGAACTTGAGATAAGATAAAGGTGGTACTATTGTCTGAGTGTTATCTCAGACCTAGGGGAAGGTTGTCAAATCTGGGAGAGAAGATTGTATCAGTGACAAGGGACGTAAAGAATGCAGAATTTATGGGCCACAAGGAAAGCCCACTCAGCAACTGTGCTGAAATGAGTTCAGGCTGGGTAAAAAGTAATTCACCACAGGTAGATCGTGACCACCGAGCACAGACCCAGTGACTCAGAAACCCACCGACTCACAAGAAGAGAAAAAATGAGCATGGGGATTAATTAGCAATAGAAGTGAGGGAATCATTCAACTAATAGAGTAAGAGACATGTTTGGCCGTTAATTCCCTTGTTTTCAAAAATGTATAAATACAAAAAGTTTTGAACAACCTCAGGACCACCACCCCCAGGAAGCCCAGGATGAAGAATAGCCAGCCATATTCTGCTTGATCTCTCTCTCCCCATTTCTCTCCCCCTCTCCCTGTCTTTGTCTCTCTCCCCCCCGCCCCCTCTACCTTTATATTTCTTTCTATCTCTCTACCTCACATTTACTGTTAAATAAAATCCATACTATGGACTTCAGTATATGGCCTCATTTGCCCCTTAATTTGGGCAGAAGTATATCTCAATTTTATCTTAGTAGGATACTTTACAGGTTTAAAACTAAACGTAGCATATGAGAAGAAGCTGTTCATGAAGAAATTGTACTCTCTTGAATATATCGGTACAAGGCTGTATATCTGGATGCAATGGTAATTATAAACAAACACTTCAGTAACTGACATGCACAAATTTTGTGGATCAGACCTTAAAGTACTCTAGTGGCATCAGAATCTGTCACTTAAGAGAGTAGAAAATCAGAGTTTTTCCAGCAAAATTGCATTTTATGCTTCCCCGAGTAAGTCTAAAAATTCATCTAAATCTTACCATCTCGAGGCATGAGTTAGATAGATACCTATCTATCTATCTATCTAGATATATATGTATGTATACACACATCTTTACAGATACTATATTTAATATAGAAGTATGTATGTGTCTAGGTCTCTGTGTACCTGTATGCATGTAATATAATGCACATTATTTGCCCATACTGTTATGGACCCAATAAAGTACATACTTTTGGTAACTGAGAATGGAAAGATATGAAATATTATAGTTTCTGATATCATTCATTATAAGAATTTCTTATTACTATTCATAATAAATTCAGTTTATACTACAGAGCACTGTTACTGACAGTGTACTTAGAGCAACAGCAACAGGCCCAGCAGTTTTCCCATACAGAAAGCAATGGAAAAGAGCTTACATTATACGGACAATTTCCTAGAAACAACTTTCCAGTATATCAAGGTACAGAAAGGGGCATCTTGATAACCGCAACACAGATTAACATCACTACAGTCCCCAAACACTACTTAGTTCTCCCCAAACTCCTTGACATCATCTCTAAATGAGGGTGACACAATCATGTAATTTTACAGCCCCACAAAAAATTCATCTTGATGTTATCCTTCTGTGGCTCACAAATTCTGCGCCTGCCATCTCAGCTTTTTCTCAGGGCAGATGGAAGGGAGAAAGGGTTCTTAAGCATTTTAAGGTTGATTTCTTAGTCTTGCAGTCTTAGTCAAAATTACACTCAAAATTTTAATCAGTAGAGCTTTCATAGCTGAGGGTGTGAAAAAAATCTCACTCCCTACTGACACTGTTATGTCAGAAAAATACCTTGTGCAGAGACATTTATGCTGACAGAGTCTTTGTCATACTTAGTTTATATCATTGAGAGGATTAGTGAGACTATGGTGGCAGAAAAGCACTTTCTGCTGCCATGCTCTGTATGTATGCTGGGGACTCTGCTGGCGTAACCAAACCAGTGATGAAGGCATCGGCTCTGATTTGTTGATATCTCTCCTCTGCTCACATTTGATGTACAGTCAGCACCACACAAGTTATAACCTGCTGTGGGTGCTGAAGAGTCTCACAGAGCAAAGGTGATGCATAGAAACTCACAGGATGTTAAAATCAAGACATAGTCTGAGACTAGCTCGCCATTCTAAATCCTGTTATTTTTCAAGGATCTCTTCATTCTCTTAATCTGATGTATGTCCAAGTCTTTACAATTTATGCATGATTGTCTCTATATAAAAAGCCAGGAAGATGAAAGAGAAACAAGACACTTTTAGGTCTCTAAAAACATGTTTGTGGTACACATTATTGAAGGTGAAAGTTGTCTTTTTTTATGTACTTTAGTCACTATGAAAACAACGAATCTGATATCTTTTATCTAAGGATTGAATTGGCAGTGGCATTATAATACATCCTTAGAAGTATCCGGAACACACTCTACTTTGATTACTGCCAGGATTTGGGGCTAGCACCTTCAGCACCTTCATTCATTTGTGATGAAAACAAGCTCTCAAAATTCTTGCAGTCACATAATTTAGTTTCAAACTTCTGGCTTGCGTCTCCATTTCTGTGATTTTATTTTTACTTAAATGAAAACTATTCATGGCATTCAATACTTGAGCTCTCCAGACCTATGACTGCTAGTTATCCACTGCAGTTAAAACACATTATTATTTGCTTTTGACAATCCATTTGAAGAAAACTCTTTCAGTAAACTGATTAACTTAAATACTTCTTGCTTGACATGTAAGAATCTTCTGCATCTCGAACAAAATTACAGTTGAAATGCCTAGCTAAACAAAGATTCCCTTTCTATCCACACTTTCAAGTGTGTTCTTCCCTGGTAATCTGACCTCAGAAAATTCTGCACAATTTTTCTTTTTTTTTGATGGAAAACTTTGAGAAAATCAAAGGAATATACAGATATGACGTATTTAAGATTAGATATACATAGATATACCTAGAGATATATATATGTGTAAATATATATATAAATATGATGAGCTCCACAACTCCAAATCACTGTTAGTCCTACATTTATGAAATGAATTCAAGTATAGCAATTCCTCTGAACATTCAATTTATGTTTGTATCGAAAAGACTTTCATAGGGATTATTTAACTGACTGAAATTAGTTTCTTTCAAAGTATTAACTGTAGATTTAAACATCTCAGGTACCTAAATCATCTCAAAGTAAAGTTAGATGATGAAGCTTGAAGAAAAGTACTCAAAAGACCTCATATAAGAAGAGGACATTTTGGTTGTAAAGCTGCCCGTATGTCCTGCTTCTCCTTTTAAACTGGCTTGCAACTAACTCCTCTCTCAGTACAGCTGAGCAGTAGGGGCCAGAGAAAGTTCAAGGGACAGAAACGACCCAGGAGAATGAGCACTGACCAGTCCAAAAGCTAGGTAGGTTTCCTTTTATGTACAGCAGCATTTAAGATCATGTCCTAGCACACCATACCTCACTTGAATGATTTGAACAAAGTCAACTAAGAACCTCATAGGAAGGTGCCACTAATTCCAGGCAGTTCATGTAGTTTGTGGTCATTAGGTGAGGGAAGTTCAGCACACAAAAGAAAAGTATTCTCATTAGGCACAGAGTGGTTTCAATGACAATATCAGCTCTACCTATCACTTTTGCTGTATTTCATCTCTCAACAGGATGAACATTTTTCAGATCAGTCTATTTCAAGAACCATTCACATTACTGCGTGTGCAATGAAGACACACCCACACATGCAACAAAATGGCAAATACGTTGCAAATGTGAATTTACAATGTTCTCTATTTCACGGGACATTGGCCTTGAAACCACACACTCTATTCTGTCAGTGACAATTTGTAATCACTCATAAGCAGCTAAAATTGGTGGTGACGGTAGGGATTGTTTAGCACATATATTTTTTGGTTTTCTGTTTTCTACTCTTAACTATCCAACTCACCTATACATCATAGAAACTTTGTGAGGAAAGGTTAAAAACTGCTTCTTAGGTGCAGATATTAAAGGGAAATATGCTACACAGAGAGTTACCATCAAACTTATTTTTGAAGCTTTGGGCTGTGTTGCTTAGAAGAGATGAGAGGAAGATTTAGATTGCCAGCCAGTACTAAAAACTGTCTGTTTTTGTTAGACAGCAAAGGTAAACACCTGTGAGCCAGTTCAATGCACAGATGAAAATCAAGCTACATATGAATTTCTCTGTTATGATGAGTCTCGAAGGGGATTCATTAGAGCTCAATTAAGAAACAGCTTGATGTAAATTTTCTTCTTCCATTAACTTGCTTATGTTTTCACATATGCTGCATAGGAGAAAAAGAGATATCTGTGAATTTTAGAAACTATGCCAGTCTCCCTTTGACCATTCCGTTTTATACAGCTTTCTGTTTATTTTTCTCTTGTGTATTTTTCTTACAAGGGTGTACTTTGCCTACTAGGTCTTTATGGGAGTTTGTTAAAAATAAAAAAATCACAACCACCAAATTATTCCTAAACACAGACCTTGGTGAGGTATGTGAGTATTAGGCAGTAAGCAAAAGTAAATTACTGTGACACTTCCTGGAATGCACAGCAATAGAAGAATAGAAAGGCTTTTTTTTTTTGGTCTTAATTTTAATGGTGAACACAAGCACAATTGCAGATAAAGAAGAGATTTATCAAAGTGAAGTATTATTTGGATGTTTGAGAAGCGAGACCTTTTCGGTCATTTATCTTTTTGGTCATTTATCTTTTGGGACCTCTTAAGAAAGCAGCAGCTCAGTGCCTTTAAGGCAGGGTGGTGAAAACTGGCTGTAATTACTGGTGACAAGCGTTATTTGCTTTACCTTGTCCTGAAGTATTTGAACTGTAGCTTGCAATTAAAGTTACTGAATAGTAATTAACTTCTACCTTGACTGTTGGTGTTAAACCTTAAGTCAATATACTACAACAAAAGAGTTTAATAAGGCAACAAAAACCTTTATTTCTTATTACCAAAGCCAAATTAACACAGCGGGGAAAAAAAAGGTCAGAAAGACTTTGGTAAAATAGTAAACTGACAGCATTGAATATAACTGTTTCTTTTAAACTTCACAAATTGATTTTTTTTTCACAGAGTTAATTTATATGCACATCAGATAGGACATTATTCAGTGTAAATGCAAGAACATCAAGTTTTTATGAGAGTTTATGCATCTGAGGTTAAAAGAAAAGATTGAGATACAGTTTTGTATTGGACAGAGAACCACCACAACATTTTTTTTTTGAGAAACAAAGCTTTTGGTATGACACTGCTGATTTGCCATAGTTACAAAGTGAGCAAGTATCCTAAATGGAAATTCTGAGTTTTATACACAAACATGTAATGTCAACAAAATAATGGCCCCTGAAGCTTGTAGAAAATGAATCTCATCAAAAAAGGCCTAAAAATCTTGATCCATATCTGCCAGAAATATGCAATTTAAGTAAAGGGTGAATGCACAGATGAACTGTAAGGCAAGTCCAGGAGACCAACAGAGAGGAGGCAGACCAGCAACAGCCATATCTCCTGGGCATTAAATTAATCCTGCCTGCTTCATCATTTTCCAGTTCTTATTTAAGCTGCCATAAAAAGCTGAACTTTCTATTAGTGTTAAGGAAGACAGTAGTAATAGAAAGAGATTTATATCCTCAAATTAATATGCCGTATTACTTTCTATAGTCTGTTCATTATTACAGTGTAGGTAGGTCATCCAATCATTATCACTCAAGCACCCATAGGAATTTCAGAGAAGCATGTTGAAGTAACAGTCTGCTCCTACTGAATGAAATTATTTGGTTTACTCTTAACTAGACAGTGATGGGAAGATACGGTGCAAGCAGGTCAATGAGGTTTAGTATTGTTGTGCAAGATAGTAAACTATGTCCTGGAGATTAGAAGAGCATAACAATGATAGGTACTTTAAAGGAAAAAAATATTTCTATTACATTCATCAGGTTTTGAAGTTCCAAGGGCAGATTAAATCAAAGTTAGGTCTTACTTCCTGGGTCTGAAGAATTTTTGAACTGTCCACTTTTGATTAAAGAAGACTGGTAGAAGAATGGTATGAGGAGAAGGGAAAATAATGTCCCTTTAGCATGCCCAGTTTATAACCCACACAACACTGAAGAAGTTACTAAAAGCCTGTACTAAGGACGGCCAATTATAAAAGCAGTGTCTGCCAGGGCACTTACATATTTGGAAGTAGTAGTCTTGAGTTTCAGTGGATTTGTCAGTGAAATAACAAGCCTGACAGCTCTCAGTAGTCCTGTCACAAGACTTTGCACTCAAGTCTGCCCTTCTTTCAGCTGTGCATAAGCCCTGAATTAAGCAGGGAACAGTTATTGACATAATTTTCCAGTTGAACAAATTAGTCTTATAGCTCACTTTCCTTGCAATCATTCTCCCTGATTTGCATGTGAGATTCATTACATGATGTAATTTGTCTTGTTTTGCTCTCATCCTTACTTTATTTCCAGGATGGGCTCTTGTGATCTATGTTCAATGAAGCCACAAACTCCTTGAAAGATAAAACAGGCTTCAAAATCACACATTCATAGGATTATTTACTGGGAAAGGAACTCTGGAGGTAATTTTCTCAAAAATCCAACTCAAAGAAGGATCAAATTTTCCCAAGTGATAGTAAGACAACTGTTTTTTAAAGTAACTCTTCCCAAATTTTTTATGGCAGCTTTTATAATGGAGTCTTGATTTTGATTTCTCCCTTTGTTAGGTTAGTTCATCTGCTGAGTGGGATGGGGAGGAATAATCAAATTCTCAAAAAAAACTTTAAAATTATTATAAAATATGTTGAAACTAGAGAGATAGAATTAAGATACACAATTTTATAGGCAGTTGTTTATCAAACTTTATTTTAAAAAAAAGAAGTTATGAGGACAATATAGTTTTGATCTGCTTTAATTCTCATTACTGATCTACAGCTGAGTACAGACTATTTTTTAAGAAGGCTGTAGAGCAACCTCTCATAATCTCTGAGTCCCACCTTCCTTCCAAGTGGAATGGGGTTGAAGTTGAGTAAGGTAGCTTGGACTAATTTTCTGGTGTTTCAGAGCAAAGGGATCATTTTTAGGTTTATAGTGTGCTTGGAAAAAATCTAACATGATTATTACCTTCCTGATTCCCAGATCTTCTCCAAACAAGGTTGAAATGTCTGTAAGTTTTTTCAAGCTGTGAAACGAAGTCTTTAGAATATCAGCATAAGTTCCCTTCAGAGGAGAGAATGTCTGCAGGAGGCGCATACAATGCTGATTTAAAAACTATCAAGCAGGTGTCTTGAAAAATACCAACGCAAGAAAATCTTAACTAAGATGAGGAAATAATACAATGAAGCTATACAGCAATTATAAGGCGAAAGAAGAGAAAAAACAAATTATAACTTCTAAAATGGTCTGTGTTTTGTGTTTTTGTTTTGTTTTTTTTTTTTTTTTTTTTAATTGGGCCATTTAATCAAGTGCTGCGTACTTGCTAGCAGTAAAAAAAATCAGATGCTCACTATAGCTATCTGCTACAAAACAGCTGCAGATACTTACTATACTTTAGTTGTTGTGGTGCATATACAGTGGTGACTATATAGCATAATGAATAAAGGATTCGCGTTTCTATCTACTTCAAATTGCACAAGAAATTCAAAATATGAATTGATAAATTAAATGTCATATTTTGATAATTTAAAATGAAAAAAGAAAGAAGTATTTTTGCATTAATCCAACAGATACAAGATGCTGTTAGGCACAAATGCCATGAGATAAAAATAGAGAGTTCTAGGCAAAGTGATTGAGAAGTTTATTGTAAAGTAATTGAGAAGGTCTCTATGTTTAATGCTTCTTGTAGTCTTGGATCTGTAATTAACAGTATCTCAATTTAGATTGCATTACAAGGAAGTTTTCTTCTGCAAAAGAGATAGTTTAAATAACAGTTTTGATTATGTTTTATTTTTCTTCTTACTATAATTTTTGCCTTAAGGATAATTTTGTGTAGTGTGAGATGATGCTCTGTTTTCAATTCATAAGGGCTTGCTAGCCAATGACTGCACAACAGTAACACGAACACCATGCGCTGTAGGGACGTTAAATGTAATGTCTTCAATTTTAAAACAGCTGTTTTGTGCTCTCCTTAATAGTGAAAGTAAGAAAACTCCCAATGTGGACAAGCTGCAAAGAGTTAGACACCTGCATTTAGGTGTCCACTTGCAAGCTAGCATCCAAGATACCACTGTATTTTTAGAAGATTTTAGTCTTGATTCAGGTGCCCACTCAAAGGCTCTCAGTGCCTTTTGAGATGTCACACACACTGACAAATCTTACACAAGGTCTACAGAAGTCCCATGTCCTTTACAAGAGTAAAGGATGTACAGAATAAAGTATGGTATTTCAAATGGTGTCAGTCGCCAATGTCTTTTCAACTGCTTTACAGCCGATAGTCTACAGAATGACCCAGCTGATGAAATGCTACCAGCTCCCTGAGTGATGGAAAAGTAGGTGCTTAAGTGAATAATAACTTTAGAACAAGATTTGAATGCCTGTACACAGGCACCAAGTACTGTTTTGAGTACTCATGGGCCTTTCAGCTATCTACTCAGGGCTAGCTAATATGAGATCTATGAATAGCTCATATGCTTTTAAAGAAGTGTCTGTAGACCAGGAGGACTATGCCAAAGAAGCTCAAATGGCACTTGAGGTCTATGTTTGGTCAACTAAATCTGACCCTAACAGTATATGGTTTGCATTTGCATAAAATCTTTCAATACTTGTATTTTGCAGTTAATATGAGAGAATTACAGAATCTGCTGATTTGAGAGAGACCCACAAAGATCATTGAGTCCAAGACTTAGTCTGGCACAGGATTTCCCAAGAATCACACCACATGCCTGAGAGCATTGTCCAAATGCTTCTTGAACTCTGTCAGGCTGGTGCTGTGACCACTTCCATGGGGAGCCTGTTCCAGCGCCCAACCACCCTCTGGGTGAAGAACCTTTTTCTAATATCCAACCCAAACCTCCCCTGACACAACTTCAGGCCTTTCCCTTGGGTCCTGTCACTGGTTACCACAGAAAAGAGATGTCTGCTCTGCCTCTTCCCCTCAGGAGGAAGTTGTAGAGTGCAATGAGGTCTCCCCTCAGTCTCCTCTTCTCCAGGCTGAACAGACCAAGTGACCTCAGCTGCTCGTCATTTGGCTTCTCCTCAAAGCCCTTCACCATCTTTGTTGCCCTCCTTTGGACACTCTGTAATGGCTTAACGTCTTTTTAATGTCTTTTTTACATTGTGGTGCCCAAAACAACACTCAAGGTGATGCTGTACCAGGGCAGAGTAGACTGGGACAATCATCTCCCTCAATAGGCTGGTGATGCTGTGCCTGAATATGCTGCTACATTACATAGAATATATTCTTAATATATTAGTACAAATCGATCTTATTTATAATGGTTTTATTTAATGATTAAAAGGAATTAATTTTGATAGGAAATAAAAAATACACTTGGATATAGATATGACTCAGCATAATAAAAACTTCATTCATAATCAAATGACTGTAATGCAATGTAATAAACAGAATTTCAAATGAAATTATTAAAAGTCACTTGAAAATGAGGAAAATATTCTCATAGTAGATAATTTATGTCAAAATGTTTTTACTTTTTTTTCACATGGTCATTAAATGCTTATATATATGTATAAAAATATATTCACGATCAAAGTATCTTGAGCAATCATTATGATAGCAACAGTATGTGAATTCGTTTGGCCTACAAAAGTTGACACTAATATAGAGGAAGGCAGATGAGGGTTGTGGTTTCCTTCCAAAGTTCTTAGGAATGCATTGTAAGACTGTTTTTCCTCTCTCCTATGTTGCTGCAATTCAGGAATCACTTTATGTAAAAGTCATCATAAGGGTTTGAAGCAAGAGAATATGATAGGGAAACTCTGGACTTCATAAACCATTTCACTTTGTTGAACAATACTTCACTATTTTTCTGGAGTGAAAACATTTTTTTGTATGATACCAAACTCCATTTTTTATGGAACTGAAAGGCATCTTCACAACAAGTCCAGCTACATTCTGCAGGTACTCACATCTTTCTGAAGAAACAGAGTGAATGACACAAATTTGATTTCCCTCTGAACTGTCCTTACAGTTAACTAAAGAGAAATAATAACAATAAAAAATCTATAGTTCACTGACTTGTCTCAAACACAAATGTGGTTAAAGTTCTTAACCACAGAATCACAGAAAAACTGAGGTTGCAAGGGGCCTCTGAAGGTGATCTTGTATAACCCCCCTGCTCAATCACAGTCACCTAGAGCCAATTGTCCAAGACTTCATAACCAAAGTCACAAATAGAAATAAAAATCTTTTTATTCATTTGCCCTTACCATCTGAGATGTAGTTTTGTGTTCAGAAAATTCTGTAGGACTTTTATTTTGTTTTGTTTTGGTTTTTTTTCCTCATATTTTGTGACTGCAGTAAGGATCATGTTTTATAGAATTACCAAATAAAAGTTTCACTGAAGAGCAACATGAAAATCCACTTTGCCCCAAAATATCAGTTCAATTCTTTGAGTTCTATGACACTTCTCTCAGCCTTTCTGCTGTTTTCCAAATCTTCTCTGGTGCCACAGATAAATTTCCAGTGATGACCAAGTAACAAAAATGTCAAAATACAATGAAACAAAAGCATGTTAAAAAAAAGCCCTAAAACATAAGGCCAAACCCCATGTGATATTCACTTTTGTTTTCAGACTAATTTTTCATGCTTTTTTCAGTATTGCAATCACTTCATCTTTATAATGAGCTCTATGGGGATTTTAACAGGGAATATTTCCCTCATGTCATGCTATTTCTTGCACAATGGTTAAAACAGTACAAAAGTCCATCTCATAATATATTGAGTATAGAATGAAATAATTATTAGTTTCCAGTCATCTATGAATTCACATGAATGTCAGTCTTTCTGCTAACCCTCCTTACTTTGATATAAAAATACAGTTCGGTTTCCAATGAAGTCTGTAAGAAAAATCCCAGATTTCATGGCTGCAGAAATCCACTTCTAGACATGGGATCAGCTGTGATATGATATGAATGCATTTTGCATCTTTTAAGCCCTTAGCACCTTCAAAGAGACCATTAATGTCTTAGGACCAAACCACAGAGAACACCTATTTAACTGATCAGCTTCCATCAAAACTCAAGAGAAAACATTGTGAAATACCTGCGTGTGTATTTGTGTATCTTTGTGAAGATGGGCAGTATGAAGTTACAATTTAGCAGAACACTGATCTTGGTCCCTTGCTTCACCAGACAGCTTCTAGCAAAAACCAGAATAACTCCTAGATTTATAGCAGCTAGTGTTACTTGTAACACTTTGTCTGAGTAGGACTAACGAAAGAAGGTGTAGGAGTAGCCAAATCTAAGGCTATTTCTCAACTCATGGTCTCTGTATTATCAGTGATCTGTAGGATCTGAGCAAGTAGTTCATGAAACAGTATGTGTTCACATACAGGCGATGAAACAATTGAAATGGAAAAATGCAAAAATAAAATTGGAGCATCCCATACTAAGTTTAGTTTTTTCATATGATGTAGATGAAAACCATTTTTCCAACATTGCACAAGATAATTTTTGTATTTTTAGAACAGTATTTACCTTTCGGATAAAAAAATCCTTGAGAGGCACTGGTTTAAAAATCGTCGTGTAGTGTTTCTGTAAAGCCATCTTCTCATCTTTTATGACCTTTCTGTTAACAGAATTGCATCATGAAATTTTCATATTGTGAGTCCCTTGATGTATAGCTTTCATAGCAAAGATCTTGCATTTCTGCACCATTTTTACATGTTTAGTTTACTAGAGGCTCGGTTTTGTTCATAACCTCTGCTCAGATGATAGCAACTCGTCGACAGTTGCACGTCTCTCCGCAGACTCCCTTACATACTCATGTGTCTACAGGAGTGTAAGGAGCATAATGAATTATTCAAAATATTCAATCCAACACATAAGAGCAAGCTGAATAAATGCCAAGTGTGCATAACTTCATTCATTACCTGAAAAACAACAGATGAAAATATGCTGTACACTGTGAAATTACTTTCCTCCCATTTTACCTAAGAGAAAGAGAGAAAAAACATCCAGCAGAATACATATCTTGACTGAGTAGAAAAGGAAGAGAGCTAAACAACCAAGGAAAATATAGCTGGAATTTTTATGTGTCATATTACATCCTCTTCCCCATCCCTGTATGCCCTTGTGAATCAAGGTCCTGCAGAATACTGACTAAAATTACTTTATAAAAGTTATAATCATGAGTCCTGAGCTAAGGGGAAAATGAAATGAATTGCATGATGATAACAAAGATTATGACTATCATAAATTATTATCTCTGTAGGACTGAGCCATGTAGGATCCAAGTTTAAAACTTGAAGAACCTATATTGTTACTTATCAACAATCCCGGAATACTTCACTGCTCCTCTTCATAACTAAAGGCCCCAAAGCATTATTAACCATCCTAGTGGCTATGAAACCCAGATGGGAAACAATCCTCTGAACTCCTAAGGGTGTTTTAAAATCAATGACTCTTAAATGTAGAACACAAAACAGGGAGCATGATCCAGGGCTCCACAGCCTGACAAAGTGTTTTAAGCACTACACTGTGAAGTCAAGACCCCTTTTATCTTGTAAATCTCTTCTGCTTAGCATTCGAGTGCTGCATTTTCAACAGAAAGTCTTCTCTATGCTTGTCTTTCTCATATAATCTTTCAAATTGAGTGGGGGGCAGAGGAAAGAGGACATTATTTGGGTGAATTTGAGTTGGACAAGAGTACAAGAAATCCTCTCTCAAGTCAAATGAATAGTTCTTTTTGCCTGTGTTTTAATCCAGGAGCAGTAGGAATTGTCATTTAGAAAGACTGTACAAATCAACCAATTTTGTGCAACTAGTGGATTCCCTTGTACTCCCCCAGGATCCCTCTGTTGCATTAAAGGTGCTGGAGGACACTTCCTTGCCTAAATGCTGCAAAGAGTAGCTATTCTTGATGAAGGCCACCTTGTTTAGGAACTCTAGTAACACACTGATTTTAACTAAAGTTAGCCTGAATGTTGTCTTAGATATGATCTAGCAGATACCTCTGTGACAGATCCTTCTTTCAAGAATTACAAACTCTGAAATAGCCATGTAGAATATTCAGATAGAAAAACTTTAGTGGGACTGGAATTGTATTGTGGACTCTTAATTCCTATATTTTGCATTATATTCTCCTTTGATTTCTGTTGTTAGTTTTTAGCATATTGTGTGTAGTAGCAGTGGGTTCCCAAGCATTTTAGACTCAGCTCATTTAAGCCAGCATAGACAAGTTGAGGAATGTAAACACTGGAAGAAACCTTTGTCTAAAAAGTCACAATAGGAGGTTAAAAAGAAATATAAAGGAGAAGGAAAGGAGAATAGTAAATTCAGACATGTTTGCATAAATACAACAACAAAAGTAAAATGTTCCTTCTGCAGCCATTTAAAGTGATTTGCAAGTACATCAAAAACAATCATAATACAGTGAAGCCAGCTGAAATAATGAGAGATGTACCTTCACTTTTTAACATCTTCTAAAGTGGGCAGATGTATTGTGCCATTGTCATGCAATCATCTCAGATTTTGCTACATTTTCAGTATTAATTTCATTAAGTGATACCCTCCACTATAGTATTCCACGCATAATGAGACAGGGGGACAGGGTAGCAGTTCTAACAAAATGTGACACTTCTGCAGGCTGCTCAGCTGAACTCGCTCTGTGAAGTATCCTGTGAAGTATCTTACCAGTATCCTCTTCTAATAGAGTGTGTCACATTCCTGGCAAATCAAGGATGTATTCTGTTGGAAAAGAAGTGTTTGAGTGCTGGAATGTCGTACTTTATATGACAGGGCAACTCTGTGGGCAATGTGACTGCTTTCATTTACCAAGTCCCTTGTCTCAAACCGACCTTCAAGTTCTTCAACAAGTTAGTCCAGTTCCAGTACATTTTTAGAAGCGTTTGTTTGTCATTATAGATATAAGAGTGCATATTGTCAAGCATTTACCCTTTTATTACACACTCAAGACTTTTTGTTATTTTTAATAATAAATCAAGCCTATCATAAACTCTAGTAGGCTTGGAACTATGCTTTTCTGACTGGAAAGGCACTATATTTACAAAAAAATGTTTATTTGTTTGGAAATACGTCTCATTTTGTTATTACTTCAGAACTAGAGAAAGTCTCTGAACATATCAGTATTGTACAGTTTGCAAAGAAATTAGTCCTACAAAGTTGTGCAGTGTTCTCACTTGTCTCATTTGCTAAAAGCTGAGATACAGAACTGTGGGTTGGCCTGTGATAGATTAGAAACAACATTGTCAAGTTGCAACTCTATGTAAAGCGAAGATAAATATATATTAAGATCTGGAATTTTGGTTCAGAGCAATCATTAATTTGAAGGAAAAAAATGTGGAGGATGCACTTCATTTTTTAATGCATAATTCGCTGGATCATCTCAAAAAATTCCAAGAAAAAGTCCAAGAAAAAGAATTTAAAGGTTCAAAAACTATTTTTTTTTCCAAGGAATGGGAAGAAAAAAACCCTAACACATTCTTCATATTTTGTTCATGATTTTAATATTTTCTCTAGCTCTGGGGAACTATAATGCTGGTTTCTGCAATTACATTATTCTCCTGAGTGATCCAGTTACTGTGAGGATACTGTTCTAACTCTTTCTGATTGCACTGGCAGTAGATGTTTTGCTGATTCAGTATATGTGTGTCCATATCTGTAGTTGAGACACATATACCCAAGAAAGGATCTGTTAAAAATTGGGCTTAGATAAATCCTTAAAAAGATAAGCCACTTGAAACAAAGTAAGGATAAAATGAAAACAAGTTTCTGTAGTTAATGTTATATTTGTGTTTCGTTCTAGTTTGCTATGGCTGAAATATGAATATTGGTCTCAGGCAGTCTTGATTTGTAGCAAGCATTAATGTAAGTGTAAAATATTTTTTTTAGTGTTCCAATTTTAATTTCAGATACTCATAAGGAAAACATAGTTTATGAACTGAGAATCAGAACACAAACCGCTAAGCACAAAAATGCCAGTTATTTAGTTTGGGGTTTTTTTTACTTCATTTAATGCAAATATTTTTACTGCTTTTTCTTCCTATAAACAACAAAGAAAGGTCCAGTAGCTGATTTCCTTGTGTATTCAAATGTTGTATTTAATAATATCAAATTATGGATAGATATGACAATAAAATTCAGAGCAACACTCTTTAGAAGCATTTAGCTTTTCTCCTTAATGCCCGTTGATTTTTCCTCTTACTTTGTAATGAATAATACCGCGCGATGTTAAAGTTTCCATTTGCATGTCCTACCCATCAAAACTTAAGATCAATATAATGAAATTATTAAAAACAACCAAACAGCTGAAACATTCGTGTAACTCTATCAGAGTAGAAGTAGGTAATCTCTATGCAAATTCCCTTGTTTATTTAGCATTAGACTTAAGAAGAGTGGAGCTTTACACTTGGTTTCTGAGAACAAGCAAACAAAAGTCAAAAGAAGTGGCATAGTTGAATGTGAAGATGTGTTTACATATGTTCATCAAGTAATTTTGTTTTACAGGGTCTCAAAAAGCAGGATTCTGTTTCCTAAAAGTAGACATGCAGAGCTCTTTCAAGCACCCATCTGCTACTCCTCTCCTTACATGATTCTAGTTCCATGCAACTCTCTGGAAAAATATTTGAGCATCTATAACGACATTAGTTGCCCACTTTTATTGAACTAAATTGCTTTTTTCTGAGTTGGAAAGAAACACTAAATATATGAGAAAAATATCATAATGAAAGTGCAGGAAAGAAAAACATCTGTAAAGATTAATCAAAACATTCTGCTTCGATGATTTCTAAAACATTTCTTCTCAGTTTTGGCTTTTATTTCTCACTTATTAAATTCATTTATATTTTAATATTGAAAGTATTTTTCTTCTGAATGCCACAAAATAGATTTTAAAAAGCTATAAAACTTTAACAGTCATAATTTTTTTTTACACAGAAAATTCAGTGACAATTTTAGTAAGAGATTGTTTCAATAAATCATGACTTTTTAAATGGAAAGATTTCACATGCAAGTTTGTGACTAATCGCATTTATGATATTTCTTTCAGATGTCACAATAAACAGTACTTCTATGAGATGCAAAGAGGAATTTCTATGTCATTGAGCTGGTATTTTCTATATTAACCTAGACATCAGTTGATTCTTATAAATCTCAGTATAGTATGTGGGAAATATTCACTGGTAACATGATATTTTTTTAATGGCATAGTTATTATTACTTAATTTAATTATTTAATTATCCAAAGAAAATGTTTGGGTTTTTTTTTTTACTAAAGACAGGTCCTTTCTTCCTGGCTCCTGCAGTGCTTTTCTAACTGCTGCAGGGGGAGGAGCACCCTGATACACTACTTTGCAAGGCAATTTTTTTTTTTTTTTGTATTTGCCTTCTGTCATTCTCTACAAAAAGTTGTTTGATCTTCCCTGACAGGAAATAATTTCTTTCAGTGTGCCAGGAAGCGAGTCATTGAAATAAATCTGTGCATTCTCAGTACGCATCCCAATTGTCATTGTTCCTTTGAAAGTCTTTGTGTTTCAAGATTTGGGTTAAAGATTATCTTGCTTCCTATCTTTTCTTTTGCACTAGCTGGGGAAAAAAAGAGTAAATTGTGGAGCCCAGCCTTACAATGGCTGTCACTTTCTCCCCAAAATATCTCAAAGCTGAGGCATATGATCACCTACAGCATGTACAAAAGTGTTCTAAGCTCCTGAATAGCACATCATAAGTTCTCTGTGGAAAGTTCTTCCCAGTTTCAAATCCATTGACATTCTAAATAGTCATATATATTTACCAAAAGTCCACTATCTCGTGCTGTTTTTCAGATGGAAAGCAAACATGCAGACAGAGAAGGAGACACAGGACTTCTAATGACCTAGTGTACCTAAGACCTAAATAGCTTTGACAACTCAGAAAAGAAAACACTGTTCACCATTAGAAGCACTTTCTTCTTTTGTTATAATAGTGGCATGATTTCCAAGTGTCTGTCAGATATTATGTATTTTTCAAACCTTTATAGAGCAATATTATTGTTTCCATTTTTCAGACACAGGTCTGGGGTCAAGAAGAGGTAAATGGCTCCTTCCAGACAGTTGTACCAGCTGTGACAATCTCTGTCACCTTCATCATGTGCCCCAAGAAGCCATCCTCATTCTCTGAGTCCCTTGGTTCAGAGCACTTTGCTTCAATTCTTTTCCTTTTAGGTCTTTTCTAAAACGAGCTAAACATTTCTTCATGGGAATTGCTCCTACCTCACAGCTGAAGCACTGGCCCTTCTTGCTCTCAAGCCTCCCAAGAATATTCCTAGTACCCTGAGAGCCCTGTGCCTGCAATGTGACCAAATAATCTTCCAAGTTTTAGAATTTGAATACTGCTCAGACTGTGTTTGGTTGTTATACCACCATAGCCACTCAGGCCTGGTGAGGAGTAGAGCAACAATGACAGGCCAAGGACCCGATTAACTCCACATGCACCACGAGACTCTGCTTGGCCCCGAAGTTGATGAGAATGGTAATAGTCCTCATAAGGGTGTGCTGCTGATGTGCAACTACCTCGTGAAGTGTCAGAGAAGGATGTGTCAGATGCTAAGAGTACTACGTACCAAGCAGAGCCTGAAGGCAGGAAACATCCCATGGAAAAATATGAGACACAGGAAACCTCAAGATATTGATTTGCCTCCAGTGTCTAATTTGAGATGTTCTGTCTGTACAAAATAAGACAACTTTATTTTCCAACCTAACAAACGTGCAGAAGGGACAACCTATCAATGGAGTTGCTATGAGACATAGCATTTTTGATATCTGAAATGCACTGAGATGTATAATCAAACTAAATACTTTTGGCACTTAGATGAATAAAGTGCCAAAAAAATCAAATATATAGATAAAAAGTCTGTAAGTAATATAGACAAAGTCTATAAGTAATGCCACTTTCTTATAAATCAGGTCTATACATGAGTGCATTGCTGAGTTATATATGATTTTAAAAAATTGTTTTGCTTTAATGCATTATGAAGATTCTATATAAAATTTGATAAATTATCACGTAAGTATATACATTTTAGTGCAGCTCCTTAGAAAGTAAAAATATGAAAGAGATTTCTCCTAGATTGCATCATTCTGGAGGTGAGGAGCTCATTCTTGAGATGAGCTGAGGTACTGACACATCTTCAGATGTCCAAATTTTTACTGATGATTTTATTGCAAAAAGTCCATTTGAAAAATACGTTCTCAGATAAGACTATCTTTCCTTACCAATATTTCAATTATTTTAGTTACCCGTGGCATACAATGAACGTAATTTAATTGTCCTATGTTCTGATCGCCTGTTCCAAAATTACCTGAAAAGGCTTATTCATAGAACTAAGTGGAACTTTCTGAAACACTGGTTTTGCTTTTGCAGTAGCTCTGAAGATCAGGCAAAATGTGTCAGGAATTCCTGCTGTATTGAAACCTATAAATTACAGGGACTAATGATGGAATCAAGAAGTTAATGATGCCCACTGATAAGAATTTTCTCCATTTTTAATTCTAGTTCAAATCCATGCTTAATCTTGAAAGATGAGGAAAAAGACTTTCTTTTGCACTTTTCCACAAAAGGTTTCTGCACAAAGGGTTTTTTATCAAGACTAGCATATTGTAGGAGACTTTGTAACATGAGGCAGAAAAAAGATAGGCTTTTCTTTCAGCTTTACTATCTACTTCAGGAAAAAAAAAGAGAGGGAAATCAAGCTTTTCTATTTCATTACCTTTTAGCTTTAAAAAGTTTTTGATGGGACTTTGTTCCTGAATCTGAAATAGCTTCTGAACTTTCAGCAGGTTTTAATAAAGGAGAACTTTATCATGTCAGTGCAGCGATCAGTATAATGGATTGGCGTCTTCCCATATACATTCTCAAATAGTTTAAATAAGACCTCTGTGGTTACTGGGTCTTGTAAACCAGCAATATAAACTTGCAAATCAAGTTTCAGTTTTCTCTCTCTCTTATGGTAACGTATGATATTATGCAAAAAGTTAAATTACTTCATATATAAAAAAAGATGATTGGCTGTCGCCTTAGCCCCTCGGAAGGCTCTCGCACAGCCGTTTTCACCTTGGTTGCAGGGGAGTGGTTGGAGGTACAGTTTTGACTGGTCCCACCCCTGCCAAACAGATCCTCAGGCATGGTTTGCCCATGTTAAAGCCATGAGTTGGCCCTGATACATTGTTCTTCTCGTGCCCGGCCAAGGTTTCCCAGAGAATTTAGCCCATAACCTTTCCAGGTCTTGAAGTGAGCCTGCCTTCTTGCCAGTCCTAAAAAGGAACGTGAGTGATGTCTGCCTTTTTTTTTTCTAGACAGGAAAGGCAGACATCATTGATGTTTCTGCTTTTGAAAGCCTTAGATTGTTAGAGCTTTCCTTTTAAAACATAAATCAGTGTCTTAGGCTCATCTTGCATGAAACTGCAAGTCTTTTTCTATAGATGCAATAATTATATCTATATATAATTAAGAAGAGCAATCAGAGTTATGATTAAAGGTTCAGATCACTCATTGCCATGGATGCTGTTTGCATTAATTGAAGAACTGCCAATACTTGAAGAGAAGGAAATATACCAGAAGAGGACAAGTAACTATAATAATAATGTCTTCAAATATTTGATTGAGTGATAAGTTTTTTTGGATGCTTACAGTATAGAAGATGGGAAAATAGATGAAGAACATATAATGCATATATTATTTTTAATGACTTTTAATATTTCAATCAAACTGATTGTTCTGTATTGACCTCTTGTTTCCTTATCAGCTATCTCTCGGTCAACTTCATATATATTTTCTGGAAACAGCTGTAGGAAGAAAATTTCTGAATTAAACTTGTAACTGAATATATGTGTAAAAAGAATTGTTGCTGCATATATTCATTTGCACCTAAGTCACATGCTGTAAATAGAACAAGTTGTAATCAATAGGACTTGTCTCAGCATGCACAGTTGTACAGAATCATAAAAGTGAGATTAGAATGTGTATTAAAATGGATGAAAGGATGCAGTGTTATATGAACTACTTGCATTATTTTAAAGAGAAAAAAATTCTATTAGTGACTCTTCTGTCAAAATCTAGCCACTGAGGCTCAAATTCTTGAAAGGGCCTGTTCAGATGGAAAATATAGACTAATATTTATTTGAATGAAGTAGCCTAGAATTAATTTGAATTAATTTAATTTGAAGTCATGAACTTTCAGTTTATACTATGTTAAGTTACAGAGAGATTTATTTTGCAAGCTTTCAATGTTCAATTAAGAGACACTTGCTTTTAGACCCTCACGCAAACCCTGAGAAGGGGAAGATAGTATGTCTATATGATACTTCGGGAAGCTGTCTTCTTGTTCATCCCACAAAAGTGGGATTTTAACCAGTGTTATTTGCAGTCTACAATAGACTATCACATGACAGCCAGCTCATATAAAGGATTTCAGTCCTATTTGCTTGCTTCACTCTAAGACTGAGAAAAGCAAGAGCAAAGAAGTACTGTAGTGAAATAGAATGCTCTGAAAAGCATGGATATTTATAAAAACAGAAATGGGAATAAAACTCAAACAACTACTTTATTTGTCTAATTACTTTTTAAACATTTCCTTTGTAGTACTAATCTCTCTTGACTTATGTTTTCCCTGAAAATAATAAGACATCAGTGTCTGCAGAATAAAAAAAGTCATCTAACATTGTATAAAATAAAATTGACATAGTTATATTAAAATCAAGTAAACAGTCCACAGAATACTAGTAATTTTAAGTGCTTTACTTTACTTTTTACTATTTTATCTCAAAATGCATCTATCAATAAAAGAAAAAGCATTGAAATTCCATGAAACCTCTGAAACAGAGAGGCAGAGAAAAGGGCACAGAGTTTATTCATAAATAAAGAAGTTTGATTAATTGAATGTTTTTTGGCTAGCCTTTATCAGTAATTAGATACATAAATGATCATTTCAGAATGTATATTAATTATTTAAGCACCTTCATAGAAACAGTTATCATAGTTTTAATAAGTATAATATATAGTGCACAATATTTTTAAAATTAATTATATATATTCAACAATTAATCATTAACCCAGTATTTAGCTATATCAAGAATTCATCTTCCTCATTGACTTCAATTAACTAAGGTCTTCAAAGATTAAATACAGAGCTTTAGCACTGTGCAACCAGCTTTAGATATTTCTGTGGTGGGAGTAGCTGCAATATAATCCCTATGGAATAGCTGCAATACAATGTCTTCCTTCTTTACTTAATGACCTGTCCTTTTGAAACCTGAGATGAAGAAACAGGTGATTTAAAAATTGAAGTTTGCTTCTCTCCAAGGGATTTCTGACTCATGTCTGAGAATTACTGCTTTGAAACTGCTGTGTAACCAAATCTTTCCATTATTTATTATGCCTTCTTTAATTTCTTGTTCTTGGGAAATACTGGTTTGTCTTTGAGTTAGAGCTTTTTCATTTTGACCTTAACAGCAAGAAGAACATTCGAAGATGCACGATCTTCCTATATGAACTACATTCTTGAAAAAATTTTTTTAAGAAAAATTGAGATGTCCATTAATATCCAAGTTCATCCATCCTTTGTGCCAGAACACTAAACTTTGATTATATTTCTTTTTTGTCTTAATATTGTTTTTCTAAATTAATTTCCTAGAAACTGAACTCTCTTGAGCTCTCTTGGCCAAGTCTTGCCTACAGATCATACTGTTGTGTGTTTAGTGTTCTAGGCTCCCTCTTTCTGTCCAGAGAGCTGAAGAAGAGCCAAAGGTAGTATTTTCTCTTAACATCAGGTTTGTGTTCCCTTCAGGTATGGTCATGGAAAGAATCATCATCAGCTAAAGAGGGAGCACCTTGATTATCTGCCCAAAATTAGACAGGATGTTTCTCAGCCTAGCCATCTGAAATGACTGGATAGACATTTCATTTGCACAAAATGACCAAGTTATCACCTGACAGTGCTTTGAATGCCTGTCCAGTAAAGAATGTATCATAGGAAAAAAGAAATTTCACCGTTATAGGTTAGACACAGCTTGACCAAGTATACAAATGTTTTCGGTAGGAGTCAGATGTAGTAAACAATGTTGTCAGTGTTGTTAAGTTTTTTTTTTAATATTTTGTTTTGATGACGAAACATTTTTGTTACCTATTACTGAAGAGTAAAACCTTGTACCCACCCTCAACTAATATTAAGATCTAAATCAAACTTTTGAATTTTCTACAGTTGTCTTTGAAGATCTTCTGAAATGATAGATGATACATTTATTATTATCAATACAATACTTAATTCTGAGTCAATACTTAGAGGCTTGCATTATAACCACTGTTCAAACTGGAGTATCATCTGGGATGTAGAACAGCTAACTCAAATGTTGGGTTTTTTTTTTTTTAAATTTTACTTTCATGGAGGTAACAATTACAGAGGTAGAGTCAGTTAAAAAAAGTAAGACAACAGAAACTCTATAGTAAATTATTATGATTATGAGGTTCTACAGTCTAGATATGATTTTCAAAAGCATCAATAAACTATTTTATAAACCCCTCAATTTCTTGCTGCATTTCACTGGAGTAATAGATAACTGTGATATTGTTCACGGGAAAGTTATACAAATCCTACAGGAAAACTAGACGACCAGACTGATTTTTTTAACTATGTAAGTATATGGCTCACTTAAGTTGTCACAAGACCAAGAGATCACAGAATGGCCTGGATTAGAAGGGGCCTTACAGACCATCTTGTTGCCACTCCTCTGCCATGGGCAGGGGCACCTTCCACTAGACCATGTTGATCAAAGATGTCCCTGTTCATAGAAGGGAGGTTGAAACAGACAATATTTAAGGTCTCTTTCAACACAAATACTTCTGTGATTGTATGAATCCATTCTAAAATTTATGAAGTCTCATACCTCATTAAATACACCAGGCATTCAAAATCTGGAAATCTTACAAAATGGGAGTAGACTCTTGATTTAAAGAAATGTGGCCATTGTAATTAATTCTAACTTGTAAAAGGGAGCTTTTTAAATTGTTTTCTGTTTTGCATTCTGTGTAGACTGGTACAAATACTTTATTTAGAATAATTAAGATATGATGCTGTAAAAAAACCCCATTGCTTCAGTGTTTAATACTAGAGCTAAATTTAGACTTAATGAAACTAGCCTAAGCTATAGCACTTCATTAAATTTTGGCTCCAAGGAGTCTGAGCCATTCTAGCTTACTTGCACTAAAATTAAAAGAAAATTCAAATTAAAGTTGTTCGTATATGTATGTATGTAGGGAATAATTTATTCTGCTCTATCTACGTAGCAATCAGAAGAATAAAAGTATACAGTATTCCAAGTAGTTACTAACTCAGCATAATTTGTTCAAAATACTGTGTGGGACAATTTCTCCAAGAAATTTCTTTGACATCTGTTCACTGTGTAATAATCAAGCATGCTTAACCCCTGTTCTGTTAGAGAGAGTGGCGAGCAGAACATCTTTCTGGTAAACAATCCAATATTTAAATGAAAAGACTGAATATTTTTTTACTTGAATTAAGAACTGCAGATGCATACGGAGAATAGGCCAAGACATAAAGCGAACACATTTTGGAGCGAGATCAGCAGGGAGATACCAAGATTGTTGAGGAGGTTGATCCATGCACCATGGGGAGAAATGCTGAAAGAATGGGGAGTTTCGAACCTGGAGAAGAAAGGCCAAGGGGGACCGACAAGCACCTCATGCATGAAACTAGAGAAGA
Source organism: Eulacestoma nigropectus (assembly GCA_013397775.1). Lineage (NCBI taxonomy): Eukaryota > Metazoa > Chordata > Aves > Passeriformes > Eulacestoma > Eulacestoma nigropectus. The sequence goes on along the minus strand of VZTE01005077.1, from coordinate 668,452 downwards.
CAGTCAAACTTTTCAGCTGTGTAGATGGAAAGTGAGAGAAAAGAGACACAAGCTGGAACATAACATAAGAAAATGAAATAAAATCTTTCTATATAAGAAAAAAATGCCATAAAGGTGGTCAAGCACTGTAACAGGCTTCCCTGAGAGACTGGGGAACCTGCATCTTCAGAGATATTTAAAAATCAACTGGACATGGCCTGCTGGATGTGCTCTGAGTAAGAGGTTGGACTACATGACCTCTGGAGATCTTTTCTGACCTATATGAGTGTGATTTCATCTTCCATGTAAGAAGAATCTTTGAGAAACATGGGAGATTTTAATTTTATTCCCTTTCCTCTCACAGCAGGCAAGGAAAACAACTGTAGAAGCATCAGGCCAAAATGAGGCATTGACTACTCTTTTGCTAATGCTTCCAGTCCCCCAAAAGATAAATAATACAAATAAGATTCCATATAAATTGCTGAAGATCTTAAGAAAGGCTCAGAGCAACTCCACATTAGCAGAAGAATTCTGAACTGTCGATCGCTTTGCTAACAAATGGATTAATTCCAGTGGGCTAGATCCAGGCAAAATAATTCTGACTGCAATGAGGTCAAATGTAGAAGGTTCAGCCCTAGGTAACAACACAGACTGCCTACTCTTGAGACATAGCCTGGCCTGCTTTAAAATTCTCTCATTGCTGCAGGCATTTTAAGAAGTGCTCAAGTAAACTGAAGCATAGATCACTTTAGGTGATGACATGAATAGCAGTCTGTAAACACAAAAAATTAATGGAGTATCCCTTACATGCCATGAACTGAAGCAGCATACCTGTATATCCCAAAACATAGAACTAGCAGTATCAAGAATAGACCAAGATGCAGACATTGATGAAGGACTAATATGTCCCTCACTGATGCTTTAACTCCTAAGTAATATGAAAGGGTTTCTTTTACAACCATAAAGAAGCGAGCAAACTTTCTTTTTTCCCCAAAATACATTATTTCAGTTTGAGACCTAATAACTTTTAGGATTTCTGAATTTTAATCTCTTAGAGGTGTTTGCACAGATTGTTCCATTTTATTAATCTAATTTAGGTGCTTAACTCCCAAAACATTCAAACATCAAAGCTATTTTTTCTCCATATTGAGTTTACGAAAAACCTAGGCAACAGAGTTAGATTATCAGAATCGCCATGGCTCACAGTAACATCTGCTTTTCAAATATGGTAGTACCTAACTTAGGAACATAAAATGGACTGCATAAATTTTTCATCACCTTGGCTGATTTTTATAAGCAGAAAGAAAGAATGATTCAATAAGGAGCATTTTTACCAATGGCTTGCATTGAAATCTACAAATTCCACTGGACGGAAAGAGTAAAAATGCAACTCACTTGCAAACCATGTCTTTAAGTCTTGATTTTGAGGTTGAACCCCAAATTTAGCTCAAGTAATCCTGTGTAATATCTGAATGAGATAATTATTCATACTTTTCATAGTTATTCGATCATTTTAAGCACTTTCATAAGATAGTTCTCTCTACTTGTTTTAAGGTTTGCTTTTACATGTTGTGCTGAACTAGGACAGTGCTTCTACTGTGGTTCAAACTTCTTTTCGGCCCATAGCCACATTTCCTTCTTGCACTAGTTATTGCAAATCTTTGCAAGACACGAGAACAGTACGCTCATTTAATCCATCTTCTTTCAGAAAAAAAGAAAAACATTTTTGTGATTTTGAGTAAGCTCAGCTGCTTTTGAATCTGCTGCCTAAAATGTGTCTCTTAGAATGTAACAACTTCATTCCCATTAAAGCTTTTCAATAGAAAACTATAAATGAGATTGGTAACATGATTAACACTATGGCCTCAAGTATACTTTGATGCTTATTTCTGTGTTTCTGAAGTTACTGTTCAATCTCAAATTACCAGAAGCTTGTATCCAGGCCAAACTTCTGCAGCAGGGTTTCATGGGAATGGTGGTTTTGGCTCTTTTGTTTGTAAATGATTTCCTTATTGCTAGCAAACCATTTCTTTCTCTTTTTCTTCTGCATTCCTGAGCAACATCTGGAGAAAACAAGAGTCTGGATGACTTCCAATTTTTTTTCCCATATGTTTTCTTCTTCATGGCAAAAGTAAATGGAAAATCAAAGAAACAAAAATTTCTATTTTGGGTGAGATAGTCAGGCACTGTAAATCAACCAAATTGCCAAAAGAGATCTTATCTCTTTTGCATTTGCCATATTGCCCATTTAAAGGGAACAGTTTCTCTTTGCCAGTCTATCATTTTAATACTGTGAATGAGAGATAAAATTTTACATAAAAACAACATTCCTGAAGAAGAGCAAAGTACACAGTACAAAAAAAAAGTGTTTTGTTTTCAGGAACACTGATTGGTCAACACAAATTAATAGTCTTGACTACTGTAATTGCATCTTGAAATCCTTTCCAGAACTCCCGGAATTTTGGAACTCCTCTTTCAGCATCTTGAAACGGTGCATATGAATGTTTTTTAAAGAAAAATTTGGAAGAGAGAGGAAAAGAAGAGTCCTGATGTAAAATAACACCTATATTCTTCACCATTCTTCACTGTATTCGGTTCACTTGCTATCTTCCTTATTTCATTCTGCAGTGCATTTTTGAGATACAAATACCTTGTCATGTTTTACTTCTGTACTGTAACTTTCACTACCAATTGTCTTTGGTGATGTATCTTCCACGATTACCTGTATTTTCACTAATAAATGCATTTTCTAACTTTGTAATTAATAAAAAGGCATATGCATTTATATATAATTAGTCACCACCTCTACCTTGCTTATCAGAACATTTAATGACTCCTAACATAGGATTCAGAATCCTGTATTCATATACAGCTGCTGCAGTATATAGATAACTGCTCAGAAATTAATGTGGAAATAAAGTCTTCAGGTTCAGCTTCTTTCTGTCTCCTTCAAATTGTAACTGGCACACTTAACTTTACATTTGACTATAGTATCTGCAGTTTGAATTATATTGCTAAAATGATATTCCATCCATGTTATGCTGTACAGCATCTGCTACAGTTTTCTAACCTTGAAATGCACCATACAGATGTCTTATTCCTGATTTTCCTCTCTACTGAGGTCAGTGTTGTCTACAGTCTCAAATAGTACATAAAATAACATTATTAGATGTATGCTGTTATGTGCAGAACTAGAAACTGAATTAGCAGAATTAGAAAGAATCCTTCCTTTTCCTTCTCTTCTCCTTCTTCTTCCCTTCCCCCACTTCCCTTACCTTCCCATGGTCCCTCTCCCCTCTCCCTCTCTTCTCTTCCTCTCCTTGTCTTGCTCCACCTCACCTCTTGCTTTAGTCATACTCCCAGGGCACAGTTTCTCATTACCTGTCCATCATTTCAATATTTTAAATGACATTTATTTTTGGGAGATGAAATTTAACATAAAAACTACATTACCCAAGAACAGAAAATACAGAGCTTTTTTGCCCTGTTACCTTTTTCTCCTGTCTGTCTCTGTCCCTAGCCCTTTATCTTTTGATAGTTTTGATATGCACGAGCCTTCTTAAAGGTAACGCAAGTTGTTCTACAAATTGTTGGTTCCATCAATTTTAGCCTCAGGTTTACAATGCCCTCACAGAATGTGATGGGAAGATGAGATCTGAAATTGATTTGAATTTAATTTAAACTCTGTGACAAGAACTGAATGATGTTTTAAATCAAGTTCATCCAACAAGTTTTTTCTTTTCTGTTCTATTAAACTTCTCCAAAGAAAGACTTCGGATTTTATCTTTATTGGAGGTTACTGGGTTTTGGATTTTGTATGTGCATGTGTGTATTATGTTCAATAAATTGTTCCAAAATATTTAGGTATTGAGTGCTTGTGACTTTTGTCCCTTTAAAGTTTTGGAGGACTTTATTCTCTGTTATTAAGCCTGGATTTTATCATTTAATTGCTAGCAAAAATAATAAAAACTGTGTGGTGCATTTCAGCTTCTGACAGGGGTGATCTGCACAGAGCAAATTGTACTTGAGAAGATTAAATGATTTTCTTCCATCTGTATAATAATGAACCTTACTCTTGAAATGACCCTTTCAGTTGCAAGAAATAGCTTAAAGGTTAAATGGAAGATTTTAAGACAACCATTGGAAATCAGTGTGCATTGTACCTAAAGCTAAGTATATTATTTAAGGTGATTCATTGATAAAAGCTCCATAAATGGTAGTGTAACCTGAAATGTGGGACTGTGTTCTGGGTATCATACAAGCACAAATATCAGAAAGGCAGAAAGCTCAACAACAGCTTATTTCCCATGTCAAGTAACCTCCTACAGATGTGTGAAAGAATGGCTGCACATTTAATATCTTGCTAGTTCCTCAGTTGTTACCAATCTATGATTTGGAAGTTCTGAGATTTCTGGGTACTGCTGTACTTACCAGGTGTTTTTACTGCCATTTCATGACTCCTTCTTGGAGTTGTCATGTTTATTTGCTGACACTCATCATCTTGCACTGCATGTTCTTGAAGCCAAAGAACATAAACATCACTGGAAAGCAATTTTCGATATTATTTTAGACACTCAAATCTGCCACTTCCAGAGTTCATCCTTTCTAAACTGTTTCCCTAATCTACTCCTCCTGCAAAGACAAATTGTCTGTCTGGTTCTTTTGAAATAACCTTTGGATTCCAGGAAGAGGAAATCAGTAAACTACTGAAGCAGAAAGACTGTTAGACTGGAAAGATTTTGCAAGTAATAAGACACTGTTTAATTGCAGCTTTGCTATGGCAGATTCGAAACAGTAGACAACGCCACTCTGTCTTGTGCTTCTGTCCACAAATATTTAATATTTGTGTAGATGAAATCTTGGCTACATAAAAGGTTGTTTGAACTGTATTGCCCATTAATAAATCAAATGTAAATGGAAAAGGGTCTTTCAAAGAATACAAACTTCGGCACTATTAGTAAGGAAACAGGAAAATCTCTTGCGTCATTTTTACAGAACACAAAATCTCAGCTTCAAACTCCTTGGTTATATGCTTTTCTTAGTTGACTATGAGTTATCTCTCCATTTTTGATGCGCTGGTCATAAAACGAAATTCCCAAATTTGTATGACTTCCCAGAATTGCATTACACTGAGGCAGTGTAGCTCAGTTTTCATATACTTATATGTTCCAAAATATGGGTTGGTGTACGGGAAAGCAAAAACTTATAAACTGAGGTATTAAGATTGTTTGGTATAATTTTTATTATTTCAAAAAAAGCAAGAACGAAACAACTAGTGTCATTAGTTTTTGCTGTAAAATTCATGTCAGGATTATCTAAATACTTCTGCATGTGTTAATTTAATGCAAAAATCTCCCTAAGATTATCAGTTGTGTAGCAGAAAAAAAGATGCTCTTGTTAGGTATCCCTAAACAGATTTGAAGATAAACAAAGAAGTTAATAAGTCTGTAGTCTTAGCTATAGTCCTTATGCATGGTGTACACTAAAAAATTGTATTCTGCTAATGCAGCATTATATTTGTCCCTGCTATGCAGTGGTGTGCTGGTGTTGGCCACCAAACTCTAGTTTGGCTAGAGTTAATTTTCTTCATAGTAGCTTGTATGGGGCTATGTTTTGGATTTGTGTTGAAAAAAGTGTTGATAAGACAATTCTACTCTAGCTGTTGCTGAGCAGTGCTTATACAGAGTCAAGGCCTTTTCTGTTTCTCATGCAGCCATGCCAGCGAGAAGGTTGGGGGTTCACAAGCAGATGTGAGGGAAAACAGCTGGGACAGCTGACCCCAACTGACCCAGCATCTGATGTCACACTATAAAATCAAAGGACTATTAGAACAAAAAAGTAACGTAAGAGTTTTGGCATCTGATATTAAACAGCAGATAAATACTAGGTTAAAAATTATGATAACTGTGCTTCATTGAATAGGACAAATTTGGGCCTGGACACAATTATTTTTCAACTAATCTCATTAAAGCAAAATTAGGGATATAGGTATGACATTGATACAGTGTGTCTTCTTTGAAATGTTCTTACTTAATACAAAGTATCTAAATATTTTCCTATTTTATGCACATGGAAGACCTTCACTAGGGAAGTCTGCACTGCAGAAACACCACAGAAATTTTTGAAGCAGTCTAAATCATTAGTTTATTAACAGGAGACAACTCTTGGAGTACAGTTCTTGACTGCATTGTAGCACAGATTAACTTCTGCTCTTTGTCACCCTATATCCATTCTTTGTTTATTTTCAGACTGAAGGTAATTAAATCTGAAGTTCTGAGGTGCCCTTGCTTTCACTCTCTCTTATGGTAGACTCAAAGTGTGTATGCAGAAAAATAAGAAAGCTTTGGCTTTTTTTCAGCACTAGTTGTTGTCTTTAGCTTTCTCTGGCTGTCACCAGCTTTGCTGTTTCTGCATTCCTAAGCCTTGTATCCTAGAAAAGCAGGCCTGTATTCCTTTAACAGATGATGGCTCCTGTGCTCCAAAGGTCCACTTTGGTGTACCTGGGACTACAGGAGAGGGTTTTACACACTGACAACTTGTCCCAATATATGGCTGGGGTATGGCTTGGGTGCTCTCCAAGACACGGGAACCAGAGGAAAAGCTGTCTTGTGCAGTAGTGTAGATACAGCTTTTATTTGCTTGACAGATGGAATTTGGTGATGAAATAAATGAAAAGTTTGTAGATCAAAGCCTTTATCACTATAATGTGGGCAGAGGTAATTAAGATACAAATACCAAGCGTCATGTGCCAAATGATCTCAACCTTGAATTAGAGAAGCAAATTTAAAAAAATATTCCATCATACTGTTTAGCATTTAGCTTTTCTTTTGTGATTACCATCAATAATGTCAATTGTGACTGTTACTTTACAACACTTTTTTTTTTGTAGAAGATCATTACAGATCACACAGATCACAGCTCTGTTAATTCATAACTGCTTTTAGAGTTTTCCCCATTAAATATCTGCTATAACCTTCTACTGTTTCAGTAGAAAAGGACTACCTTGTGTATTGTATTCCACTCAAGAATTCTTTGTCTTCAGCACATTCTACATGACACTGACCAATTTGTGTTAAGAAAATTAGCTAATGGATTTAAAAATGGAATGAAAACAAATAGGTAGTTTTCAGAAGCATACAATATTGAAGAGGAGATGCTGATTTTTCACATATAGCCTTGTCAAAATTCTGTGGAGCAAAGCTAACATAACTAGAAAAAATGAAGATGTACACATCCAGCAACAAAATCACAGGTGAACAGTGCAGTCTGAACTTATTCTCCATATCATGGTTCTGTTGGGTTTCATTTGTTTGTTTGTTTGGGTTTCATTTGTTTGTTTGTTTGGGTTTTGTTTGTTTGTTTGTGAGTTTTCTTTACTGGATAACTTATTTTAGAAATAATAGAATATTGGTCATGGGAAGTGATTGTCAAAAAGCCATACCAGGTAAAGTTGCACGAGCATTTCTACAAAAGAAATAAAAAAAATATGAGTTTGTCCTTCACATGAGGAAAACTCTCTTTTCAGCTTTCAGTCCCCAAATGCAGTTTCACAGGTCATTCTGATCTCTATCATCCTAGATATAACCAGTTTTCAAGGTGATTTACAGAGATCACAAGTATTTATCAAATCCTTTTTGCTGTGCAATATGAATTATTGACATGCCCAAGGCCCACCATGCTGGTTATTTAATTCAGTGTAAATAGGTGATGATGTGCTTATGTGTGTAGAGAGCAGACTGACAGAAATGGGAACAAAAGGATGAGGACAGTGAGAATGTGGTTATAAATATCAAAATAGAAAATGAAATGACAGAAGGAAGACTGTCAGACACAATAAGCAATAAAAAAAGTATGCTGCAAACCAAACATTAAATGGATTTTTTTAAAAAAAGTATGGTACAGTTTATGAAAAATAAAACAAAAAGTATTTTTAAATTTTCAACTTTAGGTAGTTTCAGTGTGAGAGGATCCCTATCAGGGCTGGACCTGCAAGGATTATGGGGTACTGAGCAAAATCCAGTCTATACATACGAAGCTTTATAAGAATTTGTCTTTTGCTCAGGTTATTTCTATAATGACCAAGTTAGGTGCCGTTCACTTTGGTTGGTGTAACAGCATTTTCAGCCATTCTGTCTGGTACTAAATAAACTGGGCTATTATAATTACTTCTCTTAATGAAATAAATCTGTATTTATTTTACTCCTCCCTTTCCCTGTTAGTGATACACAGTAAAATTGAGGAATTTTACTGATGGCAACAGAAAACATCACAAAACACTATAACCATCTTATTTCATAAGAAAAAAGTTCAAGTGTTCTAATTTTGCATCTTATATGTGTTATAGAGTTTGCTTCCCTTCCAGTGATTGCCTACCATGACAGATGTTTAAAATGCACATTGATATTCTTATTTTCCATTTCATGCCAAAAGAGCTGGTGTGTCTTTAATGAAACAATGTAAAAAAAAATACAAAGCTCTATTTGGCAAATACTATGTCTTCATAATTCAATTCTTCAGACATTTCTCAGTGCTGCTCATTAAGTTTATCATCACAAATGAAGTTTGTACAATCCCTGTTTTGAATGTTATGTTGACTTACCCATAATAGAGTAAGAAATGTCTAATAGTGATGTAATCCCATGGGGAGCATCTTTTTACTTTTGAAGTAATGCAAATAATATTCTGTGTTGCATTAAATTAGCATGAGGCTGATAAAGGGTAAAACCTATCAGCTATATCGTTCTCAATTTCGCTGTTCACTGGTAGTGCTAGCAGTTGCTGCAGCAAGTTCAGAATGATAAACCTGATGAAAAAGTTCTTTAATAGGAGCTCTATATCTAACAATTGTCATGGCATGCCAAAAAATCCAGAAAATTTAAATAATTCAACAAGTCATTTATGTATTCATCTTGATTAAGTGAAATATTAAATATAGAAAGACTGTCAATCTTTAAACAATACCTGTCATAAGCCGTGTCTATCATTGATCAGCTTTTGCAGAACTACTTCTTTTGGGGTATTTTTGCATAGGTTATACAAATTTGCTTTTGTTGGTTTTCTAAGGGGGGCTTTTTCTTTGTGTTGTGATTTTTTGTTTGGTTTTTAAAATTTTCTTTTATTTTAAGGTAAGTTGTATGGGATGAGGGATGAGATATACTAAAGGACATCCATAGGTTAAAAAAATTGATTATGTGTAAGGATCACAACCAGTTGTCCACACTGGGAGAAGATAACATCTTTATCCCAATGTCATGATTCAACATGGCAGGCAGCTAAACACCACACACCCATTTTCTTACATCCTGACCTCGAAGAGGGGTAGGGAGAGAATCAGAAAAAAAAAGTAAGATTTGTAGGTTGAGATAAAAGACAGTTTAATAGGACAGAAAATAACTACTACTGCTACTACTCCAACTACGAGCAAAACGAAAATAATTAGAATATACAAAAGAAGTGATGAACAACACAACTGCTCACCATTTGCTGACCAGTGCCCATCCTGACCCTGAGAAGCAGCTTCTGGCCAATTTTCCCCCTAGTTTATACACTGTCATATCCAAAGGAATACTCCTTTTGCCCAGTGGGGCCAGTTGTCCTGCCTACGGCTCTTCCCAACTTCTTGTGCCCAGCAGCCTCCTCACTGGCAGGGCAATATAACAAGCTGAGGAGTCCTTGCCTTAGAGTAAGCACTACTTAGCAACAACTAAAGCATCAGTGTGTTATTGTTCACATCCCAATAAACACAGCACTGTACAAGTTACTGGGAGGAAAATTAACTGTTTCCATACTGACACCAGGACACACAACTAAATAAAATCAGTCACCGGGTTATTCTCAACTTATCTAGACTAATCATGAACTAGTTGTTCACGTAGGTTTTTTATTTATAGATTTTTACCTTTAGTGTCTGGCTGGTATAAAATATCAAGGATTGTTCTTTCCCATTTTCCCATGTTTTGGGTAAGAATAAATGAGGTTGTACTTTTCTGAACTATTTAACTTTCTTTAAACATTTTACCAACTACACCTTATAGCATTCATAAGGTTGGTTCCTGGACCTTTTGCATCCATTCCCTGTCAAACTCACATCATCTTCCTCACAGTGGAAACAGGAGAACTATATCTTGAATATTCCAGACCAAACAGGGAAGCATAAATAAGCCCTCCCTGCCTTAAATATCCGTAAGAAAACATACACTTACTCCTACATGCATCCATAAACGCGGGTAACAATATTATTAATGTTAGAAATTTCATCCCTGTGTATAAACACCTACAGTAGTTTCACCATGCTTGGCACTTCCTCTCAGTTGTTGTAGTCATAATCACAGAATCACAAAGAAAATGCTGAATTGGAAGGAACCCTCAAGGATCATTGAGTCCAACTCCTGCTCTGCACAGCACCATTTCCCAGGAACCTCACCATGTGCCTAAGAGCATTGCCAAAACACTTCTTGAACTCTGTCAGGTTTGCCTTTCAATTCAGCACTTCAGGAGCCCAGGAATTTTCTCTTCATATCCAAAGCCAAATCTCACATGTTAAGTCTCTTTGAAAGCTGTCTAATAAAATAATGGAATGAATTAGGGTTGTCTCCAAATAGCCCAGTTGTACTATTTCTCAACTAGTCATTCTGATAATATAAAAATATTCCATCTGCTTTCAAAACTTGGTGAACAGTTTGGCAGAAGATATGTCTAATTTACCTGATACTAGCAATATTTCAAATAAAATTATATTAAATGCCTCCCTTCTTCCATGTAACTTGCAAGATTTAAGAGTTGTCTTTTTTTTTTCTCCTATTATTTTATTTTATTTTTCCTGTTCATACAGCTTGAAAGTCATTGAGTTATTTATCATTCACTTACTACGTCTCAGTTGTGGGAACCACTCTACGTTTTTTTTGTAACAAAATGGAAAAGTGTATTAGATTGGTTTAGATTAGATAGATGGCATGCACCTGACTGTGTACAGAATAATTTGGTTGTGACTTTATTTGATCTAAATGAAGTGAGCATACTTACCTTGATCAATCAGACTGAATAATAATGATGCACTTTACAGTGACTAAAATCAGTTTTCCCAGAACAGCATCATGTGATTTCATCCTCCAAACCAGACTGGAAAAAATGCTCCACTGCTCTTACACCCGACAACTTTATTTTCCCATGTTCAATTTTGCAAAGCCCAGAACGGATTCTGGAACTTGTCTGTCTCATGAAATATTAACTAGGTCTCTCTCCAGGAAAATTTTTCCACTACAATGTTCCAAAAGTGTGCAAAATAAAATGGACAAGGAAAACACAGTGATTTGAATAAACAATCATATTCACTAGAGATTACTTATAGGCACACATGGTACAATAAATTTTACGTTATACTCAATTTAAATAAATGATAGCTGTTGTAAAGGAGGAAGAAACTGTCCTACAATATTGACCTCATGCATAAACCTGATCTTAAATTGCTCTGAATTTAAATAGAGTTCACTTTGGGGCTTACTTTAAATTGTATTCTGACAAAACACCAAACAAAATCACATGGTCTAGTAAGAAAAGTTTCAAGGAAGGTTTACCAGATGCCAGCTCAAGTCTCGTTAAAATATGTGTATGAAAACCAAGCAAGCTCATAATATAAAATTTACCTTTCTCCAAAATGCACTTTAAAACATTTATAAATATTAAAAATGGATGATATATGTTAAGAATTGATACCTGGCACAACCCCATACTTTGTCAACAATTCTAGATGATGTAAGCAGGAATTGTTACAGCTAAAATCATGACGATGATTAAATTACTCATTTAAGTAATTATTTAGTTGTTTTTTTTTTTTAACATTTTGATTAACTATTCTTTCCCCTTCCTGTTTCTTTCTCCTTTCAGCCTTTTCCTGATGAACACCTCTCTTTTTCATGGGGAAACATTACAAACAAGAGCACTTACAGCAATACCATCAGTACCAACACTTAAAATAACAGCATTACTAAATGAACAGCCGAAGAGACCCAGTGGTACCAGACTGGTATATCAACAAGATGCTTACATTTTACAGAACTGTTTTCTCCTAAAGTGTCCTAAAGTGCTGTGGTGTTAAAGCTTTTCAGTGATTGTGTTACTAACTATGCAGCCCTTTTTTATATTCTAAGATCTTTATAAAAGTCCTGTAAGTACATCCATTTCTTTAACAGGGTTTCACTCAAAATGTGGAGAGAATTGTTCCCTTCCTTTTCCTTCTCCTCTACTGATACAGCCTACCCTACCACATTGGTGACATGCCCAGTGTCTAATAGCACATTGAGTGCAAATGCCATATCCAAAAGACAAAGTCGCTCTTCATGGAAAGTCGACGTAAAGTCCTAATTCAAAACTCAATGAAGCACTGAAATCCCTGGAGAGAAAAAAAAATGAAAAAAATACTGACTTCAGTGACCATGGAGAAAGCTGAGAAATGCAAAAAATGTATTCATTATAGTACTGCTGTATAGAACATTAAGGTACATTCATTGCAATGAATGCAAGTAATGGACAATGGAAGTCCATAACAATACACTTAGCAAGGAGAACAGTTCTCACAGTGTAAGTGGGGTTGAGGGAGCAATTTGACAAAGGAGAAGGTCACATAGCAGATTATTATCAGCCTGCTCTTGCAACACAGAATGCTATTTAATAGAACGTGCATGGTAGACTGTGTCAGAATGAAGATTCTCTGATGTTAAAAGAAAGAAATAAAAATGAGAGATAGCAGAGAAGGTGGAGTTATACAGAGTGCTTCAAAAAGGGTAAATGTGAAATTAAATTAGGGTAGTCAGTGACCATATTGCAGAAAGATAAAAAAGAAGTTCCGAATGACAAAACAGAAGATAATTTTACTGCCAGCATGTCAGACTTCCAAAGATAGATGCTGATGGAAAGATCACAGTTCTTAAGACAGAAAATAGCTACACCACTGAGAGCTTTAGCTGTGATGCATTTTCATCCCTCTGGTTTTGAAGGAGTTCTGAAAGAAAATTGTACCACATTCTGCTAAGGGGCTGATATGATGAATGACAAATGAAGCAAATTATAGATAACACCAAATTCTTGATTCTTGGAGTAAAATATTCAAAAAGGGATTTAAGTTTTCTGCAAGACCTGACATTTAAGACTGCAGATTTTGTTGAGTAGCTAATTTCCCTACGTAATATAAATGAAGACCTCAAATTCCACATATTGTGCAAGAAACTGCCTTTTAGGTGAAGGTAGAGATATATCAGAAATCCCAGTGTCCTGTAGGGCTGTCAGTGTACATGTTTGTGTGCAACACTTTTATCTCTTCAAGAGCCAGAGACGGTAAGTGCACCATGGGTACCAGTTGACTAAACAGGGTGTGGTGATGGCTGACGTGTTCACTCTGACTTGACAATGAAGTAGGTAGAATGACTGATCACTGAAGGATTCCTACATCTACAAGCCATGAGGGTCCCATTTCACATCTTTTAAGACCTGTGAGTGTCCTCATTAACCTAATTTTTCATGCTACAACCTACCCCATTCTACCAGGATATTGCGCATTTCTAGGTCTGAAGTGCTGCTCCTGCAAGCAGTTGCTGCCAGAGAAAGTGGCACTGAGACCAAAAGCAAGTGTCGGTTTTTAGCTGGTTGAACTTCCAGGGGATCAACAAATTGATCTGCATCACTGCTTGCTTAGCCAAAATGCAGGAGGCAGAGGGAATTTGATGTTACAGACAATGGAGGAGGCTGGCACTTTCAGCATGACACTGTCCCACATGAGCTTGAGGCACTCAGGGAGCCTCACTGCCAGTGGGGACAGGAGGAGAACAGATCATACTCTATCACATGGAACAAGCAGGGATGGGAGAAAAGAGCAAATGAGGTAAATAGTGCAACTGAAATAAAACAGCAAAGTGAAAGCCAGAAGTTGGTGTATTTGAACAACATATTTAACAAAAACATTTTGTGTTATGCTTTATTGAAGAGTAACTGCGTAAGTGAGCACATGTATTATGGGTGGATAGTTACCAGGAACAACTGGTGCGGCTGCAAATAGAGGCAAGCACAAAAGATAATGTGACACAACTTGAAATCCTTTGGTAAGGAAACCTTACAGAGAAAAAGAAACAAAAGGAAAAAAAAAAATCTGTTTTCTTTATGTTTGTATGTCAGAAATCAAGACATATCTGCAGTAATACATATCTTGCTATATTCTGATAAGTGAATAAAAAGAAAGGCAGAGAATAGAGATTTCCTTTTACGGTGTAATGGAGGCATCCAGAACCAGTGTAGGGGAATCTATGAGTATGAAGATATACCAGGATTTGAACCAGATCCATGAACTGTTAGTACCTGAGAGCCGTATGTTTCGTTATTTTTTGAAAATCAATAGTATTTGTTGACTTTGTTTGATTTGTGTCTTCTATTAAAAAATAAAATCACATTATGTTAATTTCGCATATTGCACTGATAGCACATATTTTCTCCTAAAGAAATGCTTATAGATAAAAAGGTGTTAAGCTATAATTTTTACACATAAGATGGATGATATATAACAGCCTTGATGCCATGTAGTTTTTTATGAAGCAGGTGCATGCCCATCACTTGAATATGTGACAAATAAGAAGTCACATTAAAAAAAAATAATATTTTAGTAACGTTTTTCAGATGTTATATGAAAGGGCAGCTGTCCTGGAAGCCCTAAGTGTGATAGCTGTTTATTTTGATGGAAGGCAGTGTATAACCTGTGTAATAATCAATTTCCTTGTATTTTTCCACTTGCTTCTAACTTCTGTCTTTACAATCAGAATGAAGTTTTCCTTCTAAGTGACACTTGAAAGAGAAAATATTTAAAACAAAAAAAGAAGAAAAGCCCACAAACACTGCTTATCTTCATTTTCTGTGAACACTACATTGTTTTAAATTTAATTTTTTGAGAATCTCATAAAGACATGTATCAGCAGAAAAACAGAGTAAGCAGAAAAATCGAGTAAGACTGAAAGTAAGTGATGCAGATAACAGTGATTAAGAATCTCTCTGCAAAATTTACACTGTCCTCATTGCTAGACCCAGACGTTTTCAGAACCAGGAAACTGTATTATAAAAAAACCGAACAAAAAACTTGATGGAAAGGTATCCTTAGCTAGATTTATTAGAAAGATCTTTAATGTGCCATGTGGTCACTTGGCTCTTCCAAGAAGTGCAGATCTGGTGATGAATGTACATAAGTGTGCTGGGCAGTGGAAAAATTGATGCCATCCTGGAGAAAGAAATGCTTACAGTATTTTTCACCTATGTCACTTGTGATGTATTTCCAGGTAGTCCATTTTGACCCAGTATGATTTCAATCAAATCAGTGATCTCCATTTAGCCTGCTGTTTAGAGGAATCTCTAGACATCTTGTTCACACAAAATGGTGAGTACTTGTAGGGTTCACCATATTACCTAACACAGCTTGCTTATTTCAATATATTCTGTGCAGGAAACACAAACAAAAGGAGTCACAAACGTTTTAAAAGCCTTTACTCGATTAACAGAAAATAGGCAAAACACACACTGCTTAATGTGTTGGGCAACTCAACAGAAATTTTCATTTTACCTGAAAAGAAGATAATATAGGTGGTTTTTTACCTATCATCCAAGGATAAATGTTTTTATTGCAGCATTTTCTGTCAGAATTTTGTGCTTCCCTTTCATTAGGGAGCTATAGGATTTTGTGGTTGCAAACAGGAGTTTGGATTATGAAGTATAATACATATGCTAAATTCATCCTCAAAATATTAAATATAGTCTTACCTGCCCTTTTAAAGCTGTTAGACCTTATTTTGTATTATTTAAATGTCTTTTTTATTGCTATATGTTCTTTCAGTGCCATGTTACCTGATATCTTGCAACATTAGCCAGCCACTGTAGATACTAAAGAGAAAAACTTAAAAGTTGCCAGCAAATTCTTATTAAGAGGCTTATCCTGCCTCTGAAGGCAGCAGAGAAAGGAAAACGGAAGTCTACTCCCTCCTCTGACAGTGTAAATATGTAAAGAAAAGAAAAGTTACTGTTGCCTGTAAAATATCATTAGCTTTAAAATCAAGGAAATAATTATTTTGATCAAGTGGGGATTGGTCTACTCTGCCATGTCTCAAGTAAAAGGACAAGAGGAAATGGTCTAAGTTGCCCCAAGGGAGCCTCAGGTTTGATATTAGAAAAAAAAATCACTGAAAGAGTGTTAGGCATCAGAATAAATTACCTGGGGATGTGGTGGAGTCATTGGTTCTGGAAGTGTTCAAGAATTGTCTGGATGTGGCACTTGGGCACACGGTTTAGGGGTGAATATGTCTCCTCTCCTCCTTCCTCTTCTCCTTCCTCTTCTCCCTTTTGTCCTCTTTCCTTTCCTTGACTTTTCTTGCCTTGCCTCGCCTCACCTCCTTCCTTCATTTCACCCATCTCTCCATTTCCCTGTTTTGTTCTCTGTCCCATCCATTCTCTCAAATTTCCTCTCTCTTCTTCTCTCCCTCCCTTCTATCCTCTCCTTCTCACCCCCTTCCTTCCTGCTCCCCCACCTCTCTCATTTGTCAACAGCTGTTAATATATGTCACAAAAAATTTTCTCTGGAGATATGGTAACTTTTATGGTAAGGAAGAAAACACATTGTCAACTGTACTTTTTGGCAGAGATGGGTCTCTAAATTTAGACTTAAAACAAGCTGTTCCAATAAAAAATCTATTGCTTAGTAGGTATCATTAAATTCACATTATGTTTGTTATCCAAGCTGATCTTGACTGTTTAACAGAGAAAGCTTTTTGGAGATACAACACAGGGTAATACAAATAACTCCCTTTGCTCATTTCTACTCTGTTCTAGCAAAACAATTACTCTATATAAAAAAAACTTCCTGCCACTAACTTTTTTATTCTTTTTTTAAGAGGGATTATCCTTCAATAAGGCTAGTAATAGTTGACAAAAGTATGTCTTACAGAAATCAATGTTTTATTTACCCTTTGAGCATACTCTTAGAAGATATTTGTATAGTGGTATTTTCAGGAACCCTTTTGCGCTTAAAGTTGGCAAGCCATTAGCTCTTCTTCCTTCTCTCAAGGAATCAAACTAGAAATCACTTCAAGATATTACAACAGTATCAGATTGCCATGTAGTCTTCTTTACTCTTCATTTCTATATCCAAGCAAACAGATTTCCTTGACTCAATATTTTCGAAAAGTTTAACTTTCGTATCTTCAATGATAAATGTGAACCGCAAATATTAATAATCCTGTCACAAAAGCACTTCGAGTTATGACATTTTTACATGCCTTTTTCATAGCAATTGATATTTCCCTAGAAGCAACACTGTTGGAATTTATGAGCTATTGAATGAAGAAAAATAGCCAGCAAATTAGCAGTAATATAAAATTACTGTTAGTTTTGCCAGTGGCAAATAGTGTTTCAGTACTGGCAACAGGCTCATTAGCCTTTGTATAAGGCATCTGTGATACTGAATCATATCCTGGGGCAGCATTACTTTGTAGTCTTGCTTCAAGCAGAACTTTATGAGCAAAAACCTTTTATTATTTCTGTTTTGTTTTTGTTTGTTGTGGTGGATTTGGTGCTTTTTATATTACATTTTGGAAAACAAAATCAGACATTCAGATCTTCAGATTGTTAGTCAATCTTACCTGTCAGTTGTAAATAGTGTCTGAAATAAGCAAGGACCTCATCAATCCTTTGGAAATGGACTGCTAATGTAATATTTAAGCCATTACACATTATGGCTTTGTTCATTAATTTCATTAGCAAAGATCTAAAATGCACCAACCTTTCCTTTTAGATCTAGACCATCTCCATTAATATCCCTTGGAAATGTCTTAGGTTTTTTTTGAAGTTTACAGTTAGTAGCAGAAAACTGAATTTATCTGTGCTCCTGTCAAACTGGGTTTGTAGCAAAGCTAATTGTTGGAAGCTGGAAGGCCAGGTTTCTGAATTTTTTTTCTTTTCCTGTTCCAATCATGGCCTCATGAATATAACAAATCCAAAGTCCTATTACCAGGTCATTACTGCCGTGGGGTTGTTATAGCTGCAGAGTTGGCTGGCTGTCATCAACACATTGGGAAAAAACCCTGTGTTCATAGATGCAGTTAGGTTGATGCTTTTATTTAGTCTCTAGACCTTGAAAAGGCATCAAAATTTTTAACCTTTAAATTTATCATTAATTTAATTTCCTTGCATATTAATAATTACTTTTCTAAGAAAAATTTTAATAATCATAATTATACTTGTGTTCATTAAGGCACTTTTACTTTTCTCACTCAGGTGGGACAGCTGAGGTAGGGATGAGTCTTGTTATTTGCTACCCAAAACCTTCAGTACCTTATGTAATTTAGTCATCTAAGCTCTTTTTAGAGAGAGCTGAAGATGTGCATCTCCAGGGGGCAGTTAATTTTTCCTATCGTATAAACTGCTAGTAAAATTACATGTACTGCAAATGCCTCACAGATCACTAAGACAGTGTTTGGACAAGCTTGGACCAAATGCTTTTTTTTTTTTGGAAGAATGAGCTTAGGTGAGATGACTCCTGTATCTTCTCCTGCAAGCTCAATTTATTTTACATTTCCAGCAAGGTCTTTGACGAGGCATTCAAAGATTTAAAAATACAAGTTTCACTACGGTAGTTTTCTGTGAATGGTATGCTTCCTTTGAGGAGGGAAAAAACCAGTCCAAATCAGTGATATTTTGATATTTGATGGAAAAGAAATATAAATTTTCCTTTCAGAACTGATTTCTCAAAGTCTTTGTTCAACAACTCAAATTTTTTATCTACTGAATACTCAATAAAGAGTCTTCTTAACTTCACTGTTAGCTAAGTTATTACTCCCACTCTGAAAAAAAGGAGACAGAGAAAACCACTGTAATTTAATATGACATTTCTTTTTTGTAACCATGGACTTTCTCACTCATTCATTTTTCAGGCATGCCCGTGAAAAGTCACATGCCTTTGGAAGTTTGTATACACTGCTGATGGAACAGACAGGCTGTGTGAGTTGGGCTGCACCTCGTGCATTGGAGGAAGTTAAATAGCATCTAGAAAGTCTTATTGTAGTATCATCTAGCATGAATAGCCCTGGGAGCCAGAAACCTTTCACACTGATCCTATTATTCTAAGTTATTTTCAAAGGAAGTAGAGGATAAAGGTTCTTAAAACTTACTTTTATTTCTCAAAAACATTTTAGTTGTAGTTGCGAGTAGGGGAATAATCTGATATTCCAAAACGTTCACTCATTCACAATGCCCTAACATAAATGTAAACTGACATTCAAAGGTAGAGAGAAACCTTAGCAGACTTTCAAAGTTTTGATTAAAATATGAAATATAAAACAGAACAGGAGGTATGGTACAAATCCTGAGTACCAACTAAATGCACACAGTCTTAAGGATTAAATATAATCTCCACCACAGACACACAATAAATAATTTCAGTCTTTTCATGGGAGGAGCAACCAAGCTCTACATACTTGTGTTTAAAGACTTAATCAGTTCAGTAAAATCCCAGACCCTACACGCAATATTTTAGTAACTTCATACATCTTGAAATTAACAGGACTCCATATAACACATTGCAAGTTCCGGGTACAATCATTTTCAATCTGTGGAAAAAAAAAAAACCTGCTATAACATTCTTTGTGGCCTCCTAGATGTTGGATTGGAGTAATTTCATAAGTGACTCTTTTCATCATTTAAACGTGGGCCTTGATGCCTGTATGGCATCAAGGAGTGAAGATAGCTTGTTCTGTTAGAGGTGATAAGAGGAAGTCTTACAGGAATTTTTATCTACTAGAGGCTGTCAGCACAAGAAACTAGCTGCGCTATGGAATATCTATTTCAAGTTGAGTCTTGTTATGAAAAAAGGAATATGATGTATGTCACAATGTACATACTGTGTCATAAAGGGCAACATTAAAAGGGATATTTGAATTTGACAAATTCAGTTCTATTCAGAGACTCACTGTTTTGAAGCATTTTGAAAGAAAGAGATTCAGCCTGAAGGGCAGAGAAACAAAGGGCAGAGCTAGGTTTGTTTTTAACCTCACAATCTGAGAGAGTCTTCATGCACATACATCATATAGCAAAGATATAATTTCGTGAAAAGCCAGTGTCAGGCTTTGGTGAAAAGCCAGTGTCAGGCTTTGATGCAAAGCGATTTCAATGCAATGTGCCATAGATCACAAATCCTCAAGAGCATTTTATTTAAACCATCTAGCAATGTTTGAGAAATGATAATTACTAACCTTCATGAAATGTAAATTTAATTTTGTCTTAGCATTTGATAGGTTTGTGGGTCTTTTCTACAAGACATTTTTTCTGAAATGTGTCAGGCTGACAGTTGTGAGGACTTAAAGAATGCAGTTGCATGTCTCAAAACACTGTCTGTCCCCATAATATAAGCCACCACCATGGAACTTGAGATAAGCACATAATGCACAGCAGGAAAGAGCTAATTCCAGGCCTAATGGAGTTAAAGGTTTGGTTAGCATCCAGACAAAAAATTCCCACTGTGGCAAGCTGTTGGGAAAGGAAGTGCTTATGCACATGCCATCTCAAGTTATGGGAATGGCATATACACCCCATGGATACCCAGGATCTGGACTGTATAAACATGGTACCTCCAGAAGAACGACTCAGGGACCAGCAGAACGCCGCTTGTGGTGGTGGTATCTTTGCTTAATCTCTCTCTCTATCCCTCTCCCCCACCCCCTTCCTATTTCTTTCTATCTCTCTATCTCACATTTACTGTTAAATAAAAGCTGTACTGGTGACTTTGGAATATGGTCTCGTTTGCCCCTTAAATCACGCAGAGGCATCTCTTCTATTCAGATCATAACATCAGTGCAGGAATATAATGGCTTTTATCTAGGCACTGAACAAACATACACAGCAGTACTGCAGGCTTCTGCTTGTTCAAACCTCAACCTCTTTGCTGAAACTGCCAATCAGATAATGTACTAGTCACAGAGTGCCTAAACCTGCAGTGTTCTCCAGTGTAGTCCAGCAAAAAGCTAGGAAATAAAGCAAATGGTGGTACTCCTTATTTGCCTAAAATTGTGCTAAAGATGAAATATCTCATAATCACCTTATCAGTTCCTTGGCTTCTGTGACGACATTCCCTGGAAAAGGTTGGCATATCGCAGAATTAAATTTGTCCTTCTTTTTTAGAGTCTCTGATAGGATAGAGGCTAGGGTCTCTGGTGAGATATGTGGTATCACCCTAATAAATGAAAGTAGAGTGAAAGTGGAAAAGATTACTGTGATGAAGAAGACAGTGTATGGAAACAGAAATTTTGTAGGCATTACCGCCTACAAAAATATGTATGATGGATATATGGAGAGTGTAACCTATCTAGCCACTTAGCAATGGATGAATAAATGTTATTTTCCTTCTGAGACTGAATAGAGTGTGAACTATTTGAAAGTCCTCAATGTTACTTGACTTATCCTCACGGGTTTGGTACCTATTTAGTGATGGGTTTTCTAAGCATTTCTGAGCAATAAAATATCCTGTGACAGTCACTGCAGGAGAATCAGAAACTGCCAGTTGTGTGCTGGATCATGGAGCTGAAAAGCAGCTGTGAACAGCTGTGATTGGGAGGGACCTCTGATTTGTGACATGTAGTTCCCCACTAGCTGAGGCAACCCAAATCATATAATCTCTTCCCTAAACATATCCAGGTCTATCTGAAAAACACGATGTTTGGGTGTGGAGTTTTATTGTTCTTCCCATTTGCCTCATAAGGAAATCTGATGAAAAAGTTCAGCTATATGAATTTAGATGATTCTTCTAATTTCTCACCTGAAGCCAATTAAAATTACCAACTGATGTTAAATAAACTATCTGTCTGGAAGCAAAGGCTGGATTTTGCATACCAGCAATAAGATCCTGTACCTGATGTCATGATTGGCTTTCCCTTGTAGTAATAATTTTTTAAGCATAAATTTTTGAGGTAGATTCTGCAAGCCTAATAACATTAGGATACCCCTTCAGTAGGCCATGAACAAACCTAGAAAGAAACAGATCTACTCTGCAATTCTACAGTCAGATTAGAAAAAAATGCTAAAATTGACAATTATATAGAATAGTAAATAAAATCAGCATGCAAAAAGAGCAATAGGGTATAATGTGAGAGAGAGAACAAGATGGTTATGCAGTTGTGGGGATGAACTATATGCATAATAGTTAGTGGTTATACATCTGTGCTTTCATTTGTATTGCTGGAGAACAGATAGAGTTCATCCTTGTGCAGGGATTTAAAAAACATTTAGGGTAACATTGTTTTGCATGTTACTTACTACTTTTGCCCATTGTTGTTTAACTGGAAAAAATAAGAACAATGGATATAGACAACATTGGATCTTTTTCAGAGTCAAATTATGGTCTTTGAAACCAGATGTTTTCATCCACAGATAAGCAATGTTTTTTGTTAAATATTGGTACATGGACTCCTGATTGAGATAGCTATGAAGAATGCTATTGCTTGAGAGATGAAAATGCAAAAGTAAATATTTATATCATCTTTCTTTCCTGAGCGTTCAAACAGTTGTCTGTTGCCTTTTGTTTCTAAAACAGGAAGATTCTCTCCCAAAATCCTCTCATGACTTAAAGGAAAGAAACCTTTTGTTAAAAAAAAACCTCTAAAACCTAAAAAAGATCGTGCTGCTGATCCTTAGCTGCTTGTTTATGTATAGAGGCAAATGTATATATATTAATGCATATATACTAATGAAAACAGTGCTTGACTAGAGTTTTAACACTCAGAACTCTGATTCCCATTAAAAGAGAATTTCCAATAGCTCCAGAGAAACTATTGGTTCTGTCCTGGAGATTTCTGTCTTTTCAGCAGTGATATGAGGGTTTGTCCTTGCCATAGCAATTTAGACTCTAATGTGTTTCTGCAAATTGCTAGGCTGTAAGTTGTGGCGACTCAGGAGCAGGCATGATATATTCTAGGGGGACAACAAGAACTTTTAGAGGCAAAAACAAAAAAGCTTCTCCACCATCAGAGCTCAGAGACAGTGAATTTGTTCATAGAGAATATGAAATCTTACTGTCTTCTCTCTGGACTCAGGATTTTATCTGGGAACAATTACACTTAAAACACAGAAACCACTTAGGGAACAAGAATGAGATTTGTCAGGACTTCTATCACAGATTTCTTACTACTGGAATAATGTCAAATTGTTTTTTTTGTTTGGTTGGTTTTTGGGTTTTTTTTGTTTGCTTTCTTTTTGTGGGTTTTGGTTGGTTGGTTGGTTTGGTTTTGTAAGTTTTGTTTTGTTTTGTTGGGATGCTGTTTGGTTTGGTTTGGTTTGGTTTTTGGCTGTGATTTTATTTACCAATCAGTAAATTTATTGACAATCAGTAAATTTGGCTTTGAGTTTTTGCATTACATTAAGATAAAACCAAACATACAATCTTATTAGACACAAGCAAATTTCACTTGCCTGTGGTACAGAATGGTTTAATTTTTTTGTTATTACATATCTACATTTGAAACAGAACTGATCATTGCTTAGATAAGCAAGTATGTTCATGGGTTTATAAACTCTCAAATATGATTTGAAATTCCAGTAGTTTTCCAGAAAAACTACTACTACTTCTACTACTGCTATGAAGAGTGCCTTTCCCTGGCTTTCTTATAAAAATTAAAAAGAAATGAACACTCTCATAACAGTTTTTATTTCATTTCAAGGCTGCAGTTTTAGGTCCCTGCTACTGTAGAAGGCCATACGGTAGATCCAGCTGGTGCCTGAGTATCAGGCGATGTAGAGGACCAGTTCTGCTAGTGTAAGTATTCGAATTCCCTGCGCAGGTAATGAAGAGAGGTAACAATTTAGATGTTTTTGTTCTAGAAGCAGGAGGTGGAAGGACTTAACTGGATTGAATCCCACGATAAAAGTAAATTTTACCTCTGGTAAATTCACATATTAATTATTAGATATCCTTGAACTAATCTCTTCTTTACCAGAAGAGGCCTACATGACCCTAGATTCCTGTACTGGTTTGGCACGGCCTGGTTTTTGGTAGCAGGGGGGCCACAAAGATGGCTCCTGTGAGGGAGCTGCTGGAAACTTCCACCATGTCCAGCAGAGCCAGTCTCTGATGGCTCTGAAGATGGACATGCTGCTGGCCAAAACTGGGCCAAGGAGAGAGGTTGGCAATGCCTCTGTGATGACATATTTAAGAATAAAATCAAAACAAAGTCACAAGATTTTGGATTCTAGTCAGAGAAGAGGAGGAGGTGAGAACATGTGAGGGAAAACAACATGGAGACACCAAGGTCAGTGGAGAAGGAGGGGGAGGAGGGGCTCCAGGCACCAGAGCCGAGGTTCCTCTGCAGGCCGTGGTGCAGACCATGGTGAAGAAGGTTGTCCCCCGGCAGCCCATGGATCCACGGGGGATGCAGATATCCACCCGCAGCCCGTGGAGGAGGTGCCCATGCTGGAGCGGGTGTATGCCTGGAGGAGGCTGTGATCCAGTGGAAGACCCGGTGGAGAGAGAGGGCCCTTGCTTCCAGGCTGGAGCAGCCTGTCCTTGGAGGACCGCACCCCATGGAAAGAGAGACCCACGGCACAGCAGTTTTGGGAGGGCTGTGTGCCCGTGGGAGGGGCTCACGCTGCAGCGGGTGAGGTGTGGCTGCTGCTCCTGAGAGTGGACCCACGCCGGGGAAGTTCAGGAGAACTGTCTCCTGTGGGAGGGCCCCCACAGCCTCACAGGGGAAGGACTCCTCTCCCAGAGCAGCGTAAGGACATCTCGGTGATGAACTGACCAAACCCCCATGCCCTGCACTGTTGGTGGGAAGGAGGGAGGGGCTGGGAGTTGGAAGGTGTTCTAAGGCTAATTTTACTTCTCATTATCCTCCTCTGATTCTGTTAGTAATTAATTCACTTCGCAACGTAAGTTGAGCCTGTTTTGCCCTTGAAGTGTTTCTCCCTGTCCTTATCTTACTCATGAAGCGTTCGTTAGGTTTTTTCCTTTTCCCTCCTCTGCCCAGCTGTGGCAGGGGAGAGTGAGCGAGCGGCTCTCATGGGTGCCTGGTGCTGGGATAGTGTCAAACCATGACAATTCTGTTCTCAGGATGAGAGGAATCACAGTTTCAAGATGACCCTTTGATCCTGAGGGATCTGGATCAGGATCTGGCCACACTGAGGCGGTTTTTACCTTTTGAGATGGCCTAAGGCATCTGCTGGGAGCTGGCAGGAACAGTGCAGGACATGGCTGAGGAGGCCACTGCCTCCCTGCAGCACCAGAAAGGGTCAGCTGTCTCAGGCTGTCCTGGTGTACCTGTGTAGCCTTGGAATCTGGCATTGCTGTGACTAAAGTGGCTGTTACTGGCTTTGTATGGAGTTTTCAAGCCCTCCAGATTGGCACTCCTCAGACTGGATGTCTGAATGTTTCTTTACTTGCCTGCAGCTTTGTTTTGCACAGTTTATCTGTGACAAGAGGATTTTTTTCCTGACTAACCTGATGACTATGGAAAATTGGGTTTACTTTCATTTATCTTTGCATGAGACAACAATAGTTTTATATAGATAGGAGTAACAAGCAGTTATTCCTTGTAGAATGAGATATTTATGACTCTAAGACAATGTTGTAATGTAGAGAAATAGAGGCTTAGTGCAAGAGCAGAGAACTGCAGACACAGATTGTGGTGTAGAGGAAGCACAGGCATGGGATGCCAAAGGACAGGGCACAGGATTGGTACTGGAGATCCCATACCTGTAAGCAACGGACCCATGGTCTTTGAAGAAATGCAGCTCTGGACCACAAAAAAAAACCAAGCTGGTTTTAAGGGTAACAAAGAGAACCAAGAGATGGCATCTAACATATGTAAATGGCACCATATATAGTAGATTCAGATGTAATCTGGAGCAACAGATGAATGAAGGAAGAGAAAAGGTAGAAAAGCATGTTAGCAAATATAATGACGACAAAGTGAATCCTGAAGTGAGAAAGAATAAAGCATTAATGTCATATTCCTCCCTTTGAAGGACCCCAGATACTGACAACCCAACATAATCCCTCTTCTGCAATCTGAAATTGACAGTTTTAAGACCCATACAAACAGTGGAAGGCTGACTATAAAATTATTTAAAAAAAGATAAAAACTATGTAATTTCATCTTTCCCATGATATTTAGATTACTGAAATGCTAAAATTTATCACAAAGTTACATATTTCATACTATTTCCTAAGAGTCACAGAGGTAAGAGATCAAAATATAAATCTTTATTTTCTCAATTAATTTTTTTATTTGTTATGGTATACATATAAACAGTAGAGACCAGAGAAATACAAATTGCTATTACCTGTAATTTTGTGATGCTTCTCTGAAAACAATCTTATTGTATTGTGTATCAATTCAATTTTGCATGTAGATAATACAAAGTCAAGCTATGTTTACAGTTACATCAGTGGAATTCAGTACCATCACAAATGTCTAAAAGAAGGAGCTGGCCCATGCGCTAATTTCCAGTCTGCTATTGCTCTGAAACAAAAAATACCATATTTTTTATAGCTTGCTAAAGATATACATGACAAGCAACTTTAATGCTTCAGGATGATGTTGCTTTTTACCTTTTTGAAGGCCTGGTATTCCATTTTTTTTTTTCAGTTGATAAAACTGTGCTTTTTTTTCTTTTTTTTAATACAAAGGGTGAGATACCAGGTTTCATGAACACTTCCGTCTGCAAAAAACCAGGGATGTAAACAGACATCAAAAATATTTTTAACAGCCGTCATGAAGGTGTTAGCCATACTTATAAATAAAGTGAACTGAAAGTAAACAGGAAAGCACATTCTGTGCAATACCCATCCCCTAAAGACAGGTAGAGGGAACAAACAAGAGAAATGGCTCATTGTAAGGCATGCTGACTTATGAATTGAGCAGTATGTTTTTGCCCATCAGCAAAGAGATCTGATATACACTTTCATGTGTGGCATGTGTATGAATAATCAGGCTTTATTATTATTTTTTTAATGGCCGTATCCTGCTTTAGATACTGAAGTATGAATCCTCACACATAATGCAGTTATGAAAACAACTTTGCAGTATGTTTTTATGTTACTCAAGTGTTTTGTTGTCCCTAATGTTGTGTCCACCTGCTATAAATGTGTGGCTAAAATTCCATGAGCACTATGGCCATACCATCCATTGCACCAGTGGCATCGTCTTTCAAAATGCAAGGTGAAGTGGACCAATGGCATCCTTTGAGTCAGAAATACCCTGACCAGTTTCACTGGGTGATCCTGTAAATTCTTTTACTGGCTCAAATGGGAAAGAGAGTGACATTGAGAGGAGCAGGAAAATCAGAAACTGCCACAGAGAAAGACCTCCATGTGACTTACATTCAAGAGACTAACAATTGGTTTGGACTGCTTGACAAACCTGGGGAGACTCCGTTCGTGACACCTAAATTAGGCATGCACAGCAGGTGATCTTAGCACAGCCCTCTGCATTTCGAGGGGTGATGAGATGCGTCGACTGAGTCCTCCCAGCCACAGAAGCTCAGCATGAGCTTCCTCCTCAATGTGAACTGGCAAAGAGTCTCGTGGCGTACCAGGTATACTGTCTCTAGCATTTCACATTAAAAAGTACTAAAATAAAGCAAAAGATAAAGTTTCTAACTGCCAGATATTCAAATATTTTCTTGCAAAATTTGTTCATCTATCACTAGAAAGAAAGAATTAAGAGTTAAAACTTAATTAATATCTTGCAGAGATTTTCAAGAAGAAAATCTGGATTTTTCTAGAGTCACACTAGTTTTTTTGGTGTAATATGGTTAGAAACAACTTTTATCTTAATTCCTATTATAATCAGTTGTGACTCAGAGCACATAGAAAAGCACACCGTTTTCTAAATAAGATTAATGCTTACACAATTATTTCAGAGAAGAACTGAATAGAAAAGAAAATAAATAGAGATAGCTTCAACACATATTTTAATTCATTATCCTGAGAAGATGATATGGAAATAATAAGGTTAAACTGAAATCTTCAATAAATTAATCTAAACCCTGTTATAATCTGAACAAAAATATTATCGTAGCATATAAACATACAGGTACAGAGTAATAAAGAAGTTCTATGTACATCTATGTATCTATAGAAGGCCTGGTATTCCATGAGAATTTTATTTTATTTACATATTTTATTTACATAGCTGTAATTATGCATCATCTTTGATTAATCATGAAAAGAACAATGATATTTGCTTTCCAAGGAAACAGGTGCTTTTTGTTCTCTTTCACCAGCTACACATAGTAAAAGTTGTCACCTTGAAATGTTTATTTAAAGTGCTAGGACATTTGTTATGAGAATAAGTACTCCAGTCAGTACCTTTTCCCAAGGAGATACAAGTACATTTAAAAACACAGGTACATCTGCAGAAAATAGAAATAGACAGTCAAAAATTATAGAATCATTTAGGTTGGAAAAGAACCTTAAGATCCTCGAGTCCAACTGTTAACCCAGCGCTGCCAAGTCCACGCTAAACCGTGTCTCTAAGTGTTACATCTACATGTCTTTTAAGTATCACTGGGGATAATGATTCCACCACCTCCCTGGACAGTCTACTCCAATGTTGAACAACCCTTTCCATGAAGAAGTTTCTCCTGATACACAATCTGAACCTTCCTGGCACAGCTTGAGTCTGTGTCCTCTCATTCCCTCACTTGTTGCCTGGGAGAAGAGGCTGATCCCCACCTACATACAACACCTTTTCTGGTATTTGTAGGGTAATAAGGTCTCATCTGAGCCTCCTTTCCTCTGGGCTAAACAATCCCAGCTCCCTCTGACACTCCAGACCCTTCACCAGCTCTGTTGCACTTCTCTGGACACACTGTGGCACCTCAATCCTTCTTGAATGACCTCAGGCTTCCTGAGAAACCAGCAACGGACAATGACCTGCAGGCTGTACCCAGGGAGGCAGCAGACTTCCCTAAGAAATGAGTGTGTGTGACATATAGGGCCTCTCTTGATCTCAGGGTAGAAGAAGAAGATCTTGATTTTACCAAATAAAAATATTATGGATTTATAAAATTTTATATTTTTTAGAATTATTCTTCTCCTGGAATTTTATTGTAAGTAACAAGACTGCCCTCTAAGAAATTGCTCCTTACAAAGCTCTCTTACCTTATGATTGCTATTTAAAACCAAAAATGTACTGAGGCCAGTTACACAACTCTAATATTAGTAGCCATTACAATTTTAGTATGATCAGCTTTTGAGTGAGTGTCTGTCTGAGAAACAGTGCACTTTGAGTAAAGCATTCCTACTTTACACAGTTATAATATATGAAAAGATTATTTAAAAGAAGGCAAAATAAAGCCAAACTCTTATTTACGGAATGTTCTGGGAAATATGGAGAAGATTTTGACTGTTAAAAATGCCCCAGTATAAACAAATGAAAGGAAACAGAGGAAACAAGACCTACATGTCATTTCTGAGGTCATCTGGGGAGCTCAGATGCAGCCCTGTGCAGCCTGTGTGACCTGATGTTGGGAAAAGCTTCTGCATGCCCAGGAGATTGACCCAGATTGACTCACATACATACTGCATATGGTCCATCATTTTATGTGGATGCAGGTGGTTTTGTACTCTATTGCCACAATCTCCAGCTTAACCTTTTTTTCTCCTGTTTCTCATCTTGGCTTCTCTAAAACATTCTTCATGTTTCTGCTCAATGCTATTCCTCTTTTCATTGTTTGATTTAGCACAACAACATTGGGGTTTTTTTTTTTGTTGTTTGTGTTTGTTTTTTGTTTGTTTTCTGTCATGTTTTGTTTTGTTTTGTTTTTTCCTACCTCCCAAACATGGAGCTATACAACATTTTGCAGGTTTCCACAGTTTCATGCAGTCGTACCTCATGCAAGGTGACCTTGGGACAGATCGTCAAAGAGCCTTGCCTCCCTTCTCCTTGCTCTGACTTGTTTTAATGATTGTATAATAGTTCTTTAAGAAACGAGAATATTTCTTCGTAGTATGGCAGATTTCATGAAAAAATCTTGATGCAGCCTTGCAGATGTATGAGTCTGTGCAATGACGTAGAGTGTGTGGTGATGCCTAGAGATAGAACAGGAGGGTGAATGAGGTCTCATGGCAGAGTAGTGAGTGAGGAATCTCCAAACCTGCCACTGTTATTCAGATTGCTACTAGTTTGTTCAAATGTGTCTGGGAAGGAGAGACCTAATTTTCCACCGAAGAAAGAATCTTAGAAATTATTCTGTGTAGGTACAGCGTCAAAGGTAACAGGAACAGGCCAAGAAAAACAAAAGAGAGGAGTATTACAGACTAGTAATTCACATATACCTGAGGAGATCTTAGGACTAATTACTATCAGTATTTGAAAGTGAGGTTTTTGTTTCCAAGGTTCTATAGAATAAATTACTATTCCTTGACTACTTGCCTTTGTAAGGTCTTGAATAACACACAAAAGTTAGGAATGGAAACAAAGTGCTTCAGGATATAAATAAAATTCTAAGTAAGGAGTAATTGTGGGATTTTTTTCTGCAATTCTGTGTTTCCTTTTCAAGCTTTTTTCCATTTTCATTGAAGTGGCTGGTACTGGCCATTGTTCAAAAAAAAGTTGCCAAACTGGACTGATTGCTTGTGTGAGTTGACATAACAAAGGAAAAAAATGAAATCACACTTTATTTCCCTGAATTACCAATGTCATAATTTCAAGTAAACAAGACAAGTGAATTTGAAAGATCGATTTACAAAATCTGCAAAGAATAAAAAGAGGTCGAGCAAAATGTACACACTGGCACATATGCCTATTAATGATGTTTATCTGGGCATGGAATTGCTCATAGGAATGTTTACTTGCTTTGCTAACCTTTATATCTGTTTACCTATTTGTTATACTGCATGTGTTATACTGTATGTGTCGTACTCTGTGCGTTAACGACTAATATATATGTTTGGGAATAAAAATATTTATGCATGATTCTTTATATTAGTCTCATATAAGTGTAACTTTTTTGTCTAGGAAGCGTTCTAGTTTCCATATGAATACATACAATACTGTACAATTTGTTTTTTTCTCTTGTAAAAGACTGAAAAGGGGAAATAACTACAAAATATTCTTAAATACTTTCTGGTTAAAATGATATGGGAATTAGTCATGGCAGAACAATCAAATTTTATAACAGTAATATATAATGTACCATTAGTAGTGCGGAACAATTTTGCTTGCCTCATTTTGTGAAGCCTAAGAACTTGAGCTGGGATTCGTGTGCTTCAGGTTTGCACTTGTGTCACCACTGCAACCACGTATCTAAGCTATCAATAATATTGATGGAGGTTTGGTGTAGGATTCATGTGAATGTCTAGATCTGTCTGAGATAAAGAAAGATGTCCCACTTAGCTGCCAGCTGCCACTCCCCATGGCTCCCATTTAAGGAAACCTCTTGAACATCCCATACATCCTGCATCATATATGCCAGTCCTGTGAGGATGTCTGGATACTCCAAGAAATGTTAGGTGGCACCAGTCATTTATTTTTGGGCAACTGAATTACATTTTTAGGTGTCTGTCTTCATATGAGCTGAAAAATGCACTGAGCTTCACTGATTGTGTTGACAAAGGGCTGTGGTCACTTGCCCAGAGAAAGACCTGAGGCCATTCAGAACAGTAGTGGACACCAGGTGGGTTTTTTGAGCATCACAACTGGCACTCTTTGTTGGTATTTTAGCAATTGAATCCAGTGACTACAGTTACAGCTTAGAGATATAGAGCACATAAGTAAATATCTGTATGTTGACATACAGATTGATACCTTAATCCAACATTGAATCTTAACCTTGATGTTATTCCTACATAAAGTTCAGCTATCATATACATATATAGTATCTAATATATAGTTTTCTGAACTATAAAAAGTAATTCTGAATTCAGAGGGACCTTGACAGACTGAAGAATTGGCTTGATAGAAATCTCAAAATGTTCAAGACGGAAATGCCAAATCCTCCTCCTGGGGAGGAATAACCCCATATACCAGTACAGGTTGGTGCCTGCTGGATGAGCAGCTTTCCAGAGAAGGACCTTGTGGTCCTAATGGACACCAAGCTGAAAAAGAGCCCACACTGTGCCCTCGCAGCAAAGACAACCAATTACCTTCTGGGCTGAATCAGGGAAAATTTCAGCAGGTCAAAGGAGGTGATCCTTCCCCTCTGTTCTGCACTAGTGAGACCCATCTACAGGTGCTATGTTCAGGTCTGGGCTCTCAAGGACAATGACGAGAGACATGGACATAGTGGATGGATTCCTGCAAAGGGCCATGAGGATTTTTAAGGTATGGGAACAAATCTTATTCAAGAAGTGGCTGAGACAGCTGGGTCTGTTCGGCCTGGAGAAGATAAGATGCAGAGTAGGATGTTTTGAAAATGTATAAATACCTAATAAGGGGAGCAAAGAAGATGGAGCCAAACCCTTGTCCGTGGTGCCCAGTGACAGGACTCAGTGGGCACAATGGGCAAGATGCACGAACTGAAATACAATAGCTAAAAAATATCTGCTAAGAGTGCTCAAGCACTGGAACAGTTAGCCCAGGGAGTCAGTGGAGTCTCCATCCTTGAAGACATTCCAATACGAACTGAACTTGACCTTAGGCAACTTGCACAAAGTGAGTCTGCTATGAGCACTAGATGATCTCCAGAGACCCTTTCAAACTTGGTAATACTCTCTTTTTTTACAAATTGCTTCTAAGAGAAAGATTATCATAGATAACTTATCTTTAACATAAAATATTAAAAAAGAAAACATGACTTTTTCTGACTACACAGGTGTTTAAAAAAACACAGGTAAAATATTACACAAAACTCATTGTTAATATTCAGGGCTAAGATCAGTGTCTGATCTTATACAAGACACCATAAATATTGCTATATTCACCAGATCCGTTATTCCGGGCTTGTGAGTGGGGAGAAATAGATGACAATGAGATACATATATCAAGCCAGAAATAAGCAGTTACCAAAGAATGAGAAACAGTATTACCAAACTAATCAGCATAAATGTCATATAATCAGCCATTGCTGTACATCCTGCTCCACTTGTGTCTGAAGCGCTGCCATCGTTGGTTTGATGGATTTGCTTTACGTCACTGAGGTTCGTCTTGACTGGCATCCCTGCTGAGACAAATAAGAAAATACAGTATGATGCATGCCTTGTCACCACTGGCAACATATTATAGCTAGAAAAAATTTAAATATCCTGTGCACGCAGACTGTCACAGTTTGGTTTCTAATTCTCATGTTACTGCCAAATTCAAAATCCTTTATAATTGCATCTAGAAACATGCACTGTAATATATGGCTATTCATCGTTGAAAGCAGTTTTGAGGTCTGCCAGCTCTGAACAAAGTTGTTCTTGTAGAAATATGTCTCAACAAACATTTGCAGACTGAAGTGAACAGTTTTGCAAGTCCCAGTAGTGTCTAAAAGTCCACAGCTCACATCTTTCTTGGATTTGAAGAAAAAAGGAAATAATTTAATGTGAAATTGCTTATATCTGGGTCCCAATATTATTGCAAAATAATGTCTAACTCATGGAAGGTATGTAGCAAAATATAGTTGTTGCTACATAAAACCTCCATTTTGGCACAATTTAAACAGACTTTACAACATTGCAAGAAAAAATTCTAAAGCTAACTTTAACCAGGAACTCTTTTACTGAGTTCCCAGCTGAATATCTGTACTTTTTTTTTACCAGGGTTAATATTTCTCCACCTCAAAGCAGTACTTTATATGGAACAAGGATATAATCACCCATTATATTTCGTCTGCCTGGTTAAACATTGGAAACAGAAGGTCTTGGAGACACACTGAAATTTGGTAGCATTGTCAACTGCTTGTATCTGCTATGCATACTTGTAGACTGTCTTATCCCATATAATAACTTGTGGCATGCCACTATCAATCAAAATTAACAAGTCTAAATTCAGTGTTATTACATACAACGAATATTGACATTGTAATTACACCGAGACTGAAAAAAGCTTCATATAAAGCAAAGTCAATATTTATGTAATTAGGTCAATACATGTATAATTCAGAAGGTAAACTCTACTGATGGAACAGCAGCATTAGAAAGAAGCTCAGCTCTACTGAGCTGATATATTGATTTTATGGTCTGAGTTTCTGCATCAGTATTCATTGTTTGGGTGCTTCTTTCCTTTCGGTATCATTAGGAAAGATGAATAAACTAGTGAATCTTTCTTTTTTTAGCATTCAAAGGGACTATGATGAAGTATGAATATGTTAGTTATGGTGTTATCTTCTTAAGCTGGTTTAACAGAAGCTGCAGAGGACAGTCATTCTTAAAAAGGACAACTTTTTTTTGGTGCTTGCATTAAAAGTACGTTTTTCTCTAAAAGCACCTTGAAAGCTGCTTTTTGTGATCATCTGCTCTGTGTACTCAGATATCCTTCCTGCAGCCTTGAAAAAAAAGCATTAAGGGAAGAGTCAGCTAAAGTCAAACATGCTGTCTGAAAAAACCTGCTGGATGCTTTCTGAAAAAAACCCACTAGATTGAATTTGTCTTCTTTGCTGCTGCACTGAGCAGCATACCCTGCTATTTCGTGTGGATTTATCAATCCAGTTCTCTTGCTTGGAATTTGTGAAAATTAGCTGTATGAGTACAATGCAAGTGGACATACAAGAAGGAAGAGTGACAACAGATGTTGAGAAGGAAGGAATACAACTTTTCCTCATCATGTACCTTCAGTAACCTGTCTAGAAAAACAGCAGTCACTCAGCACTTCACTGAAAGTATTTTGAGTGGATCATCACTATCAAGGTATATCAAGGTTTTTTTTTTCAGGGAAATTTTTAAGTAGAACAAAAGCAAAAAAAAATTGGTTTGCATAATTTCTTCGGCGTTTTAGTGAGGTCTTCTCATATTTAAAAAGACTAATTTCGATAGACAGTGAAAAATTCAATTCTCGCTTACACAACAAAGCAGTTCAGCAAGTGCTATAGGTATACCAAAGAAGATTTTTCCCAGTGTATTTACAGATACATTATCATAGTAGTGAAAGATATGGCCTTATGCAGGATATCAGTTGTAAAAGCTAATTAGCACAAAAATGAAAAGTATTCTTAGGTCTTGCAGTTGAAGAAATAACCAGCTTCAGCTGAGTATGTTTTGAATCTGAAGACAATGTAACTACATATTAATTAATGACTGGACAGTCAGGTATAATTTCTGGTGAAAATTTAATTTACAGTATTATGGAAAATA
Organism: Eulacestoma nigropectus; assembly: GCA_013397775.1. NCBI lineage: Eukaryota > Metazoa > Chordata > Aves > Passeriformes > Eulacestoma > Eulacestoma nigropectus. Next base: position 633,201 of record VZTE01005077.1, on the reverse strand, counting down.
GAGATTTGTTTTGATGGGAATTTTTTTTCTTTTCTTTCCAGCCTCAAATGAAAACTGCAGACTTTGGAAGTTCCCATGAAAGCAGTGTTATAAAAATGTTCAAACCTAACAATGTATTTTCCTTTGATCAATCAAAATGCCCTAAGTTGTTATATATAATCTCTGATCTTAAATGAATACAATGTTAGAATTGTAGTGTAATTATACAGCAAACCTGTCACCTATTCAGTCCCATAACTCTATGCCACAAGTTTGACCTTATTGAAATAAAAGGTCCAAAAATATATGCAGATATCATCTGGTGAAAAAATCACTGAAAAGAAAACCACTCCTTTAAAATAGCCTATTTGAACAGAACTGTGCTATGTTGCTGGGGTTTTTTTGAGTAGTTCTAGTAAATATAACTATAGATTTAATTACTACACCTAGGCTATCCTTTCTATTTAAATTAGTAGGTTCTGTTGTCCATTATGCTTCAGGATTTAAACACATATGCCATCTTTCATATATCATAATCAGTAACAGAAGTGATCCTTTCCTCTAAATGGATTTAACTTCCATAATTCACAGCATACTTGCAATGAGAGCTATTCAGTTATTTGCAGCAGAACAGACCAGAAATAAAACAAACTTCTTTGGTTTTAGTCTCCTCACATGTCTGAAGCTGGAATTATGTTACAGAAAAGGCATTTAAGTTTCCCAGGTATTTCAAATTATCTCTGATAAGTGTCGAGTTTAGTATTAAAATCATACTAGAACTAATATTTTGACTGGAAAAATGGTAAAATTCAGAAGTGCCATCTGAGATTCAGAGTGATCTTTTGTGATAAGATTTATAATTTCAGCAGAGCAAAAGATAAATAGCTTGGGAATTAAAATCCAAATATCATGTTTGCATAAGTCTACATAAAGCAAAGCTGACAAGTATCACATACATGTCCCCAGTATCAGCTCTGAAACTCTGTAGACAGCTGCAATTTTAAGTATTGTCCTGCTCTGGTTTAGAAAAAAATAACCAGCAAAAGAATTTCAGCAAACATTGTGATTAATATTACAGCATCTCATTATGGTATAACAGCTGCAGTATTTCTAAAGCTTTTTAACATGTTCTAAACATACTTAAACTTGTGAGAGGTAATGGTATCGGCAGCTTTGACAGCTGACCTGTTGTGTTCTCCAGCATACCTACAGCAACACTACAATTTCCTTCCAATAATCAGCAAGAATACTTAGCCTTGATTTGAAAAGTGAAGCCTATAGTCGTGGGAGGTTTTCATTTGACACGGAAGTTTTCTACTGAGGTTGTCAAAATATTACAAAAATGGGCTATGACTTTGGAGCAGTAGATGCTTACCTACCAAGGGCCATGCTGGGAATTTAATAGTTTTTAAGGTTTTGAATGGAAGATCCTCTGACAATGGCCTACTTTGAAACCAAACCAGAAAGTGTTTGTGTGAGAGCAGTCTAACATTAACCACCTTTCTGTATTATCCTGTCTACTGAGCGACGCATAACAGAACTAACATGGGTTTTCAAGGGAAATTGGAAGTGCCAAATGAGCTTCTGTCGACAACACCTTGGACACAAACCGAGACAAAGATTTAGAGAAGAGGAAGAACTGGATTTCTCTTTGTGCAACATTCTTATAATGTTCTGAAAGATTCAAAATGCAACCTTTATGGAATCAGAATTTCCTACAAGCCTCAAATATGAAGAAAAGTTTTATTTTTAAAGGATAGGACAAGTGTTTCAGATGTAAAATAAATGCTTAATATTGCTTTTAAAAGACAGCACTGTGAAGTTGTAGGCAAAATTGTTCTTAGAAGAAAAAGTAATTATTTAAATCACATGTAATGGAAATTTCAGGATCTTTTAGAACACGAACTGTGGAGTAAAACACTGATAATTAGCTGAAGTTCTGTCCCTAAATGTATGAGAAGGATCATGAGGAGGGGTTAATTTACTTTAACAAAAAAAAAAAGAGGAAAAAAAAAAAGAAAAAAGTATTTATTTTGTATTACCTTGCATTTTCATTTCATAAATTTAAATGACATATTAATTCCCAAAAGTTTTTATTTGATTGGCCAATATTTTGCCATCTGGAACTTTTAAAGCTTCTAATGGATGTCTCCTCCTTTTATTTCACTGGAGTTTTTTTGCCAGGTTTTATTCCTAAATGCCCAATATCATGAAGATGTTTCAAAACATAGCCATGATAACTAAATCCCAGAGTTGTACTTAAAAACCTCAGAAATACTTCCGTTTATACGTAGTTTATGAAAACTTTCATTTTCTACTTTAAAAAATATTTATATACTGTTCTACTGAACAGCAGCTGTATGTGAGAAAAAAGTACTGAATATATGTGAGATCATTCTCCAGCTAGTGTATTTAAGCCATTACTCATAAAAATGTCACAAAATACTTATGAGTATCCAGTGCTTAGAAAGAAAAGTAGAAACAATGGACTACTCCTATTATTATTATTCAAAGACTCTTCCATGTGAAGTTCATATGATGTTGGCCATGAAGTCTTAATGAGGGGAGGAAAAGATGTGTGAAAACTCTCTTATGAAGGCTACCTGGAAAAGAAATGATTTCTGGAGGCTGCTTTCATGTCTTAATGACTGCATCTATAATTGGAAAACCTAGGGGATGTCCCTAAAAGGAAAACATATTCTATATGCCCTTTTCATAGTACACATAGAGCAGTGTGTGTATTCACCCTCTTCAGGAAATATGTTTTTATAATTTAATGCAACTTTTGCCCTCTCCGTTACACAGTTTAAGTGAAATGAAAAAGAGCAGTGTCATTGGAATGGATCATTGCAGAGGTTCCTCTCAACCTCAACAACTCTATCATTCTATAAGTGTTAAATGTTTCACAATTCAGCACTAGTCACGAACAAACAAAAAAACCCCACTGGATTTCATTAACACATAGTACCGAGGGAATGAACCTACAGTGCTTTGCCATTCTTTGACTACATAGTGAGAGAGATATGAGATATTTCTGCTGAGAACTGCGTCAGGAATCAACCTAGTGAGAAATGTATCTTTGCTTTATTTTGTATATTTTTCATACATTTTCATAGGAGAAATTAACAGTTGGTCCACAGAGGCTAAAGGAATGTCAGAATTTTCAAGCATTTTTCCAATGAAACTTTGGGGATCTTTAGGTTTTAATTCTAAATCAAAATAAATTATATAGCATTACACATATGTTTGCCATATATGAATTATAAATCAGCTTACTCAAGTGAATTTCTTAATACTTCAAACTTGTCTTTCAGTGAGGCTCCATCTGTTACATGATTTATGACAAAAGAACAGAGGATTCAATTTTATTAATTTAGAACAAATGAGACTTTTTCATTATGCAACCTACTATTACATGAACATAAACCTAAGTGCTGTCCTATCAATGCCCTATCGATGAAACCAATTAATTACACAGAAAACAGCCTTCACTTAAAATAAAATTGCATGATGTAAAATGGTGTTTATTCCTATCAACTTGTGTCTATCTGTTAGGTCTAAAATCTTAATTTGGATGCAGTCTCATTGCATCAAAGGTTTGAAACCAAAATTAGTAGATTTTGACAAAACAGTAATGTCTCTGCTTCACTATTTGTGTTTGCCTGTGGCTGTTGCCTGATGTTTTGAGGTGGGAGGAAAATAAATATAGTGAAAAATTAAAATAATCAGCCCATTGGGACCCCTAACTTACAGCATCCAGTGATTAATGTGTGTCTTGGACCACAGGGAAATTGATTATCTTCATAAAGTGGAGTGAATGATTCTCAAAAAGTCTTCTACAGCCACTTTGCCTTATGCAAGAAGGAACCAAACCAAAAGCAATGAAAACCCCAAATTAAAAGAAAATCCAACAAGCTAAAAACGTGCTTACACTTTCTCACTTGTGTGAGATCACTTTTAAATATGAAGGCCAGAGTCGTTAAAATACATCCATTAGAAACAATTCAGTACGCTCTTTTTAAAATCACACATGAGCTCATACTTTGGCAGAGCAAATTTTTGTCTGTTTGCCGTGTTGTTTACATGGTTCAGTTTGTGTCAGAAATGTTAAGCAAGTGTGAGCACTACCCTGAATACAGCAAAAAGTAGCAGTATGTTGATGCTGAAGTGATGAGCTTAGGAAGATAATAAGGGATGGTATGTGAGGTGCAAATAATTCTGCTTAGTTCTTGGTATCTGTAGAGTCTACATTTACACCTTGGGTACATTTGGTTAAACACAGCTGCCTACAGACATTTTAGGTGTAGGGAAGAGAGGTATCATATTTGGCATACTCTTGCCTGTCCAAAAGCAGCCTGATTCTTATAAAACCATTTAAGGATGTCTTGGACATCTTAGAGGATCTCCAGTGACTTCTGATCCTTCTATTTAGACAACTGAATCAAAGTTAGTTACAGCAGCTTGCATTACAGTGAATGTAGAGAAATAAGTAAATGCAGAAGAAGGAGGTGGTATACTCAGATGTAGATATTTGGTCTGAATTTGGACAGACAAACCCTACACTTAGTCCCATAACAGGTTCAACACTGAGTGACCAGTGAATGTTTTCCAATATGTCCCCTACCATCATGCTTAATATCTTTGATGGAAAACTAAAACTAAATGTCGAATCATGTATCTGTGGCAAATGGATTACATTTTAGAAATTCTAGGTAGGAAAATAAAAAATAAATAATAAAAAAAATTTGAAATATTGATCAAGTTCATGTTTTTTCACCTGTACTAGTATATTTTCAGTTTTATACCTAAACCCCTTTAATCAATTTTGGTTTCAGTATCTGATGTTGAAGGGCAGGATCAAGGGCTGCATACTGCCATGAAAATAGTCAATATCTGATGTGTGCAAACATTTATGAGAAGCCAGTACTTCATGGAAGTGTTTCCTGTTAAAGTACAGAAAGCGTCATTGCAGCTACATTTAGTTAGTTAAATATGTGTCCCAGAAGGAGATCCTTCAGACAAAGTGGTGTTGAGTGGCTTATGCCTGCTGTGCCCAGGGACAGCAATACCTAGAAGAAACTGCTAAACAAATCTCCACTACATGGTACAACGCCTTGCATCTCTTTTAAGCCACACACAGTGATCTCCCAGGCTCAGAGATCCAGTTATCATTTTGTTTGTTTGTTTTTTGTTCAAAGTGTCTGAAATAAATATGAGGGCTGTGCTGCCACTCACCAGGTGGTGTTTTTATAATGTGAAACTGAAGGAACGCATTACAAGCTCTGGGATATGATATCCAGGCATGGGAAAGTGTTTGAAAATAAAAAGTCTGCTGTTGAGGGACTCTGCAGGGCAGAGAAATCCAAGCCTTCAGCCGTCTGGTTTGTGTTGCTTTTTGGAAGCAGTCCTTGGAATGAATTATCCACAGAACTTGAAGTTTATTTTGGAGTGACCAAGATAATTTTCCTTAGTGCTCAGCCATGAAGTGAACAAATGTCCATGCGATGTGGGTAAGAAGAACTGAAACCAGGAGACAACTCGTAAGCTTGACAATGTAGACATGGCCAGTGAAATCACTTAAATTTGGAGTGCTGCTTAATATCATAGGAAGGTTCTATAATGTGATATAAAACCTAGCAGCAAATTCTCAATGTCTTCATATGTCTCACCCCTGCAATAGGCCAGTCATTTTTTTCAGTGAAATGCAGTCATTGATTGAGTTTTCATGGCTGTTCCTAAGAAAAGCAGCCCATGCAATCTGTATCAGATCTCAAGAAGAACTCTGAGTATGAGTACCGAAGAGCTGAACCTGAGCTGTATGTCACAGGGTGATGTGGAACAGAGAGATCATATTCACTTAGAAGCGAAGCCAACTGCATAAATACTGAAGAAATTTTCTGTCATATTTAATAGGTACTTATTTGGAGGAAATAATTTGATCTAAAATCCTCCTTTTTTTACTTTTACTTTTACAACAATCATTGTAATAATACACAAACCAACACAAATAGCAATTTTAACTGTACAGGGAATATCAAGATGCAAGTAATCTCACCTACAAACAAAGGAATAGTATTACTGTTATTGTTATAAACCGATTAAGAAACCTGCCTAATGGTATTAGCTAAGAAAATTCTACATGGTTAACAATATATTAGGAAATGAATTCAACATATCATGTTTAACTACACATATTTTATGAAATCTGTATACACAAGAAATAGAGTGTAACCAGTGATCTTAACATAAGTCTGGCAAGTCATTTTAACTGAAAGAGCAGCAGACATTAAGTCTCTAGTCCAGTATTTGAAAGTTTTCTTTCAAAGTTGACAGTGGCATTTGTTTCAAATTATACATTAATGAACTCAGTGTTTCCATTGAGAAAACAAAACTTTTATGAGTTAATGTAACACAAACAAATGGTGTCACAAACCAAAACATTTCCATTTGTTTCACATTCTTAAGAATCAGAAAGTGATAACATTATTTGTTGAAATAGCTAATATGTACTTTTTTTACTTGTAGGTCAGTTTTAGCTTAAATAGCATGTATGTTAGAACTATATTGCTAAAATAGCATGTATTTGGTGTCTAAAAGACTTGGATTTATTTTTCATACAGACACCAAACATAACTCTGTCTGAGGTGGAGAGAACCACAGTAACCTTCATTAGATCTATTTCTATTGCTTTCTTGGGCAATAGCTTCTAAATCCATGTTCATTATAAGACATGTTCATTATAACGTCAAGGTTCTAGGGTGCTTGGAATCAGCATTGCCAATAATGCCTGTTTTAAATGAAGAAATCCATCTTTTCAATCCTTTTCGCTATTGAAGGAGTTTTAACCTTTATCATTAACCTATGCAAAGGCTTTGTAATCAATACAAAATTAAAATACGGCTAAAGTCCCATAAATCAGACTGTGTAAAAGTAAGCAAATTCTTCATTCTCTGAATTTTCATCTGATTAGTACTTGTTTCCTTCCTATGAGTCAGATGTCCAGATGTCCTATATGAATTACTGTCCTTTGAAACAGTTTACCCATTATTCTTTTTTTTATTTTTTTTCTGTAGGAGATTTATAATCAACAATTCTGGTTTATAAAAAACTCTCATATAGAAGAAAGAGATAAATTTGAACTGAAACTCCTGAAATTAATGTGTGAACTTGGGTTGAGGAAGAATGTTACCGGTTAGGGTCATTGAAAAAATGAAATGTTTTTCAACTTTTTTTTTTTTAATCATTCAGTTTCCCCTGATTTATGGCCCAATTTCACTGTAGCAGTTCATTATTCTACTGTTTGTCTGGATGCTGTTTCTAAAATGAAAGTAGCAAAAAAAAAATCACATTTTTCTGGAAAATAAATCTGAACTAAAACAATTTCCATTGTCAAGATGTTCAGGTAACTTGGTAGTTTTTTTCAGGTCAGTCTACCTAGAATTCCAGTCATTCCACTATCTCTTTAAAGAAACACAGCCTGTATATTATCTTAATCCCTAAAATACTGATACATTAAGTAGTTCTTAAGTTTTGCTGAAAAGCAAATTTAATGACATATTTTTGCATTTTCAAACTATTTAAGGGAGAACTTTTTACAGTCATTTCCTTATCATGCCTGCAGGTGGGAGATATTAAACTCACCTGTTGCCATGCAGTGGCACATCTAAGATCCCCCCTGTGAACCTGTTCCCAAAGGTGAGTGATCAGATCTGTGATTTTTCTTGATGAGTTGGTTTTACTGCATCTTGATCTTACTTTTAGAACCATCCCACAGTGGGATCTGGTATGTGTTGGCAAGAGGAAGAAGGACCATGCTGTTATAATTTGGGAAAGAACTTAAGCTGTCAGCTAATTGTAACATTGTAATGCACTCAGAAACAGACTGTCTGCTGTTGATATCTGACTCGATCCCACATCAAAGACTGGATTACTGATGAAAAAGGAAGTGTGGAGCGGTAAAAAAAGTAGATGTCCTTGTCTCCTTCACTGTAAACAAAAGCATAACTTGTCTCCTTATAAATAAAAATGCAACATAGAGCTTCTCTACAGTTGCTGCTTTCTCTTCCTCTCTAGGTTTACTTTTGGTTCCACAAGTTTTAGCTCAGCTACTGTGTTGAAAACATATCAAAAGCAAAGGACTGAAAAGAGTCAGTCTTCTTAGAAATGCATTTTCTAATCAGATTATGAAGTTTTAAAACCCACAGTTTTTCACAGAAATTTTTTCCTCTCTGATTTTCATTTCAGAGACAGTTCTTTCTGGCAGAGCATTTCAATTTCTTTCAGGCAAGATGAATGTCAGTGATAAATTCTGTGGTGTTTACTGATGAATATTGATCTGCATCCTTCAGTATGTTTAGTGTTATGAAATGCCATAGGAAGTCTTGTGTCTCAGTGCATCCCACAAGTACAGGATCTTTGATCTGAAGTCACTAAGCATAAACAGTTAAACATCAAAATATGTGTCTTCTTTAAGTTCAGAGATAACCACTGGGTGATTCAAAGAACAAACCTGGTATCTGCAGCAGTTTTAACTAGGAAATCTGGCCTTGCAGAATTCATATCAATATGCAGGTTTCACACAAATATACAGCTCCAATTCAGCAACACATGAATACTGCTGCTTCTGTTTTGCTCCCAAGTATCCATCCCTGAACAGAAAATAACTGCTGATCACCCCATGCTCCCACAGCCTAGCAAGGCTGACCAATCATTGACTTGATTGGCTGTGGTTGACTGACTGGACAAAAGTAGTTAATAACAAAAGCAAGATATCAGTCTCCAGGCTGGCAGCAATGCAAGTGATGTAATATCAGGTCTAAAGATAACATGTGAGAAAGAGGAAAAGAAATATTGAGGGAAAAAGATTATTTATTTGTTTCCCATATTGGTAGTGTGGACATTTAGGAAGCCAAAATAAAAAGAAAACCTATATGGCTTCAAGAGTTTCTTCTTAACAGTACATAAGCCATGCCTGATCCTTTCTTCTAACTGAGTGCCCATCTATGTTACCTTACTTAATTAACCTAAATATAAACAAAGAAACAGAACTGCTATTTCTGGTTAATTTGGTAATTTAGATATATTTTCAAAACAGTATTTTAGTCACAACACAGCTTTTCAAAGAGAACAGGAATACAGATGGATGAGAAACAGCTGAACTTTCACAGTTTAAGTTTTTAGCCTGAAGATATTGATCCAGGAGAAAAAGAATTGAGTAAATAATGGATGAGGGTTGAAAAACGAAGAGAAGAGAGAAAGGTGACCTCTATTTAAAGTAATTCTGTGAGGACTGTAAGTTAAAGACACTATACGTTTGCACTTAAGTTGAGCTGTACCACTGTCAGTGAAAAGGTATGTCAAAATGCTAAAAATGCTTTTTACATGCATGGGTGTGTTGTGGGAACTGAGGGGATACACTGCATCAACAGACCAAGACCACCTCCTCCACCACACTCTTGTTTCCTGTGAAGCATCAGCATGTGGCAAAAGAAGGGGAGATGATAACAGTGACCTTGGCACACAACATAAACCTTTTTGCTTCTTTTAGATGAAGAGAAGGAAGATTGGATGCAGATCCCACAGACAGTGAAGCAGAGAAAGTTTTGCCAGAAGCCTGTACCCAAAAGCCTACAAACGTATGCCAGACTACCTGAGAACAATAATTCACATCCCAGAGTTTGTTACCCAGAGGTTTTTTTAAGTTGATGTGCCTACCTTAGCAGAAGTGTCATTTCTTGGAATTTAGTAGGGAGGGAAATCTTCCCAGTCGAGTAAAGGCTGGGTATGAGGCAGTTTAAAGCATGATAGCTCTTTGTGCCCTGAAACTGCTTTTGTTTTTAAGTAGTCTTCTTCCAGAAAATGGCAGCTGAATAATGAGATGACTGCTTTATGGACCACCACAAGTTTGCTTTGTAGTCTGAAACCAAGGATTTGTGATTTTATGGAGAGATTAAAGGTCATGGCATATGTCTGAGTGATTGTTCAGAATGGAGAGAGCAAAACCTGGTTCAAATTATACCTCTTTCTAGCAGTACAGACAGTCCTGAAGTAAGGTATCTTTTCAGGGCAACTGAATCTTTCTCTGTTGAGGGGCTCCAAATGGCAGCTCTGAAGAAAATTAGCATATGTGTAAGGTGAAGAATTAGAGTGCCTGGCTCCTAAAGCAAAAAAATTTAAGTTCACTCTGCAGTGAAAAAAGCTTACATCTTAGAAAAAGTGAATTAATTACCTAGATCTTCTCTTACAAACTCAAGTGCTAAAATAATTCCTTTTTTTGCTCTAAAGCATTTGATTTTGGGAAGTTAGGTTTAGCCAAGTTAGGTGGTGGGGTTTTTTTTATTTTACCAGTTATATATTTAAAAGCTCTTGGCAAATTTGGCCTCAACTTAAGGTAAAGCAGCAATGGAAACATTAAGAAAAGTAGACTACTGAACTACTATCATCAACATCTACAACCAGTGTAACAAGACCAAGACTGAACTTACACAAACTAGGTATTTGGCATAAAAAGATGGAAATAATTACCTGACTAAAGAGGCAGAATTGGAACAGAATAAATGAATGCATTCAAAAGCTAATGTAAGTTAAACAACAAAGGAAATTCTTCAAAGATAGTTCTGCAGAATAAGCAGATGAATTAAACTACTGAAAATGCAGACTGTAGGTTTTAATAAGTCAATAAAACTGGAAGTCTGGGAATGTCATGTAAGCTTAAGTGGTAATCATGACATCTCTTCCCTTGTGGTATGCCCTCTTCCTTTCTGCCCCCTCTTTTTCCTTCAGTCTCATGGATGAGTTATATCATGTCATTCTTCTTCTGCACACAGGAGGAGTTCCAGGACATGTTCAGCACACTCCAGTCATGCTCCAGTGGTTTCCGCAGTCAGCAGGGAACTAGGGAGCAGCAGAGATTCTCAATGTGTGTAGCGGGGAGAAAAGTATCAAATTGCAACACCCTCCCAGACATCAGATCAAGATGGTGTCTCCTTACTTTACCAAGAAAGATATCAATAAACAGCTCTGATTTTGGGAGCAGAGTTGCAGAGAGGTGAAAGGGGGGATTAATTCTTCCAGGGGTTACTGCTATGTCTACCTGGGCACTGAGGGTGACCCTAGCACAGGCCATGATTGTGCTGGCGGGGTTCAGTCCTTAGAACTTGAGAAGTCCTGGTTGGTGACGGAACCCGTTTCTGAGCACTACTCAATCATACCGTGGCAAATTGAGGTATTGAATCAGACCCAGATCTATCCAGTCAGGAACAAAAGCAGGAAGCTGGGCCAGAAACATGACTGGAGGTTTCCTTCGACATTGGCTTGGGGCCGTTCAGGGGACAGGACTAGAGATAAATGTATCTACAGGATAGCTCAGGGAAGGTCTAGGTGCATGGAACTGAGCAGCCATGGGGCTCTTGGGCCAAGAAGGCACGGGTGGGAACCACAGGTGAGGCCAGTCAGGACCATCAAGTCTTGGAATAGGGAACAAGGTTAAACCTCAGGTGCAGCTGTCTGAAATGAATTCTTAATTTGTGTAATTTCCTCAGCACCCTCATCCTCCAAGGAATACCCCAAGACCTCACCCACTTTTGCAGAGGGTTGCCTGATGCTGCAAAATGTTCTTGTTCCACTTGTGCCTCTGAATAAGGCACAGGCAACGCATTTTGGATGAGCAGCTGGTACAGTGCCCTTCACACAGCAGACGTCTCCCTCCATTCCTCATGGTGCATGCAGCCATCTCAGCCCTCTCCTGCTGCGTTACCAGCTGTGGGATTGAGAAGAGAGGCAGGTAGTTATAAAGCCAGATGCGGGGAATTCCTGCTGGCATTGATAGTACGTGCCAGTAGCTGGTAGAGCACTCTCAGAGGAGGAACTTACAGGGTCTTACACTGACTTAATGATTCCACCAAATGGGGAAGAGAACACAATCCTGTAAGAAGATGCCTATCTATCTGAGCAAAAACCACAGCAATTCCTTGCAATTATGCATAACAAAAGATGGTTTCAATGGCCTCTTTAGTCAAATGCATGCTGATATTGTCACTGAACTCTGCACCTGCTGCTTGATCCAATCATCTTATGCTGTAGTCTTTGCACTCCTCAAGCTTCTCTTTAAACTACTCAGTCTAGATCTGACTTGTAGTATGACATCTTTCATTGAGATTAAAGACAGATGAATGTGTTGTAAATAACATAGTGCCTGTTGCTTGATGACTCCCAGTCTTTTCCGTGGGAACCTCTTCCTTATTTCAAACCTTAAATTTCTTATGAAAAAATAAAGGCTTGTGATAAGCTGAGATGTTGTAGGCTTCTACAAGTACTGTTTTACAAATATTAGTATAAAGCAGAATGTTGTAGCAAACAAAATAAAGCAAAAAATCTCAATTTTTAAAAAACATAATCAGGAATTACATCCCTGTTACAATTTTTGGTTGGTGGAAAAAAATATTAACAATATCTTATATCTTAAAAATTAAATGCTAAATTACTTTAAAAAGAGTTTTCCTGGGAAAAACCCTGTCTGAAAGATTGACTGTTTTAAACAAACTGTGTAAGTTTTCTGCATTCTCAGGGATGTTTTTTGCTTTCCATGACCCTTTAAATATTACAAATTTAATAATAATGCAGTCAGTTTTCCAGAGCAAAAAAAGAAAGGTATGGCATTCATAATGCTTGAAAATATCGAATGGTATACACACAGTGAACAAAATTGCTAGATGTTACTGAAAACAGAGAGATATCTTGCTGTTTAAACCTTTTATTGTCACAGTGATCAACTCTCCAGATGCAAACTATTTTTAGTGGCTTTCTCTGCATATGGAATGTGGAAGCATAAATAAAGGAGATTTTCTCCACCAGGTGGTCTGATTTATAAATAGACAGTGAATAACTAATATATTTAACACCATATATCAATAAAAATCCAAAGGAACTATGATTAGGCATTGTTATAAAACTGTAGTTTTAAGGACTGATTTAGTTCTAAATGTAAAAAAGCCCGTTCTTTTACTTCTATATTTAGTGAATTGCAACTTTGGTATTCTTTTAAAATCCATGAGTAAAAGAGATTTTTTTTTTAATCGGACACATAGAAAATTCAAGAATAAAGTATCACAGAGTCATTCTATTTTGGCTGTTAAGTTATTTAAAACTGCATTTTGTTTTACACTTGAACTGCACCACCCAAAATAGCATGTCAGAGACAGTGTCGGTCTCATTCAGATTTTTGTCTGACATGAAAAGGAGTTGTAAATGGGAAAATGGAGACACACAGACATAAATAATTATACATTCCCAAGCATATTTTCAGATTACACATCTGGGCTGTGTATGGATATCTTGATATACTAAAATTCAATGGCCTGCATTATGCACAAAATCAGACCAAATGATCAAAATGGAATCCTTTAAGCTCTAGACTTAATAACCTGTGTGCAGATTGAAATCCTCTTGAACTGGAATTAATGCTTATTGGCCAGGTTTCCACATTCTCTCTCCAACCGAAAACTCTCTAATTATAGGGAATCAGATATGAATGCTCACAAACAGGCTAGCCTGAACTGGTGAACTTGACTTGACCAGACTTACGAAGGTGATTTTTAATTTTTGGAGTATTTGGAAGTATTTTCTTTTTTAAAATTGAAAGCAGTGCAGACATTTTCAGTATTTCTTTTTTACCATAAATTTCTTACATTTACGCAGTTTGCCATGTTTCGTTGAACTTTTATAATTTGCAAGTGACAATCATATTTCAAAGATATATTTCTTACCACAAGAGACTGTTTTGTCAGGAGCAGTTTTGTACCAAAATGAATTCATAAGTTCTAAAGAGATAAATTCATGAAAATAAGGCTTTACTAGCTAAATGTTGACAGACACTTACCTGAAGCTCTACAGTCAGCACTGTCCAAGTCCCCAAGCACAACCTAGGCACTAGAAGTTCTGTACCTTGTCTCTTCCCCATGTTTTGTATTCAGATGACATTTTTCAAAGTGTTCCTCTATGCAAACACTTTCCCTGGAAAAATATTGTACTTCTGGGAGTGCAAGGGATTTTTGCTGGTTCTTTATTGGTGATAAGAACCTGAGAAACAGATGATTAAATATGAGAAGCCTTCCTCCGTGACTATTGTGACACTGTTCTACACCTTTCGGTTTATTTTTAAAGGAGTATCTTAAAATAGTTCATGGTCTAAATGTTCAATAACAGTATTAAAATTACAGCTAGGCTACACTCAGCATTTTTGTCATGTGGAGTGATTATGAAGGAAGAAAACACAGCTACCCAAATCTGAATCTCCTAAACCGCATTTTCCGCTTGTATAGCAGAAGGTATGTAATTTATTTCTTCTTTTAAAATATCTTTTCCAGTATACTGTGGTCCCAGTGTAACTGTGATTTATAATGTAGCCCAGGTTTTCTGGAACATTTGGCTCAAATTGAAATGCAACTAGAGGTGATCATTTGGCTTAAGAAGACTCATTATGCTAATACGTAATTAATTATTTTAGAATTCCCAGGCATATTTCCAGATATTTTGAAGGAGAAAGAGATAACCACCTTCTTTATCAAAAAAAAAAAAAAAAAAAAAAAAAAAAAAAAAAAAAAAAAAAAAAAAAAAAAAAAAAAAGGAATAAAATAGCTATAAAATCAAGGTTAATATTAAAGATGTTATATATTGAGAAGGTGCAAGGTTAACATGGTAACCTAGTTTGCTCATGTTTACATTACTTTGTTTAATTATGGCTACCCCCTACAACACTGTCCCCATAGAGAAGCAGTACAGCAATTTAGGGACATACTACCCAAGCATATTTGCCTGACACTCAGGAGACGGAAAACCCAGAAATCCTAGCCCAGTGGTCCCTCTGCATCCACAGAAAGACAAGGAAAGCAAAGCATGTGCCACTAAGTCTACCATAAGATGGATTATATCCACTTCTGAGTACTGGTGATGACAAGACTGGATTTACAAGGTCGATGACATACTGGCTATCTCCAAGCATTAAATGTGAAAATCCTGAAGTTTTAGCAAAGCTTGATTAGTGAAACAGAAATCTTGTTTTTTCAAGAGAGTTCAAAAAAAAAATTCTCTATTGAAATGATTTTGTAGTTCCTTGCCAAATTTATTCTTTTTTGCACGACAATGACTAGTTGATGTACAAGAATTATTAACAGCTGGTATTTTCTTATTTACTTATTTAGAGGCTGTTTGCATTTTGTTTTGTATTGAAATCTAAACAAGAGAATTTCCTGACTATATTATTTCTGGTAAATGTAAAGAAAAGCTGAAAAGTTACTTTAAGAAAACTTACGTTTATATGCACCATTTATGTAATTATTTATGAATGGATAATATTGAAAAATAGTGTATTAAAAAGAACTGTTGCCCTGAATATCTTCTGCTCTTGAAATATTTCCAGTGTCAGTACAAAGCTGACTTCTCTCCAAGACTGGAATTCTTTTGTGATCTTTTAAAAACTGTAAAGTGTAGTGAAAATCAGTAATGTTTGAAAGTTTTCAGAATCCACTCAATTATTCAAAGAACAATTGTTTCAAAAATGTTTAGATTTTATCAAGTCTGCACTAATAATATCTAGCTCGAGACAGTACTTTTTCTCTCTCTTACTAATGCTATCCAAACCACTAAAGTATCCCAAAGGGAGAAGAACTGGAAGAATTCAAAACTGTCATGAAGCAATTATTACTGGGCAGACTGCTTCATATCCATGTGTTCAGCACATCTATTTCAATTTGTTTCTGGCAAGAAGGAATATAAAATTAAGGATTCACACAGAGGAAGAAACAGGAATAATATTCAATGATTTCAAAGTAGGCAATAAACCAATTTATCCAACAGTACAACTACAGATACTTACAACTGAATGTAATTATGTCAGAGCATCTGGAGGAAAATTCTCAGGGCAAGAGGGATTTCTAATATTTAATCCAGGTAATTGTGTAAATCTATGTATAACTTGCCTTCTGGGAGTACCCATGTACATTAGGCAAATTATATACCTGTCTGAAAAATTAATATATTTGGGTAAAGCTTTTTTTCATTTGTTTCAATTGTGAATGAAAGTGAATATAAACCCCACTTCAACTGGAATACATGTTTCATAGTTTTTCAGCTTAAAAAAGTGCTACGTTTTTGTTTGGTTTGAGGTTGGGTTTCTGGCTGGTTGGTTGGTGGTTTCACTTGTGTTTGTTTCTTTGTTAGTTTTTTCTTGAGCAAGATAGGTTTTCAAATACTTACAGATGAAAACTGATAAGGTACCTGTGTGCTTGCTGCCAAGCTCCTCTGTACAGATGCGAGCAGAGGCTGGCTACCAAGTGAGAGCATGAATAGCCCCAGCCATGCCTCCTGTCTGTGCCAGGTTTGTAATGGGTACAGGAGTCCATCCACACTATAAAAATTGTACAAACAAGGGGAGGCAGGTAAACAATTGAAAGGTTCAGAACTTCAGATCTTCAAAATCATCCTAAATTATGGGTTCAATTTTGCTTAGGGGTCCTGAGCATTGAAGGCACCTTTACAATCCATAATGAAGATAGTCTTAATGATAAAGTTGCCTTGGAGCCTTGACTACAGGCCGCTGTTTTTAAAGTAATTGCTAAATAAAATGCAGGCATTGCAGGCTAAGGTAGACAAATTTCCAAAAGAAGGCCCTGTAACAGAGCAAAAATAATAGATTGAAGCTATTCAGCTGGAAGATGTGTTCACCTACCAAAAAACCCAGCATTATGTGCATAATTTCTAGCCTCCCATGTCCACAAGTCTCTTCCATGACACATGTAATTCCTGCATTTCCAGCACAACACACCCAACCTAGTACCTGTGAATTTATTGGAAAAGTTTGGTACAGGCTAAATATATTTTAAGTACTGTTCGATCAATTTACCAATATTAATCTCCGAATTCCGCATCCAGTAATGTTCCTGATTACTGTTGGTTTTGCTGGTTGTCCAAGAATCCAGATGAGAAAACAGCTTCTTGAAGCATTTCATCTCAGTGCATGAGATTTTTTTTTTATCATCTCTCATACTTATAGAGACGCTAGGGAAAGATCATGATGGCCAGTCAGTGTAATAAGAAGAAATGAAGTGTCAGCATATGCAGAAGTAAAGCAAAGTACCTAGATAAGAAGGAAATCCTCGTTCAAGTAAACACATTCTTGTGAGCATATCTAGGGCTGAATAAAGCAAAATGATAGCTCAGAAAAAGGGAAATGATTGAAAAGTGGAGGAGGTTTGGGCTGAAAATATTTTAGATTAATAGAATCTTCAGAAATTACAGTAAGTTTTTGCAACCAGTGTGGCTTTTCTCATATCTCGATGCCAAAGAGTAGGATGTACTTTTCTGCCAGACCTCTCTAGCAAGAGGAGCTTTCATCTCTCAAAATTCCTGCAAAAAGATACTAGACTTAATGCTTTTAAGCAATCCTCTTGGTGATTCATCCATTTGAACCTGAACATGATACGTTCTTTACATTTATACGTGCTTTTCTATCTGCTCCAGCTCTACTGTTTCTCAGCAATTCATTGCTAGGTGGTTTTGTGGTTTTTTTTCTTTTTTTGTTTTTCCTAGTACATATCCTTGTACACTCACTCTCTGCCATTTTGTGAGTGAGTATTGATATTTCATAAGCAGTACTTTAATTTTTTCCAAGCAGGCTGTTGCAGTTAGAAAGAATGGTGATGGAGTTGATAGGACATGGATTCTAAAAGGAGTTCAGAATACAGCGACACAGATTATGGATTTCCACATTCCTCACGTGCTTTTGCAATAGAGGCCTTGATGCATGGACTAGAAAGCTACAGTGGGAGGCCTTTCGTGTAGTACTGTGGAAAATTCCTGGCATGTAGAACCACACTTCATGGGAGAAACTAGGGTAAGGGATGAATTCCCTTGGGGAATAAACAAGTTCTTAAGGCCTTTCTGTTATTCTGTGCATCTCAACTGTGGAACCACTTGTCTGGCAGAATAGCAAAACCACTCATCTCCTGAATGTAGACACATATGTAATTCAGTTGCCTACATACATTTAATAATGACTGTTTCAGGCACTGCCAGGTATCCTGCTTAGCTACTTGCTGTCAGTCACGAAGAATGGTGACATTCTGTGAGATCTGTGTTGCACCTATTGGCCTCCTGTCTTGGATACTCTTGTATACCTTGGAAGACTTTATGTTCCTATCAGTATAAATATAGAAGAAGCCCACTGTTTTTGTCTTCCACTCCGGTGTCAATCAAAATTGATTTGGGTTGTCATCTTGACACTGCATGGCCCATCTCTGCTTACCAATATTTAGAGGTATCATAGATATTCCTGCTCTTTGACATGATTGGTTTATAATTAGGCTTGCTCTTTGCCTGTGGATAAATCAATTTCTTTGAATGACAATTGGAAATTGAAACAAAGCCATGTCTCATCCAGATGGATATCCAAATGAACATTTTTCAGAAGCAAAATATTTCTAAATTTCTTCCAATTCTATCAGATCCAGTATCTGTCAGGGATAATGTGCAGTTCTGGTGATTGTCTGACTGCTGCTGTACTTGGCTTTCATAAATAGGATTATAATGGATGTTGATGAAGCATTTGCAAAGTCTTGGAAGAAAATAATATACTAGTTGTCTGAAAGTGGTAAGGTGGGTTCCTATTTTTCTTCATTTTTCAGATTTTGTCATAATTTGAAGATATTCACTTGCATTCATATGGAAGTGTGTACAAGAAGACTGAATATCTGACGTTTCATACATAACAAAACCATTCTCTTTCATATCTTTTTACCTCATATTTTTCTCATTCTTAGATTGCAACGTATGCATATAATTTTTCTATGTCTATAGTTTATGATTGGTTGCTATAAATCACACATCACACTGTTAAAGTTATTCACTGATACTAGTTAGAAACTCAGGTTTTATTGCCACTTCCTAAGTGGTGTGTGATGGCGATAAAATGAAAAATGACATTATGATGTACATATGTTACTGACATCTGGATTTTATCCCAATACCATTACCTGTTAAGTAATTTTTTCTAGACAGCTGTATTGTGTCTAGTTAGCACAGAAATACATGAGGACATGTTTTTAGGCACAATGATCAGGGACTGCTCATTCCATCTATAACTGAAATTATTCCTATCCAAAAAAAGTCTGGAAAAGAATGAGATATTTGAAAGAAGTCCTTTCACTTTAGTGTTAATCAAAATTAACTGATATTTAACAGAATTGTCACTGTTTCTACCAGAACGAATTCCAGGAACTGTTAAGACCTGCGTCTTGTTCATAATGACCTTCAATCAAAGTGACTTTCAGTTGCAGAGAACTGAATAATGGATGCTAGTACCTCAGTCCAACTCTACAATTCCTACAGCACATCATGCTACATTCATCCCTTTCTGCAGGTTGTACTTTTCAGAACATAAAAAGAACATTTCTTTTGCAGGTCTTTTCAATCTCATTTTTTTCATGAGAACGTGTCTAGTGTTAAACCATCCTATTTCATGAAAGTTCAGAACATATGTTGTAACGACAAGACTATGCTCTTTAATCTACACTTCATTACACATCTTTGATAGTTTTATTATTCTTTTGAATTTTATACCTGCACATGAAACATCTGTTTTTCCTTTTCTTTTTTTTTAAGTATATTGTGGTACATATATTACAGTAACTGATTTGCTTCCTGCTTTCTTCCTCTATACTGCATGTAAAAATATTGTGTGCATCAAGAACAGTGGATAGTAGGACTATTAGGAGCAAAGTGAGCATCTTGTTTAATTTCTGCTCCAATTGCTTTTACATACAGGTCAAACCTGTGTTTACAGTATTTTCTTCAATATTTCCTCTAAATTTAATCTCTGCAGGGGGTGAAAGTGATTTCATTTTCCACTGTCTTGCACACTATTTTATTAGAATCATGCTGATTTTAAGTGTATATGACATTTCAAGTTTAACAGAATACCTTTATTGAGATATCACATTTCACATATTTATTAAAACTGAGTAAAAGTTTCTTTCTTGAATACTTATCAAATAAGACTGTGTATCCTGAATAATTCTAGAATAGAAATTTATGTCTTCAAAGGAGCTTAATATTTTCTGCCATCAGATATTCACTGATGTTGGCAATGTCTTCTGTAATTAAGGCTTTCTGGACCCGTTATTAACGGTTAAATATTCATTCTTGCCAGAATTGGGTTATTTATACTCAAAAATCTCTGAGTATTTACTGTAGAATGAAGTCAAATTCAATTATTTATTTGTGAATATTCAGACAAAATTATTCAAATATGTGTGAAAGAGAAACCCATAAAGATATACATTGATTCCCAAACATGTGCACCTTTTTCATTTACATCTTCTCTTGTGGGATCATCAGCCAAGTTTGGTTATGAAGGGGTTTCACTGGCTAAAGAAATGGACTTTTAGTGACTTGCAATGTTTTTTTTTAATTTTCCCACTGCAAATCTGTAACTATGCCCAGTTACATAGTTTTGAGTACGCTTATGTAGTAAAAAAGTGATTTTCTTCCTCAATATTTCTGAACAGTCCATTCTTCTCCAGTTCTCCTTGTTATGACTAAACTCTCCCTGCATTACAGTCAGGTAACTGACCTTGCTTCCTGTTTAATATGGGCACAAATTCAAAACCTTCCTCTAGACTTTCTCCCAAAACTACTATTCTTAGAGCACTGTCAGTGAAAACAAGGGTGGCATTCCCTCTATGACAATGTGGCATCAGACAGCCTAAATTTGTGGCAGAGACAAAATCTGGTTCAAATGCAGTGGAAACAAATATCATGTTGAGAAGGGAATTTACTGGTTGAATTTTCTTATACCAAGACTGAGACTAGGGAAGGGGAAGGAAGAACTTAGAACATGAAGAAAATACAAGGAGAACTGCAAACTGTGCCTGAAAAAGGCCATTCAGTTCAAAAGAACAAAGTGACAAGGGGGTGGTGGGACTGACAGGAAAATCAGATTTGTGAATGAAGAAAGCAGCTCAGCAAACAATGATAGAGTGGAATCTAATGAAAAGGAGTAGATCAGCTGGTGGGGCAAATTGACCTTGATATGAATCTAGAAAGAAAAAAGGTGAAAGAGTGGGAACAAGGCGGAAACAAAAGAGTAATACTTTAAAAAGGAGTTAATTTTTGAAACTGCAGAAAATGACTGAGAAGAGAGATCAATCAAAATCAGTTACTGCTGAGTTCAATAAGTACCAAAACCAAAAGCAGAAAGGAGGCTTATATTCTGGAATTGGAGACACAGTGGGATTGTGTAACAGCTGCTTTAGCGAATTTGTTTACTTCATTCTCATTTTATCTTTTAGTTGAAACAGCAGAGTTTTTGCAGACCCGCTTCAAGACTCACTTCACGACCTACTGATAGTCATTGTAAGTACCTGTATGAAAAACGAGGGAAAACAGCTACAGGATTTCTTTTTGTTCTAGAGTGCTTTCTTCAACTTATTTTTAAGATAAAAAAAAAAAAAAAACCAACTTGAAAAATGCATAAAACCAAGAATGTTAGAGCATTAATATCTGACTGAAAAGTCAACCAGTTAAAAAAAAAATTAGAAGTAAGAATCAAAGTCACTTCTACTGAATTGATTTGTATTTTTTTATTACATCTTTGTTTCTAATTAAGCACTGTGAGGGAGGAGTTCAGGCTACTGAAAGGAGATGATTTGCAATTCTGAATTGTCGGAATGGTCTATGACCAATGGTCTCTTCAAACCCATTTCCAGTCATAGGCTGTAAAGTATTATGAAGCGGAAATGTGTAAGTAATAATCGTTTTGGATCCGGTCACCCTTTCTTGGAGGGAAAGAGGGCTTAAATTTTTCTGTGCTTTTGGCTTTAGTTCTATTTAAGAGTCTTGTGCACATTTAGCTTATGGATATAGACAAATCCTTATTATCTAACCCAAGAGTTTTTTTAAGTTCAAATTCACATGCTGCTCTTTTTCTCTCTGCACAAATTCAGTTAAAGTTGTCTCTTATTGCAAGGATAAGTAATATTACCAACTCTGAATAAGTAATCACTGGTATATGCAACTTACCACAAAGGTGCTTCTAGAGTTTTCATTTCTAATAAATAATTCAAGTTTATTTTTAATAATGAAACATGCTCAGAAATTAAGGAAAACTGTATTTACATTAGTACTAATCCGACTAGTTTGTCAGAGATGCATGTCAAGTGTGAAGAATCCTAAAGACTTAGATGTTGGATCAGATTTGAAATTTGGAAGTTCCTTTGTAACCCTAAGAATAAATCTCCTCCTCTGTTATGTGCCTTTTGTAACAGTTCCTTATGTGCCATTGCAAGGTGACATTAATGACACCGATCTGCCTGAAGAAAATGCACCCAGTTTGAATGCTTGTAATAGTGACAGAAAGCATGGATTGGACACTGTCTGCCAACAGCAGAAATTGGACAAGAGCCTTTTTCTAAACTCAGTGAGGAGGAATAATTGCTCATTGCTATCCAACTGAGTCTGTTACTTTAGGAGAAAAGAAATCTAAGAATAGGTTTATAAAATACGCAGTAACTCTCTCCTACAGACACAACAGACTTAAGGCAACTAAATGTCTAAAAATCTGGCTAAACACTCAAGGTGGATGAAAAAAGTAAGTAGGGCAATCTCTACCACCAGAATATTATTTTGTTAAAAAAATTCCAGATTCATAATTTTTTCTTTACTGTGCTACGAAAAAAATATAAATGTTTTGGGGCTAAGGCCAGTTGTATGGGGTTCAACAAGGCTGAGTGTTGGGCCCTGCCCCTGGGTCAACAACAACCCAATGCAATGCTGAACATGAGCCAAGGTGTGCTCAGGTGGCCAGAAGGCCAATGGCGTCCTGGCTTGTATGAGAAATAGTGTGACCAGGAGGACAAGGGCAGTGATTCTTCCCCTGCACTCAGTACTGGTGAGGCCACACCTTGAACACTATGTCCAGTTTTGGGTCCCTCACTTCAAGAAGGACTTTGAGGTGCTGGAGTGAGTCCAGAGTAGGGCAATAGAGCTGGTGAGGGGTCTGGAGGGTAAGTCCTGTGAGAAGGAGGACAAGTCCTATGAGGGAGCTGGGGTTGCTTAACCTGAAGGAGTCTCAGGGGAGACCTTATCACTCTCTGCAACTGCCTGAAAAGAGGTTGTAGCCAGGTGAGGGTTATGTTCTTCTCCCAGCTTGTGACAGAACAAGAAGACATAAATCTTAAACTGGGTCAGGAGAGGTTCAGGTTGAGTGTCAGAAGGAATTTCTTCACAAGAAGGGTTTTTAAGCATTGGAACAAACTGCCCGGGGTGGGGTGGAGTCACCATCCCTGGAGCTGTTCAAGAAAAAACTGGGCATGGCACTTAGTGCTATGGTCTCGTTGGCAAGGTGGTGATCAAAGGTCGGATTTGATGATCTTAGAGGTCTTTTCCAAATGAAATGATTTTGTAATTACCTGAAAGGAAGTTGTAGTGAGATGGAGGTCAGTCTCCTCTCCTAGGTTATAAGTGCTAGGACAAGAGAAAATAGCTTCCAGTTGCACCAGGTGGTTGAGATTGGATACTAGAAAAAGTTTCTTCACAGGAAGGGTTGTCAAGTGTTGGAACAGGTTTCCCAGGGAAGTGGTTGTGTCACCATCTCTGGGGGTATTTAATGGACATGTAGATGTGTTGCTATGAGACACAGTTTAGTGGTGGACTTGGTAGTGCTGGGTTAACTGGACTCAATGAACTTAAGAGTCTTCTCCTACCTAAATGATTCCATTATTCTTTGTTCTTTGATTCTGTGCTTTGTTTTTTGTTTTTTTTTTCCACAAAATTGCAGCAAGGGCATAAATGCCAGGACAAGTATAAATAGGTAGATTATTTGGAAAGAGGAAAAGCTGAGTTCAATTATCTGCCCTAAATACAGCAGACACTTAAAGCTTAGCATCCATCAACCTATACAGAGCCCTAATCTGTAAGATATTGCTCCGATTTCTTTCTTTCTTCTAAACCATTGTGAAAACTCCAGTGATACAGTTTCTATCATATTTTCAACAATAGCATTTACCATGGAAAATGTCTTTATCACAACCAAGGCAATGTGGAAAGTCATCAAACACTCTTTCCAGAAAGTAATAGGGATGATAAAGTTAGATTTCCCATAAAATGATCAGAGGAATCACACTTCCAAAAATATGTCACCTAGTTTCTGATATTGATTATAGCTTGAGGAATGCTAAATTTCTTAAATAAAATTTAAAATAAAATCAAATTAAAAGAAATATTTGAATTATATATTTCAGAAAATTAAAGAATGTATTTCATGCCCATTTTAATTGGTTTATGGTTTTCACATTGCTCTTCAAAAGCAGTGGTATGAAACCTGCCTTAACATAGCAAAAAGTAACTTATATACTAACTATCATTTCCCCTGTTACACTGATTGATATTTTTCCAGAAAGAGAAGTAATAATTTTTCATCTTCCTAGCTGGTCAGCCTGTCCTGTAAACAAGTCACAGGCTGAAATATCAGCACATTTGGAAGAAACTAGATTATGATTGCATTTCCCTCAGGAACAGAGTGGTAAAACAGTCAACATGAGCAATACTACTGCAGCTAAACCTCATAGAGCAACAGATTCCTATGGCTGCAACATCTTAACATTCATAATGAAATTACAGGGACTAATTCTCATAGTCTTGCTATTTCTAAGCGGGTTCATAATCTGAAAAAATCCCAGTAAAAATTGATAAAATTTTAAATGAAGCAGTTATTAAATCTAAGTAATGGATTATAAAACATTTTAATACAGAGATTTAAAAAACCAGCAACAATAACAAAATAAAACTACAAACTACAAAGCAGCAGTAGATAGAGATGATGATATTCCCAAGATTAGACCCTCAACACAAAACTGAGAAACAGGAAAACATCTTTCATTATCAGCCACTAGGGCGAGTTAATCAACACAACATTCTTTTCCATGGTTTTAGAATGATGGCATCATACTTTGTTACATCTCTAATGCTACAGGAAAGAAAAAAGGACAAAGATTGTCCCAGATGGAGAATTATAAAAAAAAAATGCTACACAAATTTTTTTTTCTATACTCTAGTCCACCTTCATGGAACAGTAATAATAAGTGTTCAAAAATTTGGTGTGGTTTGATGTATTACTCTCAATAATAAAACTTCATCTCTTGTGAGAATGAAAAGTGCACAGAATTTTCATGGAAGGAAACTTTTGCACTTATAATGAAGCTTTCTCTAAGTTTGTGTGAGTTTTCTACTTGTTATTGTCTTAGTATGCAGAAGATGAAATAGAAGGCTATAGGAGAAATAGGAGACTAGAACAACTCCTAATTTAACATTTTTATGTACACTATGGCTTGAATACTTGGTTAGTGTTTTGGAAAGGTACATTACTTTTTTAATCAATCTTTTCTGTTCTGAAAGTCTAAAATATTTCTCAATGTGCCCCAGTCATATACTTGAATGGAGGAACCTCCACTATTTATCAAATATTTCAAGCCCTTGCTGCCAACTTTCTCTGCTCATTTACTGAGGGTACTCTTCAAAACTATGGCTAATCACAATTCTGTGTCATCAAAGAAAAAAATATTCAAAATGGAATTGAAAACAGGTTTTTATATACAGTAATAGATATTTTGCAGCTGCACGCAGTTTCTATGATTTATTGCTTTTATAATCTTGTCAAAGACATATGAAAAATACATTTATTCTCAGTTTTATTCATCCAGAAGAATCAAATTTGCATGTGGAAATTTAAAGCAAAATACTTCCAGTTCAAGTGAACTACATTTTTCCTGCTAAATTTAGACATTTATGTGAAAGAAGTGTTTATATTGATTCAGTGCTACAACAAGAAAATGTTGGGTGACAAACCTATTCAGCGTTGGTCAAGGGAATATCTCATTTGAGAGTAAAGGACTTATTCATTACACTTTGCTGTACATTATTTTCTGAAATGGTTTGGTTCAAAATGCCAAGCAAGATCCATCTCTAAGGCTTTATGCCTCTTCATGGTAAAGAGTACTTCTTGTGAAGGGCCCTTAGTATTCTCCAAATTTTTATGCTGCAGAGGAATAAAGATTTAATAAAAAGAAGCCTCATTGTCTCTCTTGGCAGCAAGATTTTTTTGTACCTACCTAGCTACTTAAATAGATGTACATAAATACGTATGTGTATATGTACATATGTGCATGTGTACATAGGTATGTACATGTATCTATATATACTTCTATATACATATATACATATTTATATACATGGCATTTACTCTTGATGTTTCATTTGTTTTTTTTCTTTAGGCAACACAGAGTTATGTAATTTCATAAGGTATTTTTCATTTGAAAAATATTTTATTTTTTCTATGTGTTTCTTTTTTTTTTTTTTTTTTTTAAATCTAGGTACAAGAACATGAATGAAATGGCTCTGTGCTCCTTGCAACATTTCAGATATTTAGTCAGCAACAGAAAATATGTGCTCTGGCAACCAAGATGGAAAGCCACATCCTGGGGTGCATCAAGAACAGCAGGAGCAGATGGTCAAAAAAAGTGGTCATGTCTCTGTATTCAGCATTGATGTGGCCTCACCTGGAGTGCTGGTGCGGGGCCCCACTATTTAAGAAGAATGTGAAGGTCCTTGCAAGTGTCCAGAGGAAGTCAACGAAACTGGTGAAAGGGCTGGAAAGAATGTCTGATATGTCTACTATGAGGAGTAGCTGAGAAGTTTGGGTTTGTCTAATTTGGAGAGAAGGAGGTTGAGGGGTGACCTCATTGCTCTCTACAGCTTCCTGAGGAGGGGAAGTGGAGAAAGAAGTGCTGATGATCAATGTAGATCCCTTCCAACTGAAATAGTCTATTCCAAAAGTATTTTTGGAGTTTGAGGTGTAGGCATCCAAAGGACAGCATGAATTCTGACTAGATCTGTACAAAACTTGTCAGGAGTGATTTTCTGAATTTTTAACCTCTCTTTTTCCGCTTCATAACAGGTTTCATGGTTTTAAAGTTCAACTTTTGCTTTGAGTTTTCTAACTACCTGAAAACAAGGTTTCATGAGCATGACAAATGCTTTGCCTGAGTTAATTTCATTAAGTTTTGCAGTTCAGAATATTTTTCTTTCAGGAAGGTCAATCTCTTGTTTTCAAGATACATGCATCTTTAAAGAGGCAGGACAAAACTTTTTCCTTAGTTTAAATTTCCGCAAAAGATGCATGGGGCCAGAATTATCCAGAAAGATTCCAAAATTTTTGTTTAATCTATGCCCAATATTTTAGTAAAAACTTAATTTTAATTGATTTTCAGTTTAATTTAAAATGCATTTCTATCTTTAATACTTGTGAATGTAATGAAGTTTTTATTGAAAAAAAATAAAACAACAAAACAGAATTAGACAAAGAAAATGGTGGTTGAGAAGACTAGCAATTTGGGCATCATTTCAGAAAAGCACTTAAATATGTGTTTAAAAGGAAAGTAGCTTCATTCAAGGCAGACAGTAGACAGTGCATGAGACAATGTAGAAGACTGTCTCAAAAAGTAAAAGATCCCAAGGCAGTTAGAATTTGGCAAGACAATAAAGCCTTAAAAATCAAGCAGTGGGAAATTGACCAAGACTGAATAAGCAGAGTTTTTGGACAACTAATTTATACGGAAAGTTGTAATTGAACTTACAAGATGTACTTCAAAGTTTATAAAAAAATTGTGTCTGGAATGTTCTAGATGTGGTTATCCTTGTGTAGCCCTACTAGCTGGAGAGCTCAGTGGACAATAAGGCAATCTACAAAATTATTATTAATTGAATAGAAAGCAAAGTTTCAATCTTCCTGCTGAAAAAGAGGTTTTAGATGCAAAACACAGTAAGAAGAAACAGAAACCAAACCAAACCAAACCAAACAAACCACCAAACCCCCCCCCCCCCC
>VZTE01005077.1:459484-603674 GCA_013397775.1 Eulacestoma nigropectus | reverse complement strand
TTTTTTTTTTTCCCCCCCCCCCCCCCCCCCCGAAATTGCTTAAACCACTCCTTCAGCAAAGCTCCAAGCTACCAGGGGACCAGAACACATCACAGATTTATTGTCCTTTTCTCTCTTACCTTTTTAATTTCCTTGTGCTTATTTTCACATTTATGCTTTAACTGCTATCTGTGTCTGACCCTACCATGAGCTTCAGATGGTTAGTGTTCATATAAAACCACACCATGTTTTCTATGAAGCAGGTAGTTAAGGCATTGATCCTACAGATTCTGTGACTATAATCCTCTCTCCCCACGAACGTAGACAACTTTTAGAAACAGCTGCATCACAATGGAGTACAAAGACAAAATATTTCCCATAAATAACGCATGGATGCTCAGAAAAGTGTACACCAAGAGGAGTTGTAATTTTATCTGTAGAAGTAGAAAAACTCCAAAATCTTTCGGGGAAACAAAATATTTTTATTCTTCTCTCACAAATTGCCTAATCCACTGACGTCCACTGGAAGGGAGATGAAATAAGTTTGTGCAGCTATGTATTACAATGCCAAAATGTACATTGGGTTCTATGCACTAATATGTATGTTACAGCTATAAATCTAGTAATTAATCTGTTAAATAGACTGCCATTGTCTGTGAAGGCTTACATTTTTGCAATCACCATTGGCATATTTGATAGTACCGAAGAAAACTTTACATTTCCAACAAGATTTAAATGTAATGCAGGTAATGAGTTAAAGTCTTAAAAACCTGACGTAATGGAAGTAATTTCTAACCTTTCTACCAATGACACTCTCATAAGTCACAGGTTGTTCTCTCAAGAAACGGGAATTTGTGACTGGGAATTATAAGACAACTGTACTTGAATCCACACTAAGGAACCTATTGAGTGTTCATTTAATTTTTAAATAAATTTTCTTTCAAAAGTTCTCAAAAACATGCAATGGTTTCTATAGCTTTCTGTACCCTAAAGGAGAAATGTTAATAGGATCAATCCTTATCTCCTCTGCTTTTGCCAATAGTTATTTGAACTACACTCAGTTTTTAATTCAGCAAGGTCTCCAAGTCCATGCAAATGCAAGCTGACAAAACTGAAATTCTGAGAAAATTTTAGGGAATTGCAAGTTGAATTTCATTTGCACTACTGGAACAATTATTTTCAATAAGAAATTATGTGGTTGGACTAGTGAATCACACTTTTAGATCCACAGGGAATATGTGCCACTTTAGCAGAATCAAACATTTTCAGCGATGCTTAATATTTCTTTCTTTGTGAAAGTCATATTATGGAAAAGTAGATTTAAAAGAAAAGTGTAGAAAAATAACTAAATGATATTTCCCCTAGACAATATCAAGTCCCAAATAAAATAACAGGAAATTTAAATTTAAGGAGCATTGATCTGGGTATTTGTTTATATTATTGGCATAGCTGACACATAGGCAGTACACTATCTTTTGCTATTTAAAATAAGTAAGTTGCCTTTAAATAATGATCTCTAGTGCTTTAATTCGTCTGTGTGCTTTTTCCTGGCAACAGACCACCTATAAAGTCAACAGATGAACCAGACCTAAAGTGACCTGGAGATGAATTTCAAAGGAAATAGAAAGCTGTAATTTACAACAATGTTTAGTAGAGTATATGCTTTTTTTTTTTTTTTAAACTGCAAAGTATAAATAGCCAAAATATAGAAAGTTACAGCTGAAACTACATTAATTAATCTGTCATATATTAGTTTACATAGAGATTTGCATGTTAATCAAAGAAAACAGACTTTGGAGATTAAAGTAATCAGTGAAAACTGATGGTAGGAATGCATGTGCCAAATTTTTAGAGTGTGATAAACCTATTGTTCTTTTATATGCAACAGAAATATTTAAATATTATAAATATCCTCAGTTTAAAAATAGATTTACTTAACTTGTTAAAGGAGGATAGATCTTATTTGTGAATGTACTGCATATTATTTTTTCCATGTGCTGTACTGACGTCCTATTCACTATGTGACATTAGGATATTTTAGAAACAGCAACAGTCTGAACCTTCAAACAGAACTGTCTAGAAATACATGGGCACAATGGATAAAATATTTAGAACAGATTAAAATTTAATTCCCCCCTGAAAGTTGCAGGAAATTACTATACCTAAAAAAAAATTACACTTAAAGAAACATTGTGCAATTATCATCTCATATCAGATGCATAGAGGGGATTTCTTTCCTACAGTTCCCAGGTACGTGTCAATACTACCTGCAGAATGCACAGAGGTACAGACATGCCACTAGAAGGAATTCTAGGCTGTACCGTTTGGTTCTGTGCAAACTTTTTTGGAGGCACATATAAAATTACTTATACTTTGTCTCCCATACGAGTGGAAAGAAGCAGCTGCTTACCAAGGGTTTTTTGCCTACTCTTTCTTTTTCGTTAATGAGCAATTGTTTCCAGAATACTATTTTATTCCATGTGTCACCACTGGGCAATTTATCATGGTATTAAGGTAAAGACCTTCCTTCTGACAAAAGAACAATTATTCAACCCACTTAATTTTTATCAAAAGTGGTAAAAATACACAAATATTTACTTCAATGCATTATGTTTATAGTAAAGCAGCTTGGTAGGAACTCTGAAGGTGTGTCCATACAATTAAGTAAAAGGCCTAGTCCCTGACTATTCATGCTATTTAATTTTTAACATGGTTCCTGCTAATGGTTTTGGTCTTTGCCAGCTATTACAGTTCCACTTGATGCCTGGACATACCTCCACCGATAACTTATGGCAGGAATATTTCCCGTAAATTTGGGCACAGTCACCATCTCTTTGGGGTGTAAGAGAATTTAGCTGTGTGGGTGTGAGCCAAGCTGTACCTGTAATTTTACATGTTGCTCTTTCTTTCAATCTTTGCACCCTGAAGAAGGAACAACTAAATGTAAACTATCTCTTGAATATATTTGTGTGAAGTGGTGTACAGGATCTGGCTGAGATAAAGTCAGCTTACTTCATGGCAACCCCCATGTTGCTGTGATTTGGATTCATGACCAAAACAGTGTTGATCACATCCCAGTGTTTTAGATATTGCTGATCAGTGTTGCAATAGGACAATGCTTTCTGTTTCTCACTCTGTTCTCACCAGTGAGTGGGCTAACAGGCCCTTGCATCACTTGCTGTTTTGTGAGGTTCCCCCCCCACTCCCCCATTCATTTTCCTTCCCTTATTAAACTCACAAGTTGTTCTCAGTTTTACCCTTCTGTCTCTTTCCCCTATTCCACTGCAAGGTGAATGAGTGAGCAATTGGTTTAGGGCTTTAGCTTCCAGCCAGGGTCAATCCATAACAACTGCTTTTCAAACGCTGCAGTGATAGAGTTGTACAACCTTACTAGCAATCTAGATTAGGGCTGCCTTTTTAGAAAGCTTTTGGTTTTTTTCCTGATGTGTAGTTTAACTCTTCCTGCTGCAACTTAAAGCCCATCAATTCTTGCCCTATCCACAGTGAGTATAAACACAATTTTATTGTTACCTGTTGTAAAGATTTTTTGCAGAGAAGTCTGGAGGTCATTATGAGTGAAGTATGACTGGAAATACGTGTTTGAAAAAGAACAAAAGAAACCGCACATCACAGAGTTGTAAGAGTGGCCTGTATTGATAACAGATGTCTCATCAGTGAAGAACCTGCATACGAGCTCCAGGAGGATGCCAGCAAGGTTACAGCATATCATATATCTCAGTCCTTTTCTTTTTAGCCCGTCAGAAAAACTTGGTGTACCAATAAAAAGAAAACATACAATGGGCAGCAAAGTGGCCTAAGAATTAGAGAAGCTGAGTTAAGCAAGATTCTGGGAGAAATGACCATCCAGCTGTTGACTCCTACAGTGCATGAAAGATCCATCAAAAAATTGGTTTGTTGCCATCAAATAGAGAAAAAAAAAGACAGGACAAGGACTTGTACCCTGTTCCCCGTTGCACAGAAGTGGTCCTGAACAGACCACTTAAGAGTATGAGAGAATATTGAATGAATGAAATTTATGAAAGTAAAAGCATGAAAAATGAATCTATTGGGGTGGGGCTATGGGGGGGAGGGGAGGGAGGCAGGGGGGAGTGAAAATCACCTTCCTTTTCTAGAAGGCCTTTGAATTTGATTGCACTAACTTCACTACAATTCCTCTGTGGGCTACCATAACACATTTGAAGGTTGTTATCACAGCAACTTCCAGGCTTTCCTTCTCTGACTCTGCAACCCAAATATTTAATTTTTTTTCCTTAGGTCATGTTTTCTACAGCTTGTTGGTTCCCAATATTCCCAAGCCCATCTGGCTCATGTCCATTCCTAAAATCATACTTCATTGGGTTCAGAATAATGAAAACCCAGGCCGAAAAAAACAATACCTGGATGACTGGGCTAATGGGTCACACTTTAGCTCGAGGCTGGTGAGAAGTGGAATACTGCAGAGAGCCTACTTTAGGCAGGAGGTTCAACTACAGTTTCCTTCTAATCTGAATTATTCTATGTTTCTTTGGATCACTGCTCAAAGTAAATGATTGGAAGGGAAGTAAAGAAAGTGAAAGCTATTTTCAAAAAGTTTGTGTGGCTTTGTGGATTGTGTGGCCCAAAAGAGAATCTATTTCTTGACAATACCGCAATAAATGTTGGCAAATGTTCATTTCGTAGTCCATGATAACCCTCAGGTCCTTTTCTGCAAAACACGTTATTTCCTGGTTTGCATTTGTCTCACAGGATTTCCCTGCCACCATAAAATTCTTTCCTCCTGCTGTGTAGGGAAAGAAAACAAAGGGAACTTGTAATTGAGAGAACAAAGAGCATTAGTTAGAAAGAAAGGACTATTCAGTCAAGGCAGGAGAGATGTAACAAAGTTTTAAAAAATGTAATAAGGAGCAGGTGCACAGTAGTTTGCAGAAAGAACTATTATACAAGCATTTATCGTTGAGAGAAAAGTCTGATGTTGCTGTTAGGGAATTGATCACGAATATTATTGGTTAGCTTGCTTATTAACAATTATACTATTGGCTATCCAGGCTCACGCTATTCTTACCTGATGGTGAAAATATTGTAAAAGCTATGTACACTTTTAATAAACATCTCCGGTTATACCACGACTGGGGACCGCGTTTCTTTCATGTGTTGCACTGCTGACTTACATTTTACTTAAGCACATTACTAAAACAGATAAATTTTTCCAAAAAAAAATCTTATATTTCAAAGTATCTGCACGCCTAGAGTTTCATAGCATCTGAAAATTTAATAAAGATGTCCTTTTTTCCACCATCATGAATGAAAAACATTGCAGAGCATTGGACAGACTTGTGTGATACCACACAAAACATTTCTTTACTCTGACAAGGAGTCACAGTTATTCTGTCCTAAAATAATTTTCCACTAATTTTATGTCCAGCTGTAAACAGTTGTTTAATCTGGACAGTATTTCCATTGTTTATTTATAAGACTCTCATGTGATAACTTCAAAAGTCCTTCTAAAATAAAGAGGTACAACACTACTCTCCCTCTAGCCACAGGATGCATTAAAACGTAATAGATGTTTAACTGGAGAATTCCAGTTTCTGTCCATATCTGTATTGTTACCAATTACAGAATGGTAGAGTTCAGTATTTCTGAATATTCATGCTCTCTCTCGGTATTGAATTGAATCCTAAATTTCACTATTATTAGCTATGGTAAAGAGTATTAGAAATTACTACCTATCACTTTGAATTAAAACCAATTTAGCAATACAGACTGCTGACACCACTTCAATTCACTTTAACCACCTGAAATTCAGCAAAGGCAAATGCAGAGTCCTGCAACTGATGAGCTGTGCTTTTCTTAGAAGTGAAAAATTTTTGGTGTGCAGAGTACTGAGAATAAAAACAACCAATAATTTCTACTGACATATGTTGATATCAGTGCACAGGGATAAACTCCACTTATATTAGAGAGACACTAAGAAAAGTAAAACTAAAGAAGACAGACTTCCCATGAAATCATTTAACTGCAGAATCTTTGACTAAAGGTCTCAAACAACTTCCTTCTATTACACTAAATTCCAAATTATTTTCTCAGAGTACAATGTCATGTTTTGTCAATGGTGAGGCCCTATGTGTCATTTTCCCCAGCTACAGTAATATTTCTGAAGAATCAAAGACATCATATGTCATAGCACTCAAAGTCCATTAGCTGCAATGCTTATTAGTGCTCAGAAGCAGCTGAATGAAAGAGCAGGAGTGTGCTTCAGGCTTTTGCTTAACTATTTTTCTACCACTGCGAGTAGTGACAGAGGAAGGGGAGCTGCTTTGGAATTCATTTTGCTAAAAAGAACCGCAAAAAAGCATAACCTTTAAGGAACACACAAAAGAAGTAGTAAAGTTAGGTGGTGACTCTGAGCAGAGCCACAGATAGTGAGTAAAACTACATCATTACTTATGCAGCTGTGCTTTAGAGAGACTGCTGGGGCTTTTTTTTTCCCTGCTCAAACTTTGGCGTAGGAAAGACACAGGGAAGCCATTTGCTGTTGGATTAATATAAGGGGCAGAAAGGAGGAAGCCTGATTATTGCCTGCTGATTATTCCCTTGATTTCTTGGCCTGTTCCATGTCTGTTTGGTAGGGATTGAAGGGCATATGCCTATAGCCTGGCACTACTCTCCCAGCTGCAGATGCTACAATGAGCTGATCCTCAGCAGTGCCACTGGTACATTTTCCCAGAGCTCCAGCTCTGCTCTCTCACCTGCATCTTACTAGAGCTGTGTCCTACTCTATTTTGAGAGTTTCAAATACTACACAGACTGGGAAAGGATACTGGCAGGTAAGGTAAAACTCCTTATCTACCTGCCTAGGTATATCCAAATGAGAATTTAATGCTTTCAAAAAAGCTTTCTGAGGAAAACTGCCACCGTAAAACAGGATGAAAATGTTGCAGTTTGCAACTGGTGATAACCTACCTTATCTGATAACACAGGATTTCCCAGACTTTTAATGGAGGCTAGGCTTGCCTCTGCAGTAATGAAAAATGTGGCAAGCCACACACTAAATATAAGCAACTTTTTAAGAAAAATGTTAAAAAAAAGAGTTATTCTGGTAAAAATACCAAAATGAATGGCTTCTTTTGGGATGCTGTTTAAAAAAAAAAACATGTGAGGAGACCAGTTTAGTTTCTTGTTTTCAATCTGTTTCTATTTAAGGGTTGGCAAGAACAGAAATACAGTTGGTTTTTCGGTTAAAGAACAGACATACTTCTCTGTTTGTTTCCTCATAAGTAAAACTGACCCCACAAGAAAGGAAAAAGATGCTCCTTTCACTTAATTTTCAATGAATGGCTTGCTGATGCTTTGCAAGGATGAGGTCAATACCTGCCCCAGGGAGCCCCGTCTCACAGTGCAAGAAACATGAATCTGTACAAGGTGGGTAACAGGGGCAAAGGTACCTGAAAGAATGTATTTTTCTGCTGCTCATGGGATGCATTTTGCAGCTCATCATTCACACGTCATAGGGTGCTGACTCCTATAGGAATTCAGTTAATGATGTGGGGTTTTTTTAAATCTTCTCACAGGCAAAGACAAATATATACTTAATAAAAACCAGAGAATTGCTAGGTGAAACTTGTTCTTGATTCAAAATAAAAAGAATAAGAAAAGAAAAATCAGCTAGAGATAGAGATCTACTTTGTACTGCTCAGTTTCCCTATTAACAAGAAAAAGGAGAATGCTGTCATTTTATCCTTGTTAGGACTTCACTGATCTGCTGCAACAGCTATAAGCATTTGATAGTACAACTTGAAAATAAACATTCAGAATCACTTACATTTTTTCTGAAAACCTTTTTGAGAAGGTGAGTAGCTTTCCCTTGTGGTTTCTTCTCCCATCCAAATCCTTGCTCTATTTCTGACACTTCAGAAACTGGAAAATCTCTGAAATCTGTGTAAAGATCTGGATCTAGATCCATCCACCCAGTGGTCAGGTACTTCTGTGCATTCCTTCCACAGAAGCCTCATTCACCTCTAAGGATCACAGGCAAGATGCAGCTCTGTGAACTGTCTACTGTCTTCCTGCTCTATAGGTTAGGGAAAGCAAGTTCCATAGCAGAAAAACAATGAGGCTGTGGCACTATATAGCACCACACAGTGGTTTTGGCAACGGTTTTTAAAACCAGGCTTGAACTTTCAAAGCCAGATGGTGTATTCCATTTGTGTCCTGATCATATTGCAAGACAGAGCATTCAACGGCCCACCCCATACTTCAATATCCATACCTAAAAATAGCTAATTGAGGCACACAAGATACAGGCAGTGCCACTGAACAAAAAGTTATGTTTGCTTTGAACTTGAATACTTACTGCATCCACTCCTGAGGGCTCCTCAGGACAAGAAAGACATGGAGCCATTTGAATGGTTTCAAGGGAGGGCCAGACAAAGGAGTCAGAGGGCTGAAATACATCTTCCATGCAGATAGGCTGAGAGAGTTGGGGTTGTTCAGCCTTGGATAGAGAAGGCTCCATGGAGACCTTAGAGCAGCCTTCCAATACCTAAAAGGAGCTATCAAGAAAGCCAGAAAGGGATTTTTTTGTAAGGATGTGTAGTGATAGGACAAGAGGATATGGTTTTAAGCTGAAAGAGGGTGAATTTAAATTGCACATGAGGATGACATTTTTTAGGATGAGGATGGTAAAAGGCTGCAACAGGTTGCCCAGAGAAGTTGTGGGTGCTCCATCTCTGTAAGCATTCAAGGCCATGGTGGATGAGGTTTTGAACAACCTTATCTACTGAAAGATGTCCCTCTCCAAGGCAGGGGACTGTTGGAATAGATGATCTTTAAACATTTCTTTCAAGTCAAACTACTTGATTCTATGATTCTATAAACATGATGTTACAGACATGCTCCAAGCATGCAGTATAAAATAAGCATTATACCTCCAGAAACTCCCAGTCTCTGGAGTTGTACTATATTCACCCGTATAATTTTAATCTTGCAGGAAATAAACTGTTTGGAAACGACATCTGATAAGGAAGAAGAACAAAGTAAAGAGTTTGCAGATGATGGTCAATGGGGAAAGACTGAAAAAGAGATGCTATAATTGAACTTGTTAGCTTTCTCTATATACCGCAATACTAAAGAACGCTACTTATATCAAAGTAAACATTTAAAGTGCAAGGACACCAGTTTATTGGCAATGCGGTATCTGGATATCCAGATAGCTTAATACCACGGTAACGCTCCTTCACTCAAGAAAAGGTGGGAATAACAGAACAGCGGATATGGTGTTCCATTTTAAAAGTAGATTAATCTCCTTGTAGGCAGATGTGGCAGAAAGATGCCAGGTGGATTGTCTCAAGTGTTGCCAACACTGGGGATGCTGCACAATTGAGGTTTGACTGCTGCTCCCAATTACACAGAAAAGATTCTCCAGAAAAGTTCACAGCTGCTGTTAACTCCATTTAGCTGAATCAGGCTTTATTTTCTGAGACATGATCTGTTGCCCTGAGTTTGCAGTTCTTCGATGTTTTCAGTTTCTGTAAAAGTTTCTCACGCACTTTCTCCAGATGTCGCACTCAGACACGAAAAAAACACGCAGACTTCGCCAGGTGGGAGCAAGGCAAAGAGAGAGAGAGCTGGGGTGAAAACCCCGAACTTTATTTTATATCTTCTTAAGAACCACCGTGGATTGGAGGGAGAAATTACCACCCCTCAATCACACTGGTCAAAGCAAAAATCCATCAATTGTCTCCGCCTAGGAGAATGGAATGAAAACAATAAAGTACAGTTAACAAAACACGACCATGTTTACAGAAAGTGCGTGAGAAACTTTTACAGAAAGGGGGGGGGGCGAAGAACTGCAAACTCAGGGCAAAAATGATCCATCATTGTTTTATTGCTAGTTCTCCTACTCCACTAGAATTTTCAGCTTTTTTCTACATGTCTCTCAAAATCACAGAACAATTCTGAGATAACAGAGAATTCCGTGGGTTAGCACTGTCTAAGGAATCGATACTTTCTCCCATAAAATAAGGAATAAAACCTTCCAAAGATAGATTTTAGACTGACTTTTAAAAGGAAGTGTTTGCCTCTTTGAAATTATTTGTCATTTATCTATTGTTTTCTTTGGATTTATGTCCCAGGATATCCCTTCCTCACCAGCAGAACCTTCCAAAGAAATGTTTGGTCAGATTGCATAAAATTATTAATTTGATCTAGGATCATTAATGTAGGATATTGTAAAAGTGAGACCATAGATACATTTTGGAAACTGAGAATTTCCTTTAGAGATATAGTATTTTTGCTCCAGGAAATTGTTCACAGTGTGAAGAGCTTTTCCCCAAGCTTTCAGGGAAGACTGCTTACATACTTTTAAATAACAAATTCTGGAAAATTTAATCCTTGTATTTATCACTTAATAGTCAAATGGCATCTGAAACACCCAAGA
This sequence comes from Eulacestoma nigropectus, assembly GCA_013397775.1. Taxonomy (NCBI): domain Eukaryota; kingdom Metazoa; phylum Chordata; class Aves; order Passeriformes; genus Eulacestoma; species Eulacestoma nigropectus. The sequence goes on along the minus strand of VZTE01005077.1, from coordinate 593,257 downwards.
AAGGGCTTTAACCTGTCTAGCCAAGTGTTCTATAAATTATAGATGTTTTGTTCAGTCATGATGAACTATTTTTTTAAACCTTTCATCCTTTACTCTTGTATCTAGTCTGCTGAAACTGTTTATTTTAAACTAAACCTTGAAGTGATCACTCAAGTTTCAGATCAATTACTTTTAGTTTTAAAGTCAGTAAAAAGCTTTTTTCAGCACCACAAAAAACAATTGAGTTTTGATTTCCCCAATGTGAAGGCCAAATATGTTTTTTTCTGCTCTTCTTGGGAACAAAGTACAAATCTGTGGCAGCAGACCAGGTGTTGAGGTCAAGCGAGTGGCCAGTGGTGAAAGGTGGCTGAAAGAAATTGCACAGATTTTGTGAAGTGTTTGGCCAGGCTGGGAAGCTGCTGTGAAGAGTAAGAATGCTCATGGCAGTGAAAGTAGGCATTGAGTCTCTGAGGACATCAAGCCTCTTCTGGGATCTCTGTCCATAGCCCAGGGGCTCCCAGAGGCTCAGCCTTGATCTCTGATTCTTTAGAGCCCAATAAGACACTCATGAAGACCCTTATGCACTGCCCTTGGCAGCAGCAGCAAAAGTAAAGGATCATGCCAGTGGGAAATGGAGACCAGATTTTTAGGCACAGTGCTAAAACCTCTGAGGTCTGAAGCTTCCAGCAAGGGTGAAAAGAATCTTGCTTGGGTGCAAGATTCCTGCTATTGACACTGCATATGTCTTGGCTTCATCTAAAGGAATATGACAAGTAGAAAAATCAGTACTTCCAAAAGATAATTGTTTCCTCTGTTCATATTTGAAATAGAGGTTGGCAGGGGGAAGAAGTGGACTCAGAACTTTAAAAAAAGCTCTACAGGTTTAGTGGTGATTCATGTATTTGATGGTAGAACACTTTTATGTATTCTACTTGTTTTCCTGAGGATAATTCTCTTAAGGCAGTAGATTTAGACCAATGTTCCATATAAAGAGTGTTTTCTTAATCAGTCTTTGGCTGAGAGTAAAGGTGGGGGAGTGTGGGTGGTGCAGGGAGGAGGAAAATATTGCCTACTTTAATGCAAACAGCAAAATTTCTGAAAGCACAAAAAACCAAATACCAATCCAATCAATACTAGGAAAATGAACCAAGAAATCATGCCCAAAGTCAACGGAGGGAGATAACTCTTCACAGTCTCAAGGCAAATCCACTCAGAGGATTCTTAATTACACATTGTATCCTGGAGCTGTTAATTCAAAACAAATCTATGATGTTGAAGTAGGTATGTCATATTGCAAGTAAGGCTTTTTGACTAATTGATTTACACAATGTAGTATTAAAATTGTACTGATAAAATCAAGATTTCTATAAATATACCACTTGTGTAGGAAGCTGAATCCTAGGCCTAATTTCCTCAGTGTGGGACTTGAAGAGCTGTCTTTGCTATTTACGTTTCCCGTTCCCTGAGGACAGGGCTAAAAGGTTAGAGCAGCCAATTCCTTGCCAGTCACTTCTGGCATCTCTTCTGAAGGTTCCCTTCACCTTCTTCCTGACTGAAGTTATGAAGGAGATCTTTGCTGTACTGCTTCTGGTCTTCTCTCAATGTGGACTGTGTGTCCTTTCCAAATTTGTAACTTCTGCTCACTTCAAAATTAAGTGAAGTAAACATATTAAAGATTTCCTTGGATGCTCAGCCACATTCTGCAGCATTTCGATATTTGCTTTTCTTCCTCACTTTTTAATGTCAGTTCCACCACTTCAATACTTGCTCTGGCAGAGCAGTGCTCACTGGATAAAATCACTCTTGTGATGCTTTCATCTTACTCCCCTGTCCTCTGTTGTATTCTCAAGCACTTGCCAAAACCTTGTATGACTGCATGGACTGAACTGCTTCCCTACCTGCTTTTGAGAGTCCCAAAAGTGATGTTTAAGTGCTCTATATACTTCATATTCTCAGATATCTCAAAACACACTACCAGTTCCATGTACTTGACTGCTTTGATTGGATTCATTTCACCTATTTGTGGCACATAACATAAAACCCTAAGGCAGCAATGTAGTCACCCATGGCTTCATTTATAGTTAATGGGAAGTAACAAAGACCTCAACAGTGCAAATTAGGAAGTCATAAAAGAGGTTTTTAGACAACAGTGCCTTTACTTTCTCCACTGCCTATCTAAGAACCTAATGTGACTGCAATCCTAAGTGAAATCCCTACAGTGCAGTGGTGTGAATGCACTAGTTACTGCTTGATTTGGACTTTCATCTGATTTATCTTCACACAATGCTGACAGACCTTTATGTCCCCAGCCCTAAAGTATATATTCATGAGGGATGACCATGCCTGTTTGGTTGTTAGAAGTTTACTTTCCATATGTCATCACTTTATTTGCACTAGTGTTAGAACTTGTATCCCTATTTGTCTTACCATTAAAAATTAAAAAACTGCAAATAAAATCATGAGATTTTTATATTGCTACAAAACAGGTAAAAAAACCCAATAGCGAATATCATGGATTTATGTTTTATTTTTGTACCACAAAAGTCTTTTAACAGAAGCTGACTCAACCAAAAGTAGAACATTTTCAGGTACATTAATGCCAGATATTAAAGTCACAATAGTTTATACACTATTATTTGGGAGAATTTACCTGAATATATATTTCCTGAAGCAATCTCACCATATTGCAATATTTTGACCATACACTCAGACACTTGTGTCTGAAATATATTTAATATTGCATAATGCCATTGCTTTTCAAAATAACAAGGCTGGACAAATGGAAAAGAAAAATGAGCTGCCTGGTTCATATGCACAGCAAGACTTATTGTATAAAATCTACAGAAACCTAGGAATAAATGCATGTGTGTGCACAAAGGAATACTCTTTGGTTCATTTCCTTTTTTCAATTCCATCTATGAATTTATATTTTATTTTGCTAAAAGCAAGCCAGCTACCCCAAACTGCCAGGCTAAATGCAAACTGTCATCTGACATCTGCTTTGTTTCATTGTCTGACTGACTGAATGCTGAAGCCTGTCCTCTCCTATCCAAAGCACTGATTTGTATTCAGGAAGTCTATGAATCATCTTACGCTGCTAGACTTAGGAACGTAGCTCTTCTTTTCTAAATAGATTTGTTTGGCAAGTTACAAGCAGCCTAGAAATACCTTGTTAGTCAAAAATATTTATCAAAGGTAAGTTCAAATCCCCAGCCAGAATGTCATTAATGCTGTTCAGTGAGAGTGGCAGAGGCTCCCAAAGAAAGTCCAGCGAAATGTGCAGCATCTTCAGTTCCTTTTCAATGAGGTGCAAGTTACTCAGCAGATCACAAGAAATATTCAACACATAACAGATGAAGCCCAAATGAAAGAATTTTCAATGGTCGGGTAACTCATTTTACTTGTACTGAGATTGGTTGTTCCTTGGAACCCTGCAAATTAGGTTCCAAAAGAGCAGAGAACAATCCCAGGATAATTACTAAGTCAGCATCACAAAGGAGTAAGCTTTTTTGGAAAATGTATAAAATGAGAACTTTTGATCCTTTTGCCAATCTATTAGTTCTCCAATTAAAAAAAAAAAAAAAAAGATAAAAAAGAAGGGTGATGCTTCATTAGAGCTTAAAAGAAGTGATGAAAAAGCCTGCAAAACAAACAAACAAAAAGCACCTTGCCTTGAAAATCAAAGACAAAACATTAAAGTAGTTTTGTAAAATAACGTTAATGTTAATGAAATATGTTTAAAGTGGAAATTGCTTTGGGAAGTTGGGAAATGTTCACATAGTGCTGGATGTCAGAAGATGCAAAGCACAACATGGTTAAAAAAGACGAAATGGATCAAACGCAAAATTAGAGTGAGCACAGTATAAAAGAGTGTGGAAAAGACCTCTAAAAGGTCCTGAAAAAGATATTTACTTAATAACTACAAATATTTTTCCATTTTCAGTATTGTTTTTATTTGCCAGACCCTTTGACCTTTCTCAAAACAAACAAAAGAAGCATTTAGATCTCATATTACTCATATTTAACTTATATAATGGACAGGTGATGTTGTTTGCATGTCCAGATTCATTAGGATTCAGTGAAATAACTAAACCCCACTGACTGAGGGTAGCTTCTGTCTTCTGGAAACTTTTTCTCTAGGGTAGCATCTGGCATAATAATAGATATTTGCCCTATAACCTTTCTTGCATTTATGTTTATATTATGCCAACTAAAACACTACTATTAGGAAATATTATTGTGCCAAGGAAGTTACTCAAATCCTCCATGTTATATGCTATTTAGCCAGCAGAAAGCAACAGCACTGGTATAATTTTTCCAACAGAGCATTGCTTTTAGCTCTTGAGGCCAAAGGGTGTCTTAGGCTCTCCCAGGGAGCACCTGCCCTACAAGACCTAGCTGACTGCATCAGCTCTGTGATGGAGTTCTGGCCCATGAGAGTGGATATCCCTCAGGAATGACTAAGAGGAGGGAAAGCTCAAGTTGCTCGCTCCTGACAGCAGCTTGGGTGCTGCTGCCTGATAAAACGCTATATGGGATGTGAGGCACCATTGCGCTTGGATATGATCTAGGTGTCATCCAGATGCAGACAAAGCAAGGATGAGTCTAACTAGGACTATGGCTGGATGAAGAGCCTTCAAGTTTTCATAACAGTAATCAGAATCCCCATGCTTCATACCAGGAAATCCATGCTGAATTGACACATGCTGTTTTAGAATAACAATCTCTCTCATGCATACAGCACAGAGTGCCCTGTAAGACAAGCTTCTAAAATGTATTTGTAGACGAATACACTGTGCCACCTGGAGTTTTAATGAACCAAACCAAAGTATTTTCTCTCCATCTCATATAATTTTATTTATGAATAAAGTATTCAGATTTTGAGCAGGAGTTTACTACCATGAATCAGGAATTCATGAATAGATTTGCAACTTCTCTGAGAAAGGCTCATCGGCTCATCACAAATCACTACTAACTCTGTAATTTGTCAGTATATTTTGGATACTGGAAAAAGCAGGGAAAAAAAGAGGCAGAGATGGGTGCAAGTGCACTACACAAGTGGGTCTTTCAGAATATTTTCGAATGTCAATATTGTGGGTAAGAGTCATGAGAACTACTGCTGCAGAGAAATCCATGACAATTGTCATTCAGGGCTTTTTCATTCCTTTTCCTCCCTCTCACTTGTGCCTGCCGTAGCAGCTATTTTGGCTGTTGCGCAGTTTTATTGCATCTTTAGAATTCAGTCTGGCTCAAATACATTTAAATAGATTATGTCCGAGGCTGAGATATTGCTATGTTGCTCCTGGTGCAATTGCCTCTCTTTAGGGAACACTTCTTTTTGTCCTGACTTTTTATCTGGAGAAACCACTAACTGACACCAGAAGAATTCTGTGGTGAAAGTGTGTCTATAGGTTTTTATTTTATACGGAAAGAGTAAATGTCTACAGTTAGAGTTAAAGTACTCGTACTTTAACAGCAGAGAATGTAGCAAGTACAAAAAGGTGAGAATATAAATCACATTCCTTTCCTTATAACAAACAGAATATGTCCATTTTCGTCACCTGAAGGAAGGTTCCTACTTTAGCAATATGAACAGCTCTTGAAACTGATAAAGGCTTTTCAAGATAAGGAAGTTACCAGCTGGAAACTGGAAGAAATCCATCTATTCAGAAAATAATACAGCTTTCACCCTTGCCTATCTAATAAACAAAGAAGTAAAAGAAAAAAAGCACTACCCAACTTCTGAGAATCTACAAGCATGAGGCAATATATTCTTGCCAGTGCTATGAGAATGAAAAAAAATCTCACTTGAATTGTCAGTCTACATATTCTATTCTTTTTTCTCCTTGTGGAAGCCAAATTTCTACCGGTGTCAGTAGATTCAGAAGAAACTTTAAAAACCCTCACTAACTTGATTTTCATTTTCTCCTACTAGAATAGTAGGTTAATTTACGTGAAATTTTACTTACACACACAAACAACTTGAAGAAGGGAACAAAACTTATCCACTGAGTTGCTGCATGTGAACAAGAGTTTTCAACACAAGCCCCTGCTTCCAATATACAGCTCAGGATTAAATGAGATCAGTTAGCCAGCTGTGTGGGTTGCCAGATGGAGTCTCGTATTTACCGATATGAATATACGGTATCCACCATCCAAAGCCTTTGTTTTGGTTTTTCTTTTTATTCAATGCTGTATTAGTCCTTCACCATGGGCCTGACTCATCTTTCTTGGTCTGTGGTTCTGATCTGATTGGTGTAGCAAGGCAAAACTACCCTATGGAGTAACTGTGTCCTACCCCGAGTACAGAAGCCTGAAGTTTGGGATGTGAGCACCACTTTCTTCTTACAAGGCAACCGCAGTCTGCTTTCCTAACAGAATTCCTTGCAAGAATGTCTAGATAGGTGACTTAGTAAAGTCTTCGAAAGAAAATAATTTTCAGTAAATGTGGATTTTATGGATTTTTTAAAAATTTCTTTTCCTTTTATTTGAATTGCAACTTTAATGGAGATCATTAAAAGAAGAGTAGGCTGCAAGTGAGAAGAGTTAGGTATAGGCCAGGAGAAATACCCCATGGCTCCTACAGCTGTCTTTGTAGATGATTATCTGGGAAATGTAAGAAGAACAATTACTTCAGCTATTAAAAATTATCAAAGCATACCTGGAAGCCTAGAAAGGGTATGAAACTTCACAGGTGATCAAAAGATGTGCATGGATTCAAGATCACTCCATAGAAAAATGAAGAAGAGGTGCTGCTTCATTCCCAGCTATATTGAAGACTTGGTCTCTGATCATATTTTGGAGAAATGCTCAGTAATGTTACAGAGCAGAGAAGTTTTGGCTTACATGAACATCAAAGGAAACGTAGCGTCTACAGGATATGAAGAGAATCCAGTGAGTAGCAAGGATGCCAAGCTCTCTTTCACAGGAAACACACATCTGAAGCAAACCCTGAGGCAGCTATCACATATTGCTGCAATCCAGAAAAGATGAACAAAAAGCTAAGGAAGTCAGAACGAAAGTACCGGTCTTGAAATCTTACATCCCTCCAATACATCACCAGACAGCTTGAAGTGGCTTAGAGAGCAGTGTACAAGTAGCCCTGAATCAAAAAGCCTGCAGCCCTTAGTAATTGGTTCAGCAGTCTCCTGCACATGCAGGGGACATTTTCACCAACTGAGGTGATCATGCCCTGGGCTCACCTCTGGGTAGGCACTGCATCACAGGGCAGACTGAGCAAAAGTCCTCGGAAAACCTCAGGATGAAGCCACTGCTGAGGTCAAGTGAGTTAATCCAGCTCTGGGACTGAAGACCTATGGTCAGAGGGACACAGGCCAGGGAAGTCAGCAGTGGTGGCAAACACACTGTGTGTGCCATTTTTCTTCCATGGCATTAAACTGCTAACTCTGAAGAACAAGCAGAACTCTGACAACATGTTACAGTGAATTCCCACCTTTGATACATGGCAGGCAATCCAGCAAAGCACCTAGGAAGCAAGAATTTGTGGCTGGTCAAACGGTTGGGACCAAATGCCACAAGAGATGAGGGATGATGAATATGTGTAGGATTGGACTTTGCTAAAAAGTTGCTGAGGAGGAATCTCGTGATTTAAGAGGAGACAGTTGCATTCCAGGTGGAAGATGACATGCACATGTGTTTGTTTCATTTATCTTTGAAAGAGACAAGGTGAGGAAGAAGGGAGACTGCATTGTGTCTACTTTGAGCATCTTCCAGTGGTCCAGAGCACACTGCATTTTGGATCTACACAGTCTGGGCTCCACCTTCTTTTGGTTTCTCCCCTCATTCTTTACTGCCTTATGTCTGGATCCTACTGAGCCACCCAGAGCCAGTGGGAAGTGAGGGCTCTCAGTTGTGCTCACCTGGGACCATATGTGCAGCTCAAGGCTGCTGTCCCTGCTGAGATATGGCCCCTCAGTCAGGCTTGGTGAACTTCTGCTGCTATTTTCTAACAGTACTCCACAAAATAGTTTCTGTGTTTTCAAGAAAATATGTGCAACTTTTAAATCTCCACCTGTAGACAAAAATAGGTGGAGCAATCAATTTAATGGTTAGACATCATTGGTGGAAAACAGCTTTTCATCGATGTTGTGGCAACTTCTATTTCCTCCTGTCACAAAGCAGAAATAATAATGTTTTCATGCAAAGGGCTTAAATTAAATTAACTTTTTCAGCTGAAAAGAAAGTATTGTTTTTATCAAGAAAATAACGGTTTTGACAATTGGTCAAGCAAAACATTGTCTTTTTTGTTTTAAACACCATTTATTACTTGTAGACTTCAGTGGTTTCAAAAATAAAATCAGAAATACCATTTTAGTTCTCCTTGCCTCCTGCTATTCACTTCATGTTATTTTCTCTGGTGTAAGACTGACAAACCATTAAACAATCAGTGAAAGGGCTTGTTTTCCCTTTAGAACTAAAACCAAGTTCATGGATGTGAAAATATGGGAGATCTCACCCATATTTTATTAAAGAACGTGTTAATATGTCTTCTTCAGGGATTTTCTCAGGGTGAAAATATGCAAATTCCACTACTTATAAAAGCACAAAGGGAACTTGATGTACACTGATAAAAAAATAAAACCTTTCAGAAAATAACAGGCAACTCACTGGGGCGTCACTGACCTATTCCTTTCTCACCTATTAAATGAATCTGAGGACCGTTTCGGGATTGTATTGATCGCATTTTTAAAATGACAGGTGACCTCCAAATCAGTTCACAGACTAGTGTCTCTTAGGGAAGCACAGAGCTGCTTGTCAATGGTGCCCTCGGAATTGAAATAGACATTGATGGACAAGACCTTCAACTGGCTGTTTAGAACATGCAGATTTCCCCGATTAGACTGGCCTTTTTTGTTGGGGTTTTGTTCTTGTTGCTGTTGCTTGGGAGTATTTAATGAGCTTTTATCGATTAGGTGTTTAGTGTTACAGTACATTAAAAGAATGTGTGCAATACCGTAGTTAAGAATTTGTATTCACCAACTTTGTAATACAAAGGTTTTGCTGCAGCTTTATAAAAAAAATTATGGTTTTAGTTATAAATATATTCTCTAGTAAAAATACTAAGTGTACAACCTTAACTCTAATTTCTTTTTGAAAAAGGTTATGTGAAATTTCTGTCGGTTAAGCAGGCTGTTCTACTAAAATATAATGAGTATTTGCTACTTATGACACAACTCAGCGAGATTAGTTTTACAGGTGTCAGTATATTTGTAGTACCTCAAAATTTGCTGCAGCTTTTTAGTGTTAGAAAGGTGAAAACAAATGATGATCTATCTTTTATTTAATATCTACCATATTGTTACATATGTTTATGTTTTATTTTAAATGCAGCAACCGTGTAAGAGGAATGCTTTCTTTAGAAAAGGTGGGTGTTACATTTATTTTCTCAGAGCCTGATTTTGCTCTTGCAGTATCCATTGTCTACATAATACTTCATTATAAGGTGTTATCCAAAAAATGAAACCTTGATCACAATTGCAGCAAGTGTTTATTAAATATGAGTGATGGAAGGAAAAAAAAAAATCAAATTATGTATAATCATTCCTTCCTTCCTGTCTTCCTCTGCAAAGAAGTTTTCCTGGTTTTGATTTTCCTTTAAGAGATGAGTGAATGTTATAAATTTGTAATTGAATCTATGTTCAACCACATTACCAATTCCTCCAGCTCACCAAGACAATCATTTTCTAAAGTTCTTTTATTAAAAACATTTACCTCAAAAGTATTTGCAATTTCCTCTCCGATTTTTTCTCTTTGAATTAGATTGCTCTCGTCTGTGTTTCACCCCCTCAAAAAGCTAATTAAAATGGTCCTAGACCAAAAGCAGACTACTCTGTGAGGTTATAGCACAAGACTTTCTATCTTGACAATTTCAATGTAAAAATAATTCTCCATGTGATTCTGCCTAATGTCAGTTGCACATACCAGGTTTTTCTTGTTGTAGATAAATTCAAACTCTTTCAATACCTTTTTTCACATTTTGAAGTTCAGCTCTCATGATTTCTGAGTGAAATTATTCACACTATTTGACATGAATCTCATTTATCCTTTCCCAAATCCCGTATTTTTAAAAGATTAGGTGAAGCCACAGATGTCAACTATTAGCTCCCACAAAGGGAAGAATCCAATCCCAAATCTCTAAAGGTGGCATTAAGAGTATCATATTCTGCCCAAGTGTAGTGCAGGCAGAGTTCAGACACATTTGTCTCTATCTCTCTGCATTAGAGCCTCTCTCTATGCAATTTGAGCTGAAGAACCACAGCCCAGTTCAGAAGTCACAGTTGCATTTATCCTGCCCCTGAGATAATGCTTCTCGCCTCCCAGTAAAGAATATACACTCCGTTGCTGTCAGTATGTGTGGAGCATGAACCAGACCCAGCTGAAGTTCAACCAGCTTGGAAAAATTTACTTTTTCTAAATAAATTCAGAGCTGCAGAAGGCAATTCAGACTACTTATTTTTCAAACATTACCATTAAAAATCAGTTGTTAGAAGTATCCCTCGGCCAACTGGTTCAGGTGAGCACTCTAGAAGCAGAAAATTGTGTTCTGCCTCACCTTCTCTCAGCTCGGGAGAATTTGTATTCATAGTCACTGAGAGCGTGTTAAACTGCATGTGCAGAGCCCAAATGCTTGCCTTTTCTTATTCCAGACAGGCATCATTTCAGTCTGAGAGGGGTGGGCAACCATAAATAAGGAGCCTGGTTCTGTCACCTGATGACTGAGACACATTATTTACAGGAGGGCAGCAGCAGGTCCTGGCCCTTGTGCCAGATACTTTTGTGCATTTTCCTTCACCATTAGTAGGTAAAAGAGATTTTGAACAGGAATGGTAAACATGACATTCCTCCTCTGTATTGTTCTAGAAAATAAAACCATTTCTGGGTGATTTGAGCAGATTATATTTTTTTAAGTGAGAGAAAATCACAAGAGTATCAGAAAACATATATTACTGTAAAGTCAATGATTGAATACCTCGGTATTATTTGCGATATATTGTTGCATCATTAGCAATCTGTAAAAGTCTTGCTAATCTCATAATGAAAGCCCAGAAACAGATTTTGGAAGTTACAGTGGCTCTGAAATCCAAATTGCTCACAAACTCAGCAATATTAAAAAGGAAAAAATGTACAAGAAATAAGCTATCTCAAAACCCTTCAAACAGTATCCACAGTGTTGGAAAATAATTCTGTGTCATCAGAGTCCCAAAATGCTGGTCCAGCAAAAAGTCCTCTGACAAAGATATTTAAAAGCCTGTGGGTTTTTTTTAAACCTTTCTAGCAATGAGAAATTGATGCTTTAGAATTCTAAAGGAGGTAAATCCATTAACTGTCAGGTTTCTTTCTATTATTTTCAGGGCATGGAATAGTTGGAAAATTAACTGGAAAAATAGGTTTCAATTTAAAAAAACAAAACAAAACAAAACAAAACTAGCTTTTCACGACTGTGTTTATTTTCATCATCTTTCCATATACAGTTTTTGAATTCGTTCTTATAATTTTTTCTTGAGCAAAGAGCTTAATGCAAGTTCTTGACAGTGGTTGAAAAATTTATGCTATGGTCTGTTCCATTCTAAGGTAGTGACCAAAGAGTAAAGGCATTTAATTTTTACATAAAAAAGGAAAATCACTATGGAATTTTGTAAGTAAATTAATTTTAATGGCTGCTCTATCTCTTGTTACAAGTTATTCCCACACCAGTTTTACATCTCCATATGATATTATGTACCTTGGAGTTTTGACTCTTTGGGGGCAGGGGCTGTGCCTTAAATTAAATCCATGCAGTTATTCTCATGAGTGTAAAGTGTTAATCAAAGCTACAGTTTCTAATGACATAATAACGTCATCCTAACTAATCTTTGCAAGTGAAGGGATGCTATCCGTCGAAATGGTAAAATGCTCAGTAAAAGTACATATTCAGAAAAGTTGCTATTAAAGTACAGATGCTGTACAAATACGTCTAAGATATATTTGTGGTATCACAATGAAACTAGGGGAAGAGACAAAGAGATTTCCTAGTTGCCTTTGTTGTGTGCCTGTGGATAAAATTTTAAAGGGCTTACTAGCCAGGAGTGTCATAAATAAAGCAGGACTTGGGCCAAAAGGCAATCCATGGCAAGGGCAAGTTTCTGGTAGGTGACTGTGTCTTCACAAGCTGACAGGACAGAAAGAATGAATAATCTAAAGGGAAAATAATAACTGTTTGTCTTTTAATTTTAGAAAAAAACCTATTTAAATACTCCTTTCCTTAGGCTACAGAAGAGCAACTATGGAAAAACATTGCAAAACTAAGGAGGCTGATCAAAATTTGTAGCTTCTGAGGTAGCATGCTCATACTCTTCATACAATAAAGCAATAGCATTGTTGTACATGGTAGGGTTGTCCTTCTGGGTTGTTCTTCTGATTGTAGCCCTCATATTTACTAACCTGAAGCACACTTGTAATGAAAATGTATTTCATGAATAAATCAGGTAATTTCCCATAGCAAAACCTTTGGGATGAAATCCTACCCCTATATATTCAACAGGAAAATCTCCATAAATCATAATGCAGGTAGTATTTTACCCTTTACCTTTTAAAAGTCTCATATTATGAAAGCATAATGAGAAGCTGGTTTACTCGTGCCATTAGCAATACAACCCTTTATCAGAGCATTATGCTAATACCAAGCTTTGTGTTGGCTTCACTCTGGAGGTTTCCTCTCATTTCAGTGAAATAAAATAGTCTACCTATAATATAGCATATCCTTATTGGGATGGTGGAAAATGAAACATGCTTCTGTTAATTCAGGGATCCAAGCACCTTTGAATTATTCTATAAATACAGTGAGTGCATTATTTAAATGGAGTCTGACTGTATTGAATGGTGCACTAAGCCTTTACATACCACTTTCTGTCTTCAAAGTTTTGAGCTAACACTGACTGAGTACAGTAGGTATGCTCATACATTTGTATAAAGTGAAGGAATAGCTTTTCTGTCAAGGACTAGGAAGGAAAATTGTTATTGTAGTGTGAGCTTAAGGGTCAAAAATGGAGGCTTTAAAAAAGAAGATGGAGAAGTTGACTGTAGAAGAGGAAAGAAAAAAATCCAGACAAGACAGATTTTTAGATAGACTAAAAAATTGAATGGAAAAATAAGCATGAGAGTACTTTTAGCAAACAGGAGAAAAAATACTGTTTAGAATTTCAAAATTCCTATTCTAAAGAAACCCTGCTAACACATCTGAGTGCATTAGCTTCAATTCCCTCACTTTGTTTGCACTTCTAGCTAATAAGGTTTGTTTGTTTACTTTGCTTATTTTTATTTGCACACCAAATATTATGGGTCTCATCAGGAAGATCTTTCATCACAGCTTTATTGCAGCTTCATATTGACAATCTCAAGCATTCAAAAATAGAGAAAGTGGCACAAAATCATAACACTGTCTTTAAATAGTCAAGAAGTGACATAAATAGATGTGAGGTCTGTGTAGGCTGCCGTCTCATTTCTGAGTTGTTAAATTACATTTGCTTTATACGTCAGGCTGTGTATTTGAAAAATAAAAAAAAAAAAAAAAGTCAAAAATGATTCCTGGACTACTTAATCAGCAACTGAGGTTTGATGAAAATTATTTACTTTTATTCACACATTAAAATTTTGAGTGTGGATAATATAGATTACCGAAAGAAGTTACTCCTGGGTATTTCTTTGAGATATTGAAGGTTTTTAAAGATGAAGAAAATGTAAAGACTTCACCCAACAGCTGGACAATCATATTTGGAAGGACCAAAGTCAACACGTACTACTAAAAGTATCTTGACCTGAAGTTACTGTACACCTATAAATAATTACATTCAGGTTATTCCTGATATATATACTGAGATTAATTTTTCTAGATAGAAATGCTACAATAATATCTATTGTGTTGCACTTTCAAACTACCTCTTCCAGGATACAAAAGAATTGGAACAAGCTGTGCTAAGTGATTTAGTGATTTCCCCAATGTCCTAGTGTGTGTTTTGCTTACAGGTAGGCATTGCAACTATCAAAGCTTTTTTTTTACTTTTTTTTTCCTTGTACAAAACCACTACAAATATTCATCATTAAGAGAAGATCAGAAGGCATCCTGCAGACCAGGTTACAAAATTTCTTCATCCATTTACATTTTATAGAGTTCAATAAAATTGGTTACCGGTTGTAAAATGTAAGTCCTGAATCCTTCTCTTGTGATGTAAACTGCATAGTTGTGCAATGCATAGCATTGATCCATGTTAAGCATTTGTCTGTCTATTTACCTATTTGTTTGTTTAAATAGCCACACATGGATTCAGGTATCTAGCTATGCAGCCTATGCTAGTTAAAAAGCACTTAATGGAAATGTCTCTGCAGTCTCAGGGTGTGCATGCTGCAGCAACCTGGCAGAAGTCTGAAGTCCACGTGCAACATTCACCAGACAGTGGTTTGCTGAGTGTAGCTGAAATTTTTGGGTGTGTTCTGTAAATCCCTAGGGGGCTGGCATTTGCCATTTCACAGCTTGCTCCTTTCTGCTGGCAAAAGTGCCAGAGACAGATCAAACAATCACAGGCAAGCTTGCTTGTGCTTGCTAGAAAAGCATGTTCTGTGCAAAGAACTGGTTCATTTGGCATATTTCTTACATTAGTTTGACATTTTTTTCCAATCAAAACCAAAAATATCTTTTGAATTTCAGTGACTGTGCAAGCAACTGAGAGTGGGGATTTCTGTTTATGAGTGAAACACAAATACCAATTACAACCTATGCTCAAATCCTTGGTAGAAAGACCAACAAAAGAAGGGTTCTCATCTCTTTTGTGGTGCACTCATCTCTTTTATGTTTTTCCTCCTTTGGCTGAACATACCAAATGTTTCTGGTAGTACTGTGGAAGCACAGCTTGAACTTTATCTCAAGTCAGATCCTCAATAGGTGGATGTACTTTATAAGCATCTTTAATGTCTTTTGAATTTAAATATTTACTTTTATAATTTTTATATAACTTTTTAATATATTTTAATTTATATTTAATGCATGATGATCAGCAAATCACTAATTCTGAACAATACCACATTTATTTACCCACAGTAAGACTTTCATTTTAATAGTAAATGGACTGGAACATTCCTCTATAATATACTTCTATTTTCAGCCATTCTTTGAAGTACTGTATGGTTATTCAATTTAGCAGCACAGAAGGCAAATACTGTAAACACCACAAACCATTTATGAAAAATAAAAATAATTAATGGAGTTTCTAATCCAAGAAAGCAAGCTATGAGTGAACAAATGGAACTGCAGACTTAGACTTATCTACCATAGGTCATGCTGTGTTAAAGATTTACTGTAAAAAATATATATAAAAAAGGGAAATAAAAAAAAGAAAGGTAGTTTAAATATTAGTTACTGGTCTCCTCAAACAATCTTCCTGCCAGGAAATTTGTCTGGGGAAGTTGAACACTTTCCCAGTTAAGCTATATGAGCACAATTCCTATCTTTTGAAATAAATCATCTATAGAAGTGTCTTTGCAGAAAAAATCTTTACCGTGATTAAAATGTAATTGCTCACTGGGAACTTGTTGCATAATTCAGTATCTGTCTCTATAATGGGAACAAACTGTATGGCTTGAGCATGCTTTTAGATGCAGATTGAGTTCTTTTCTATCTCCAAGATGAAAAGAAGCCTTGGACTTCTCTGATAACTGCATTTGATTTTAGAATGAAAGAAGACAGACAAATTGGGAAAGTAAAATTTCAAGATCAAAGCTCCATCACAGAATCTTTTACAAGCCTGAGAAACAGAATACAATGGTTAGGGTGCTTTTATTCAAAGGTATATCAAAAGTGGATGCTTGATTTTAGAGACAGTTTTTCTTTATTCTTGGACTAGCACAGAGTGGATGCAACCTAGAAGTCAAAAAAACTAGATTAGAGGAGAAAAATAGCTGCGTTCAGGAAAACCTTTTGCTTGTCCATTCCTGAGGTCACTGAAGTAAACTTCAAAGGAAGGTATTCATATTCCTTATACTTTAATATATTAGTGTTGCCTTTGTAATTTATCTGCCAAGGATTATGAAGAGGCAAACCCAAGCAGTGCTCAAAGTAGTTTCATTAAAAAATAAAAACCCCTCAAAACCCTACCATTGTATTAGGCTTGGTCTCAGTCTAACATCTTTATTTTCTATTTCAAGGCTTTAGAAAAATGAAAAAAAGTGAAGGGGAAAGGTATGGGATCTGCAATAGCCCCTTTTCACTTAGCTGATCCATATCATGATTAAATCAGTGTTTAGATCACCTTAACCACTCACTTTTCCTACTATTATTTCCTTGTTAGTTAGTTCTAGTGAACTAAAGATAATTTCTTTTGTTCGTATAAAAATGAAATTGAGAAATAAAATTTCAGAGAAAGAAATGGTCAAGATCCTCAGCATATACACACCATATAATTATGTAGATCACAGCCTTCTCGACCCAGTACTCTTGTAAAATTCCCAGCTTCTCATAAATACTTTCAGACCACTAATATATAGACGAAGACTTATAACTTTGTATCTACAATGATGATGTTGTCACTTTAGCTTTATCCATGCTCAGTCACAGCAGGCTCTCAAAAAACTAGCTCACCAGGTGTAGTGTCTCTCCTAGAGCTCTGGGAGTTCCTGCTTACATAACTCACCTCTGTCATATTTCAGTATTCTGAGACAGCAAAGATATGTGAGAGAATTAGGTGTGTTTGCAGTTGCTGATTCATTTGGCAACGGGACGTGCCATAAATTGTGAAGCAGGTGGTGTTTCCTACAGGCTGATGGTTTGATGCCCAGGTATGTTGCATTGTCTTAGTACAGATGGCAAAACACATATATCTGAGAGCAGGACATAGCCTGCTAGGCTTCGAGCAACTGGATATAATGCATTCTTATAACTGCTGATGTCCCTCAGAGAGCAATCCAGCAGCCCTCCCAACCTAATTAATCGTGGCCATGAAGCACCTGGCTGTAGCTGCAAGCACATCCAAGTATTTTCTGCACTTGTCACACCTTCTGCCGTTTTTACCTTCAGTATCAGCTGCTTGACTTTTTCGTCTGGGAGCTGGTAACTGGTAAGGACTGGATTATTTTAATGGTGTTGGGGTTTTTTTTTGCGAAAAACAGATAGAGGATTATCTGTGGTGCATAAGGGATGCTCGCACTGGAGTCCACAGCACTTCACAGTACAATTTATGTTAGTTGTTACCTGGATCCAGACACAGCATCCAATGGTGCTGCCTCTGCTGCCAAGGTGTGTGTGTTCTTGTTTCTGAATATAAATACATGCTGGTACATAGAGTCTTTAAGAAGGCGAAGAATCTGTAAAGCACTTAATGCCTTTTGAACAGAAGATATTTGAATTTCAGTTTCCAAAGGGAAGTCACCGAGCCTGTGAAATAGGCCAGGAAGAAAGCAAGCAGGAAAATCAGTTCCCTTTACCTCCTTGATCATAGATGGGGAAGTTTAGCAATAAAATATACAACCTCAGCATAGGAAACATGATTCAAGCCAGCCAGAGGGAAAGAAAAAACATGAGAAATGTGGAACCATAGTGATAGGCTTTTCTCTGAGGATTTATTTGTTCTGCTACACGTTTTCAAGGCAATTGATGGCTAGTTGTTCAGGCCACTTACTGTCAATTTTTTACAGCTCTGAAAAAGCATTCTGATGTAATTATTCTGTGACTTTCCAAATGTCAGTGTTGTAAAGGGAATGCTGGGGCTAGGAGAGCTCCAGAGAAAAAAACCATAGTTAATTTTGGCTTAAAAAAATGAACAATTCGCTTAATCAAACATAAAATGTGTTTTACACAATGCAGTGTGTGGCAAACAGCGTAAGAAATCAGGGGTGTTTTTTTTTTCCTAAAACAAAACTTTCATTAAATTTTGACTAAATCTCAGTTTGAAGTGTACTGTTTATCTAAATGTCTCCTCTTTTCTTAGTGTTACTCCTTTCCATGTAACAATAACGATTTGAGCCACAGATGCTTCGTTGGAAAAATATCCTCCATTTCAATGCAAAGGAGTAAATCTGTATTTAAAAGCTTCAGTGTTAGATTAAACTAATCTATTTTACTTTGCACAAAAATGGACTGGAAATTAACATGATCAGTTATGGTGTCTCAGCTGCAAGGCTGGTAAGAAGCAGCTGTGAAGGATAATTTCATAAACTGTTTCATCCAGAAGCCTAAGAGCCTTTCTATTTGTGCCCTGACAAATTGAGAAGTCCTATAAACTCTTAGTGCATGGGCTAGTTACAGGGAATATGAGTTTGTTTATGTCTGTTTATAATTAACAAGCAAATCACCACAGACATGTTGTGAAAGTGGATTGCACCTTGCAAATGACTGTGGATATTTGGATATTTAAGAGCTTTTGTGCTAAACTGCACCTGGACTCAAATAAAGAACAAGTCAAGAAAGAAGAGTGTAAGTGTCAGAAAACAAGATGGGTTTTTTTGTAAAGAAATGCAAAAGCAAAATCAACAAAGCAAAAACTATTAGCATAAGTAGATAGTGTGAAGCAAGAAAAGCAAAACTCAGGGAGTGATTTTCTATCAGCTGTTGAAATCTCCATTTGACTGTTGTTTGCCAACCTTGTGGTAAAATGAAGAACCAAAAAGGCATGTCTCAGTTATCGTGGGATAATTGATGTCTAACCACAGATGTCTAATGCTTTGAGATGCCTTAAGATATCCTCACTGGCTTTTCACTGCTCCTTTCAAAGGGTGCAGAATTCCCATGACTCGTGTAATTTTCACCAGGTCTGTGTAGATATCTTAGAAACGCTGCAGAATCTCAAGGAGTAGGTGACATATCCATTTAGGGAAATGAATTTAGGTGTCTGAGCAGGGTTCTACTCTCTTCAAGGGAATACTAGAATGTAACTAGTAGGGAGAAATGCAAAGTAAAGTCTTCTGGACTTCTCATTCAAGTAAGGGTTTCACTTTGCTAAATGTTTTATTGAGTGACAACTCAACCCTCACCAAAATTACTTGAAACAGATTTTGTATTGCCTTTTCCGTGGAAACAGTTCAGGAATCTGCAGTCTATTACTGTGAGCAAATACTGCAAAATATGCAAAACTGAAATGAGTCTGTGAATTTCCAGCTGTGTGACAAAACACTTGTTTTTGCTTAATACATGTACAGAACAAGAGTTTCTAAAAGCTTAGTGTATGCAGTTTTAAACAAATGCTAAAATACTAGACTTCAAAACAAATAGAAGATCTGGCATGATTACAGCTGTCTTACAAATAAAAGAACCAGTGACATGCACATGGTCTCCTCTTAACAGGCTACTAAATTTTTATCTTAAGGTGGTAATTCTACTTTTAACACAAAAAGCAGAGCTTACTGGGAGGGTGACTAAAAGTTATATTAGAATCAGAAAAAAATTAGTTAACAGGAAATGCAAGTAATCATATAATCAAACTTCTCTCCACATGCTACGCTCAGATAGCCTTAAACCATTTTCCTAGACTTGCCTAGTGATGGAGGCTGTACAACCTCCCCACCCACCTATTCCAGTGTTCTTACAATTAAAAGATGTGTTTAATTGTTTTTCCTAAAATATCTTTCTTATTTTCTGTTTTATTTGCCATTTATATGGGAACAGAATATTCCCTCCCTCTCAGCTTTTTCCCTCCTCAGTGAAATAATGAATTTTTCCCAATACTGTAGTGTTTACAGACAAACATGACTTTATCAAGCACAGGTTACCATTCACTTCAAAGAGAAATACAATGACTCTTTCTACTCAAATGCAATGTTCTCTTCACTGTAAACATTGAACATATTCCACCACTTCAGGTTATGAGATAACTAGAAAAAGTGCGGAGGAATTAGTAGTAATATTCTCCTAGATTAATGATTAACAACCCCTATTAATGGTGTTCAGGAATTATTTTTGTCAGTAAGCAAATCATAGCTTCAAACAATCTTGTATTCAGTACTTGTACCAGTGGCTATCCACATTTAATGACCTTTACCATCCTTCAAATTTGATGAGAAAATTTTGGAAGAAAAACCTATACTTACAGGATAGCTGTACTATTTTAGAAAACATTAGTCTTGAAACTGGATGATTCAATACATATATTTTAAACCAGTTGAGACAGATTGGATTGAAGCCTTGAATGCCATGTAATTATCAACTATTGTTGTCCAACATTTTGTCTTGAGAACTGAAGATTCAGATTATTGAAATGTTGCTACAGCAGGACACCACATAGAAAAGACAGCATTATCCTAGAATGGAAGGTATTGTAAAAATCACAGTGAAAACTGTGTTTGAAGAGGGATAAGTCAACAAAGTTTTTCCAGAAGGAAATCTTGCCTAAAAAAATCATATAAACAAATATTAGCATCATACATTTTTAATTTCAGGGTATCCTAGAAAAGGTGATAAAAAACCAAACAAAACACAAAACCAAACAGAAAAAACTCTAATTATATCAGTCACTGTAGATAAAAAATTTGGAAACAAACTATAAAATAAGCAGTCTTTTTCCCAATAGAAGGCACTCAAATTGGGTCCCTCTTTCTCCTAGTATGTGTTTTTCAGCATACTCATTAGTTATCTGAAAGAGAAGGTGAGTCATGAGAATAAAATTTGCTGATAACTTTAAATAATTCAGGATTATAAAAGTAAAAATTACCCTAAAGATGTGCAGAAGGGTGTCAAAATATTGACTATGTAATAAAGTGGCAAATGAAATTCAGTGTTGATTAGTGCAAATTAGCATACATAGGAAAACAAGCCAAGCTGTATGCAATGATTGATTCTAACCAGCTACTGCCACAGAGGGCTGGGAGCTGTGATTTACTAAAAATGGTTATATGAACATTTTGATTTCATGTTCATTGTTTAAAAAAAAGAATATTTAAGAACTATTGGATAAGAAACATAAAAACAGCTGAAATAACCCTTATATAATAATGTGCTGAATCCTGAATATGTGGACTTCTTATTCCTCCTTGTGAAAAAAATACAGTAGAACTCATAGAGATAGAGAAAATAAATGAGTTTTATTGGAGATTTCTACACAATGATTTCTGTGCAAAGATCAATTAAATATACTAGAACTCATTGTAAGAGAGAGCTGGAGAATAATATGAAATAAAATCACCTACATGAGAAATTAAATTGGAAGTCCTCATTCAGTGGAGGAAGTAGGATCAACATGATTTTTGAAATGATAGTGGACTTTTTTTAAAAAAAATATATATATACATAACTAAACCATTGCACCCATCATTACCAGAAAGATGTTAAGTAATTATTAAACCCATGAAAGGAAAGCACATTATCAACTATAAAATATTGAGAGACAACATTGGACTGTTTCAGATCATCAGAGATGCAGATTGTTTCAAGCAGGCAAGAATCACAGTACCTTCTGCTCCTTCACAGTTGGCTAAACTTTGCATAGGGGACCCTTTCAAGAGATAGTTACTGGAGTAGATGGGCAAGGCTGTGAATTCAGTGGTACTCCCGTAGAAATTCTTGTATTCTCATATCCGCATTCCAAAAATGACTAAATGATGGCCATGGTAGGATTGGACCAAAGCTCCATCCACCAGAACTTTCTTTCTTTGAGGAAGAAGTTCCAGGCGAGGGAAATTATGCAGGGGATAAAGAGACCACTTTTAGTTCATCTGTTTTGTCACAACTCTGGGCAGATCCAGCTCCCTGGAAGGTCTTAGAGGAGTGAAAGGCAGCTTGGTTCAGTGTCAATCTCTGCCTCTCTGTTTTATGCTTTTCCTTGCTTGATCATCATCCCTTTTCCATTTTAGGGCACAATTGATTTTAAGCTACCTTCACATCCCAGTACCCTGGTCTGAAAGCATATCTAGCACATCTGAGGCCAGCTATAGAGCATTAGGACATCCTCCAACATCCACGCCAGTGCTGAGACTCGGAGTGTTGCACAGCCTCACACTGCTGGCCACATGCAATGGGAGCAGAGCCCTCAGTAAAAGGCTTTACTAGCCCGCTTTATGAACACAAAGGAAAATACTGAAGTGCTTTGGCTGCAAAAGGTTCTCCTTTTAGGAAAGATACCAGAATGCATGTTAGAGATTGGATGTAATGACCTCTACTTCTCTGGAGTATGACAGGGTTTGCAGAAAGCAGACAATTACAAGCCTGCCCACTGGAAGCCTCCCAAATTATAGCAGCAATGATTTTGTAGCAAACACAACAGAAAGCTGTCTGCAAACATAGAGAGAAGCTTCCTGTATTTTCAGTGCTGGTTATTTTAACAAAAAAGCTGGTTTTTTTCAGAAAGAATGAGTCCTCTCACATTATTAACCAGCAGGTGGTACATACAGGAGCACTGCAGCCCAAGAGTGGGGAGACAAATGTCATCTTTCTTGCTTTGTAAGAATAACTGATGGATCTTCCTTAATGCCTGAATTTAAACTGGAAATCTTGATTCAAAATTGCTTTCACTGTACTTATTACAGGCAGAAACCAGAACAAGAAGCTTTCCTCTTGCTTCTGTTTTAAATCTACCAATTAATTCCTCTATTTCACTGACTCAATTTTGTTATATTTATTATACAAACACTGTTTTACTTCAACATTAATGATGTTCCATTTTCCTACTTTTCCATTTTAAGATTTTTTTCTATATATGTTTGATTGTATAGATAAATACATGGATATATAAAATGAAACATATGCAAATGAAACTCCAGATAGTGAATACATGCTTTTATTTTATAAATATTCTACTTTGGAATACTTCTTCAACAGAGCTGTGGTAGAAAGTTGGTCTTGCATTGGATGAACTGAATTTAGAGATTAAATTCTACTACTTGTCTGTTTCACAATGATGAAAATTCCTAGGAAAGTACCTACAAAAATCCCTCTTTTTTGGACTACATCTACTTTGGTAGACACCAAGACTTAGGAAATATATCCCTTTGGGACAAACAGTTTCTTTAAGGACAATATAATCTAAACTTACAGTAATTTTGCACTGAGGTTTGCTGCAACAGTTTCATGTGACATTTCAATTTGGACCAATCTGTTTATAGTCTTGCTGGCAAAAAAGTAGAGAAAGACACCTCGGAGTGGAAATACAAAAAGCTGTTGCTCTGTGAGCCAGTTTTCATTGAAATATAAGCTGTAAATGCAACGTACTCATTGACATGGTAGTAGGCTGGTGTAGTGCCCAGGTAATATTGGATTCAGTGTGTTTACCAGGGTGCAGCAACAGGCTGGTACAGCCAGCACACATTTAAGGTGCTTGCTGCTAAGTCTACCTTGTAACACTGAGCCAAACAAATTCAATCAGGTCTGTGTTAGCTCAGCTGCTCTTGCACTTCACTCTGTTATGCAGTGTAAGCATGGATGATGTTTCTTCTCAGCAAACTAGAATTACTTGTTTTTGAAATAAAAGGTAATGTACTTTAACATTCTTGGGGTTTTGCACCATCTTGTATTTATGTCTATGTTCCAACTTTATGTACTACCATAAAACCCGTTTGTGTTACGAACCTGTTTTACACACCAAGTTTCTTTTTTATACACCATTGATGATACTCCTCTAACAGGAAAAGGTTTTTTTTTTTTAGCTTTTCTAAATGTTACTATATGAAACTGGTTCGGTTATTCTATACTTAATATACCCTTAGTTCAGCTATGCGTGCAATATTTCTGTAATTGAATCTCCTGTACTGATAGGGCAGTAGCAAACCACAAACACTATGTAGAATATAACACAAGAATAATATGTCAAACAAATTGTGTGGAGAAATGTTCTTAGCACATCACATGAAAAAAAAGAGGATGGAAATATTAAGAAGAAAATCCATATATCTTCAACACCAAAAGCCAATTATTTGAGGAAGGTGACACTTTATGTAGTTAATCCTTTATCTCTACTCTTCTATAATGTTGCAACAGCTTGGGCAATATTACACATTCATGACAAAAAACAATTAAGCCCAGGGAGATGCATAAACTCTTTTTCTTTTTGCCTCATATATCACAAGTACTGTGACCCAGAACAGGATCATATATAAACCCTCTTCTAGGGACTGCAGCTCTATGTCCAAATATAAAGAGCCTGACATTTTCTATCTCCTTAGTTCTCCAGATTCTATAATCATGACCATCTCACTTTTCATTACAATAAATATTTAACTTTCATGTGACACAAAATCTCTTACATCAGAAGGATGCTTTAATGAGAATTGTTTTTATGCTAAAGTTTGTGAGAACCTAATCCATGGTTATAGTATACTGTGTTGTCAGGTTAACAGTTCCTGTATGTTCCCTTTGCTGTCCATTTAGCTTTTTAGTTTGTCATTAGTCATTAGAAACTAAAGCTACTGCTGTATTTTAATTTGAATACAAGCCCCTGTGCTGATACAGTCTTTGGAAGCCAAACTTTGTCCCAAGAGAAATTTTACAGTTGAGTTGCTTGCAAAGCTCTCATTTATTTCTGATGAAGTAGCATGGGACATGCATAACAAAACTTGGAATGACTGAAAAAAAAGGATAATCTTTTCACACTGATAATTTAAATTAATAAAATGGAAAACTCCTACTCCATGAACTACTGTTGCCCCAAAAGGGCAAGATATTCCAGTTATTTGGAAGTTCCTGAATAATCAGATAATTATTAATTCAAATCTAGCAAAATTGAAAAGTGTAGCACACCTTCATGTACATTCTCCATCAAAAAAGCACTAAAACTCAGACAATTAACTTGATGCTGTTTTTTAACATTATTTTGAATCAAACATGGAGTAGACTGTTACATCTGTGACTTGTCAAATTCTCTAGCAAAGCTTTTCAAAAGTTTTGAGAAAAAAGATCTATCCTTTTTTCTCAAGATAATGATAGCTGGAAAGTAGAATTTTTAGAAAATAATGCCTCAGAAGAACAGCAGATTTCTTGAGCAAGATGTAAATCTATACAGCTGTTCCCTCTTTAAACACTTGTCAGCATGCAGTGATGCGCTATACTTGACCAACAAAAGCAGTGGAGTGTGAGTAAAAATACCAATAAACTTTGTGGCTAATCCTTTTTCAAAGTGGACTGTACTTCCTTTTAAAGCATAACTAGTGAATTCCATATACTCGTCTTCTTTGGTATTTTCAATGCTATTGATTTACAGGGAACATTAATTTCTTGAGAAAAACTCTCTGTGACTATCTTACTCTAGCTGACTGTGAACTATTAAAAAGTGCTTATCAGAGTTTTATGGGGAATAGCGCTGGAGGTTAACTCCATGTAATACTCTGATAAGTCCTGAAATGGTAGAATTTTGGCTTGTCTTTCAACCAAGTATTAAGTAAGCTGGCATTAAAAAAACAGGATTTAAACAGTTCTATGCCCAAGTCTGATTCATCATTGACCTTACATATGAATGAGCAGCAGAGGGTGAGTAAACAGTATATACTCCACTCTGTTTGCTTGTGCAGCAAACATTTCAAATGGCAGTGTCTTAATGCAAGGTATTATTGCTTGTGTGCTGAAAGAAGATTCTATAAAAGGAGGTAAAAGGAAAAGGGAATTGGCTCATGGTTTTCCCTTAGTCCACAGGAGAGACACAAAAGGGTGTCAGCCTTCCCAGTGCTCAAGGCATTCCAGCAGAGATCATGGCACACAGACCTGGAGGAACCTGCTCTTATAAACCGAATTCCTTCAATCACAGTGAGATGGCTGACTGTTTTATATCCAATAAACTGTGACACAATTTCCTGCCTTTATTTCCCAATGTGATAAAAGGTTTTTCATAATGCACCACATAGTGTTAGTGCAGTCTCTACCACTGTGTTTCATATTTTGCATCCTGGAAAGGACTCTGGCAAATGGAAGCAAAGCAAACAAGCAAACAAAACCTCTTTTTATCCTCTTGTGTTCTTCCTTTAATAGAACATAAATGCCACCTTTTATTCAAGAAAACAAAACGACACTGTCACTAAAAGTTGCTGTCTGTCGTAAAGCTCATGGTGTTTTGAGCTGAGCAAAAAGACAATTAAACCCAATAAAGTAGAAAAGGAAACCATGGGGAAATTTAACATGGAAGTAAAAAGCAATTCAGAATCTTGACTATCAGATTTGTAATGTAGTTCTCTCTCTTTTCCAGGGAATAATGTTAGTTATATAAAACATTTACACAGTATTCTGAAGTCCCCCTCTGTAAAGATACATGAATTGCAAGTGTCTGACTCAGTACAGAAATATCTGAGGCTATCAGAAGTATCTAAAACTGTCCTTAACTTTGGCAGCATAATTTCAGGGTTATCATCTATTAACAGATATAAAAATAGTCAATGAAAATTCATTATTGATTCCATGATCAGTGAAGCCTCCTCTAACAAAAAAACACAATTTCAGCAAAGATGGTCCTTTTTTTGAAATGCCTACAAGAATCTCTTCACAGGACTGCCAGGTATTGCACTTGTCATGAAGAATTAAATAGCAACATACAGTGTTCTTGTTGAAATAACCTGTGGCTGTGATAATAGAAATATACAAGTGAGGTGAAGTTGCAGATAAGAGTTACAGTAAATAAATGAAGCTTTAAAAACTCAAGAAAAACATCTAAACTTGTAAGATGTGCCTCAGGTAGGAACTACTTGGTCGCAGATTGCAGAGCAAAGCTCCAAGTTCATTGAGATAAATGAGCAAAAGGTGGTGCTGGACCAACAGATTCAATTGTTTTGCCTAACCAATGGTGCCTAGAACTTTTTAGGCTACCCTGGGCTATCCTCCCAGACCCTCGGTTGCAACTACAGAAGGACAGAGGCCACCCCTGTATCATATCTGCCACCCATGCGTGGTGTCCAGGGTGCCTTAAGCTATGTCAAATAGCATCAGATTCATCTGTCTGGGCAATTGACACTTTCATTGTTCAGAATACATTTTAATATGTGCAGTATCACTTTGTATTTCTTAGTCTTTATATGATAACATAGAAAACTTGAATTTATTGCTTCTTGACTGGTTCTAAATTCTTTACCGTACCCCCTCTTCCTTCTGACTGGTACTACATTAAGAATTAAATAATAAAGGAACAGAAGCTTGAAAAGAGAATAAATCGTTCAACAAAAAATATTAATTAAATGAGTCAGAGCAAAGTTCACGTAGTGTGTTACAAGAACCAAAGTTCATTATCATTTATCTGATAATGGTTTATAGATGATGTTTAGGAAAAAATTGGAAGTGTGATACTTTTTTTTCAGGCTCTTTCCCCAGCTTTAAACAATCTACCCTACAGGGGCTTCCTGAAGCATAAGTGATATCTTTGTGTTGATACATTTGTCTTCCACAGCTATCAGAGGTCAACCAATCATTTATTTCAAGTGACTTGATGGTTTGCAAGGACTTTATTGACAAGAAATTAAAAGTTGCTGTTATGGTTGAGAATGAAGTAGTTGGGCAGTGCATGTGATTTAATCAGTTTCTGGATAGTTCTTTCAGAGAAAAAAGAAGAAAATAGATTTTCCTGTTTCTGAACATAATAAGCTCACATACAACGTGACATGCAATGTATAATTCCAAATGTCAAGATGCAATGGTAGCAAAAATGTTCTTTATATTGGTTTCACAACCAAAAGTAGGATGAGTTGTTTTATCAAAAGGAAGACCAATGTCAATAACAAGAATGACAATACTTGTTCAAGTGTGGCTCAGTAGAGAAAAAACTTCAAAAAATAATTTGAAGGTGTTACACAATGTAGTTGAAAGACAAATTTGTAATGAGAGACAGCTTCTTTTTTTCATTGTGTCAGAACAAAGTTGCCTGTATATTAAGGAAAGATACGTCAAAAGAGGATTTAAATCCAGGATCAGTTCACAGAATACATCAATATCTTGAAACTCATATGAAGTGCTAATATGTGATAAAATCTTTGTTTTATGTATAGTCTACAGAATTATCTAACAAAATCACACCCTTTTTAAAGTATATTATGTGGTTTACTAATTGTATACATTTTTTACACTGAGAATCTTAAATCCTTAAGAACACGTTATAAAAAGTTTATGACTTCCATGTAAGTCAGGGAAAAAATTTGTTAGTTTGTTTCAGTTGAATCCTTTTGTTCATGCATAAAATCTCACTTTTCCACTTCGCTCCCCAAGGAGAAGCCTAATGTGTAGCTTTTACCAATCTAGCTTCCTCACTGTCATTAAAGCTGAAAGGAAGAATAAGAGGGAGAAAGTACACTGTGCTTTTCCATAACCATGAACTAGTGTATTGTCTCTTCCATATGGCTTACAGCCCTATCTCAGGAACATATACATTGGATTGACCTCCAGATGACCTAAGATTAAACTGTTACAGGAAAAAAATAAGTAACAAGGGGCAGCTTAAAGCTAAGTGTGCTCCAGGCAGGGAGATAGAGAGCCTGGTTACACGTGCAGTGGAAATAAGCTGGCTGAATAAACCTTCCACAGAGCAAACTGATGGCACCTTTCTCTCCCCTTGCAGCAAACCACATAAACTTCCATCATTCCTGCAGATGCTGTGCTCATAAGCAAATGAGGTCTTGAAATGTTTCAGGGTTTTTACTGATAGAAATTTCTTAGAATACTTATCCAGAGACTATGCACTCTGTTTTAAATGTTCTCCTGGAAAACAGCACAAAACCATCATGGGTTTTGCTCCAGACCCTGCTACCTTGCTTTCAGTGACAAGTGAGTTAGGAGACAGGACAAGTCCTTTAAAATATCACCAGAGAACAACGATTACATTTCAGGACCTCTATGCTTGGAATATATGTATAATATATAAGAAAATGAGAATATTTTTACTGTTGGATTTTAGTGTATAACAAATCGTGTACCAGCAGGTTTTGGAGCACACAGAATGTGTCTAGATGCCCCTCAGAGTTATAGCTTAAGACAAGGAAAAGACTTTGCTTGTGGTCTGGGTTTTTTTTTTTTCTTTTAAAATTTTGATTGTTTCAAAGTATGAATTATTTCTTTGCTTATCTCTTTATTTTGAATACATTCACCTTTTTTTTCTTTTTTTTTTTTCCTCCTAGATTCCTACTCTCCTTTTTCATCTCTATGTCTTCTTTTTCTTTTCTTTTTGATGCTCAAAAAGAACATGAAGTGAAGCTGGTAAAGAAAAACAGAAAAAATATTCTCTGGTCTTAAAAAATAGACATTTTAATGTTTTATTTTGGTTATTTTTATTCCTGGATTACAATCCACCTAATTTCTATAGCAAGCTATAGTAGTCACTCTTCCATTTTTCTATCTCTTATGGTGTGGAATTTTTGTTGTGCTACAATGTCTTTAGAAATAGATAAAGTTCTTAAGCCTCTATCTTTCAAAAACCTGGAAGTATACAAGGATAATCTGAATTTATGACCACTGTATGTGATATATTATCCTTTAGACTATAGTAGTTCAGGATCCTCTTCCCCTTCTTCTAAGAGAACAGCAATCCCTATGAGATGGGACGGAGAGTAAAGGGAAAAGTTGAGCCAACGCTCTCTGTCTGAAATACAATGGATGTTGAATCTGTAAATGAAATGCTGGCAGCATGGAAAAGAGTGGCAAAAGTCTGTCTGTTTTCAGCAGAGTGGAATTTTATCACCACTTTAATGAGACAAGTAAAGAGAATTACATGAAGCACATCTCTTTTTTTTAACAACTGCAGGCTTCAGACTCAATTTTGCATATCATTGTTTAGCCTACCCTTGTTTTATCATCTTAGAATATGTTTCACTGATGGCAGTTCTGAAAAGGAGCCTAAAATATTGTGTGGATCATAAAATGTGAGAGAAAAGTAATATTTGAATTTAAAAAAACCCTAATTTTTTAGCAAATTTCTGTTCTGACCTTTTTTTCTTATATCTCTGTCTTGATAGTGAACTGTATTTCTTTTGTGATAGCTTCCAAAGTGGTAGTAAATAAGCATGAATGACAGTGAGTTTAAGGAACACTGTCTTATGCCACTTGATTTTCACACTACAGCAGCAAGGGGATGCTACCCACTTACAATATATTTTTTCTTTGGCAATTTTTATTTAGCAAACTTGCACAGTGTTGTCATCCTTCATACTATTGTTATAATTTTTTTAATAGCTAGTGTTTTACATAAGTATTTAGCTCGTGAAAGTGATGATTAATGTAAATAATTTCAGATTTCATTATAAAGCCTATCTAGCATCTAATCTTTACAGCTCTGAAGACCTAAGTAGCCCCTACCTTACAGGGGAGCATTAGAGGCTTTTGCTAGCTTTCAAATACCATGATTTTTAGACATTTGGGATCAGGAATTACGAACCTTTGGGCAGTCTTCCCCTATATCATAAGAGTTATTTCAGTCGGACTCTGACTTAATTCTTCATTCCTGTATGCCTTTTTTTCTCTACTTTTTCATTCTTTTTTTTTCTCCCTTCACCATTTTCCTTTAGTAACACTTCAAAAACTTGACGAGGTGCCAGTATTTACTTCCATAGAATTATTCATCTTATGTTCATACTGATGTTAGTAAGATATGGATCATGTCATATGAGATGACCGTTCAGAGAGAGTGGGAACATCCGAATAACTCCTTGTTTCTTTCTGTCTTACCAGTTTATTGGTATTCCAGCTCCATTGCTCAAAGGAGATACTTTTTCTAGTTTTCAGGATGTCTTGTACTTCAAAAGTGATTAGAGCTTCTCTAACCAATAAGCTAGTAAGCTGTTTTCTGTTCATTTAAATTAATGATCACAGACTTTATTCCCTGCAGAAACATGCTTAAAATGTACATAAAAAATGAAGATTAAGAGGTAAGACTTTAAAACTTAGGGTTAAAAAAAGTAATAATAATCGTAAATTAATCCAAAAAATGTAAAAAATCTGTTGTACTCTGTTCTCAGTTGTCTGTGTGTATAAATCAAGAGAAAGAAAAAAGCAATTCAGTAGGAGTGAATTTGCAATACACAGTATTACACCAGAATCATCGTACTGTAGATTTTATTGGCAATAAAAAGGGAATAAAACTCAATAAAAAGGAAAATGTGTTAAAAAAATAAAACCTTATAAATTTTTTTTCTGTGTGCTATCTCACGCAATAGCATGAGAATTTTCATTTCTAGACAACTAGAATGAGTAAAGAAAACTTCATTTTCTTGTGGGTCAACACTTTTTTGTCATGATGGTTTTCTGGTTTTATATTATATCTCTTAACCATTTTACTAGTTGGAATATCTAGACTATTATGTAGAAAGGGCTTCTGTTTTGTCAAATAATATACTTAAGCAATCAAAGGAGCAATCTCTCATTTCTAAGTACATACATACTACATACATACCTATATATACACACATGTATATGTGTATGTATATATATATACACACAAATGTGTATAAACACAGATGCTCTTTTTTTCAATGGGATTTCAAGGCATTGTTCTGGGAAGATTGTTTTCTTTACCCTTGACTTGTGTTAAATATTCCACTCAGGTTATGGAAGACGGTTGTCTGATTGCTTGCCCTATTTTTCTTTGCCAGAACAGATAGACTATGCTTATCTATTAAAAGCACTCTGGAGCTACATTAAGCTTGGATACCTGTGGAGCTTGTCAGCACAGGTTCTCACACAGGTCACTGGTTGCTGGGGCAGCCACAAGAACAGAATAACAAGCACTATTTGATATGGGAAACACACATCTGTGTCTTTTTCTTATCAGCATACTGATGAGAAATCCCTTGGATAATGAAATAAAAAAGCTCTTTAGGTAATTTTGGTGCCTTTTTTTCCACTTTTCTAGCTCTTGTTGTCTCTGATGCAACTATTTTTATTCTTGAATCACAGAAAGATTTAAAATCTTTGTAGTGGTTAGGATACTTAGGCATCACTTCCAGTTCTTGGAGAGATGTCTCAGTTCAGAAAAGAGCTCACAAACACAGATAAGTAGTTGACCACCTGAGAAAACAGAAGGATTGGAAATGAGATCCATCAGAGATGATTTGGCATAAAATTATACTATGACTATAATTTCAGGGATTATGTTCCGTTGTGCAGGCACAGGTGTCCACCAGGTTGGGACATCTGAGAAAGTTGTTTATATATATATGAAATCCCGAGTTGGGAGCCATAGGACACCTACAGTTTTCTAGAGATGGAAACTAGGTGAGACAACTCTCAACATGTAAAAATGCAAAAGACACTTACATTCAAGAAAATAACTTGCACTCCATTAAGTTTTGTTTTTTGTTATTGTATTGCTATTTAAGGCCTTAACCCTGAGCTCAATTCAGGTTCTCATGTAGAGGTGGTGGTTAAAGGTGAGATTCCCAGCAATAACCTGCCCAGCCTTAGATGGTTTCTGGTGGTGGTAGCTTCTCATACAGCTCCTGTGTCACAGCTGTGCATCTGTCTCGCCTTCCCTGGAGCATCTCAGATTTTACCAGATACTTATTTATGGACTCCTGCTTGAAATCTCTGTGTACTCCTATCTATATGTTGTCCATAAAGAAAAAACACATTGTAAAGATACTGGTAATTTTTTTCAATATTGCATAAAAAGATACTCTCTACCATTCTGAACAATTCTTGCATAATAATAGGTGCCAGTTATTGCACTGAATTCCCATGATTCTGGAGCTTCCAGATTATTTTTTAACTGAATGCCTTTATTACTAGTAGAAAATCTACCAGGGCAGCCAGAACTGCTGTATTCTCATGCAAAGACCGGTATACATGATGTTTCTATTGTCAGGATATACTTGAAATACCATAATGTTTTTGTTTCATGTATGCCTGCTGTTTTAAAGCCTTGACCTTTTAAAGCAAAAAATAGCTATAAATTCACCCATTAATGTATTTTCTGGCACTTTCCTTTTAACATAGAACTCTTACTTCCACACTGTTCAAGTTTCAGAGTATACTAGAATTTACTATAGATAAATATTTATCTCTATAGCTATAAACCATAGCAGATGTGCCATCAGTTTATGCTGCATAACCCAGGGCTTAGACAATTGCCTAAAACAGATTCAGCAACTTGCCAGAATACATCATGCAGTGCCTGGTTATCGTCTGAATGACAGTCCTTCATTTTATATGTCTGTTTGATGCATTAAAAATTTTTAAGGAAGAATTTCACAAACTAGAATGCCATTAAGCATATAACGAAAAAGTTACCATGAAATAGCAGCAAGTGAAATTTCATTATCTTAATTTTGTACTCTTTTTTATAATTTTTTTTTATTTTAAAGAGCTATCCAGTTTGACTTCTTTCTTCTCTCCTTTGCAAACTGAGCTTCATTGAAGCTCTAGTACTACTAAATTTTCAGTATAAACACATACATTGTATGGTTGTACCATATAATTTCAGGAATTAAATTTTTTCCATCCTGCTTTAGACGCTAAATTAGAGATCGACATCTTTTGACCATGGATCTATCTTCAGGCAAGCTTCCTCAGCCAGTTCTGTTTGTGAGATGAATAGGTGACTGAGATTACCTAGCCTTCAGACTGCTGTTTTCAAGATGCAGCTGTGCTTAGCAATCTGGATAGATTCTGCCTGTCCCACTAAATAGGAAAGGGGGCAGATATGAGTCCTGAAGCTTGGAGTCAAGTGCAATAGGCTTGGCACATCTGTACTACCACTACTACTACTCCTACTCCTGGTAGCATAGGGTTAAAATGTTTCTAAATGGTAGTAACCAAAGTGGGCCCCAAGAGCAAGATGGACATTCTGCTCAGGCCAGCCTGAACTTGTGTACTTGCCTGGATGGTAGGAGGCAAGCCTGAACTTGAGTATTCATTTAGGGGGTAAGAGACTAAGATAGATGAGTTAATTGTGTAGCTGCACCTGGGAAAGGGGGCTGAAAATTATGCTTGAGTGAAAACACATAATAGATGATCGTTTGGGGGGTTTTGAGATTTGTGCTTGGGTAAATGATTAATATATGATTATACAACAAGAAGGGTATATAATGTAAGCACCTGAAATCCATGTTGGGGATTGATTTGGGTTTGTACCCCTCTCCCCCGGCGCCTTAATAAAAGCACCTTGCATATAACCCGTCCGTGGTTATGTGTTTCTACGCTACCACTCCTACTACTACTACTATTACTGTCTTCTACCTAAACTGCTTAGACTTATTCTCTTCTAAACCAATTTTTTTTTTCCAAGATCTAGGTCAAAGTGGTCCAAACTAAATATAGAGGAAGCTACCACTTAAGCAGCAGTTCAATTGTGCATCCAATCCTCAGTTTCACTCCCTGGGTCTCTTTTACCTAGCAGCCTAAGTGAGTGCATCCATGAGGAAACTGAAGGTGCCACAGATTTGTGTCAATGCTTTAAGTGAAGAAAAATAACCCGAGAAAAAATTATTTTTTTAAATATACCTCCCTTATTCAGGAATACATGATTTTTGAGTTTTTTTGTGGAAGTGATGGCTTAGGGAACATCTTAGTTTCTTTCCTAGTCCGAACTTGTGTGAAAATATTGTTTAAAATTTCAGGTTCACAACGGTGTTTCACTATTTTGTACTAAGCAAATATCATGTGCAGGACATGGCATCTGGAAATGCAAAGGAAGAACTATCACACTAATATTTACAATCATCTTTTTAATAAACTAATTTAGAATTAAAAGATAGCTAGTAACTAGTAGCTGGGAAAAAAGCTTCAGAGCATGACTAATGTGTAGAATGACACAGAAAGAACACAAGTGTGAGTGGGACACTGCTACTTTCTCCTGGACTAAAGATTCTTGCCGTACTTAATAAAGTAGTTGCTGTATCCTTCTATTTCTCTACAGTTTTTCCTCCTAGCTGGCAGAATCATAGGCCAGCAGCAGGTTAGTCACTTTCTAAACAGTACGTAAGGCAGCTTCTGGGAAACAGTGTTTACTGTGGTGAATTAAGGACATTTGATTCTTTTCCTATACAGTAATAGAATACACCAACTAATATAAATTTTTTAAAAAGATAAAATAAAAATATTAAAATATATTTTAGAAAGCAAGTTGCATAATCTTACTTTGGAGATGAAATTTCAAATCTTCAGGTCATCAGGTCGCCATAGATTTTTCAGGTCATCAAGTCATGAGATTTTTAAATTCCACTTTTCTCTCAGTAATTGGATTTTGACAACAGTCTCTTGCTGTGTCTTTGCTTTATATATTTTTTATTATTATTTTTAATTTATATTTTTTGGGTTTTTTTTTCATGCTGTGGTTGTTTTTCTAACTTTTCCTTCCATGCACACACCCAAATGATTAGTCCAGAAGGTAAGATCTGTGAACCCAAGTTTATTTGGATAGGCAAAGCAGCTTCTGAGGAGTGCAGTATGAAATGTGGAAGCTTATAGAGTAGTCACATGACAATAATGTTTTATCCAAATAGAACCTTCATTAATTGATACCAAACATTTAACTCTGGGAAATATAGCTACTGTGAGAATGCACAGATATAAAAATCAGCAGCCCAATTCACCATTCTCCTCCAACATATGTATCCTCAGCAAAGTACAGGCAAAATTTCCTACCAAACCAGGGCAGTAGCAACAATTGCTCTAGGAATATCCCCAGAAAGAAGAGGTTAGTCTACTAATGGGCATATGGCAAACAGGCTCTGTACCTTAACTGAAAATACAATTGAAATTGTTGGGAGAGTGGAAAGACATCTATTAAGAGATTTCTAACATTATTTTTTAGTCTTAATCTTATGTGAGTGGATTTGATCTGCAACATGTTATGCAAATACTTACACGACCCTATTAACAAAGTCAATATCTTTAGTCCTAAGTTCATTTTTTCTCCTGAAGTATATCTTCTTGATTTTTCGAGACCTGTATTTTATAAAGGTCAGGTCAGTTTCTGGTATTCTGTTATCAGAAAAGTGTTCACCTTCTATGATACTATCCAAAAGTGCTTAACACTCAGCTAGCACAGCATTCATATTGAATTGGAGGTGATGAATAATTCATAAAATCTGATTTTTTTCACAAATCTTTTTTCTTTGACATTAGATGATAATTTAGCATAGGGTGCAATTAATGATTTCTAAGATATTGACATTCAAGGTTGTGCTTGGTAACACCTAGAAAATTTAAGAATGACGTGCTTTCACAATTAATTTAATGCAGTAGCTACTCTGTCACTCTTACGGTATACAAAATTGTACGGCATGTGTTTATGGCTTCCCTAGATATTTAGAATGCACTCAATAATGCTAGCATGGAAATACAAGATGAAAGATTTCTTAATATCCCGTCATCAGGTTTTGACAACCTTGGCATTTCCACACTGGCTTTGGGAAGTTTTCCAGACTTGTAATTCACTTTATGTCTGTGTACACTACCTTTTCCTTTTTGCATAATGATTTTAGCTACTATGTCATACACAATCTAAAACCAAGACCCAAGACTGAACTGAGGAGAGCAATTATGAAATACTACTAGTAGTGTTATTAAAGATGATTGATCTTTTCCACTGTTTAAAAATGTGTTAAGATTTCAATCCTCTTTTCTAGATTCTGCCACAGATTTTATACATGACCTCAGGAAAGCAGCTTGAGGTCTATCTTTCCATATTGGATGCGTAGGTATGTGCCTGTTGTGCCTGTTTCTCTTGAGTAAAGTGTTTATAATTCCTTGTACCCTAGAAGGTAAGGTGAGACCTTGGATGTTTAACATTGGTTGACATCAGACTGAACTGGGGAATCAGTAAGTATGATGGTACCTCTTCTTTCTGGGAAGCAGAAAAGCCTGCAGCAAGGACAAAACCTGATGCAAGTTTGAGTAGGCTGCTGTGAGATTGCATTTTCATCTGCAGGTTGGTTGTCCCTGCCACAGAGGAACACTAAGTACATGTCTGTGAGCAACCTGGGTGGTAACAGCTTCAGATGGCCCAATGTTTTTGTGATATTAATTGTATGTCAACCAGGTTGTGTTGTCACTTTTACCAAATATGAAATTGTACTCTGGTTCTTCTTGTTGTTGTTGTTTTGTTTTAGTGGTTTTGTTTTGTTGCTGTTGTCATTGTTGTGGGGTTTTTTGGTTTTGGTTTTCGTTTTTTTCCCAGAATACTTAGAAAGGCTTTGCAGTAGATACTTGGAAATATCATATTAAAGTTCTTGCAGAGTACTTATCCCCGGCACATTCTGACAACCTTGAGATTCAATGACAGCTTTACTCCCACAATTTTAAACTCATTTCAGTTATCTAATTTTCACATTGCTGCTAATGAATCGCACTGGCAGAGTTAAGAATTTTGCCCTTAAATACATTTCATTGTCATTCCCTGAAGCTTCCTACTATGGGCGGTGGCAGTAGACAGCAAATTTGAAGAACAATTCCTGTTGACTTGCATAAGTCAGACAACCTTATTGGTTTAGGGAGTGTCATGGATGCTCATTTCTTTCTTTCTGCAGACTCATTTATCTTCTAGAAGTCAACAACTTTCTGAGCTAGAATCAGCGCGTTAGTGATTGTCATCAGAATGCTGCTGAGCTAGTACAGGTCTGATATCTTCTTGTTTTATAAAATATGGTGAATGTAATGTACTTCATGACAGTATGTCTAATGATTTAGAGCTGGAACAGCTTTGGAGGTTTCCAAAATAATTTCTTTGTATGTTGACTTACACTATTATAAACTATGGAATCTCAGAATTTATTTTGTGACAAATCCTGCAGTCTTTTTTCTACTCTAAAGCAAAATAGTGAATTATGACACTTCTTACTTCTCACGTGGCAAGGAAAATAGGGCTAATTAGAATAAAATAATTTATATTAGAACAGATTCTAAGAAGAAAACAACTTAATAATGTTGTTGCAGTTTAGATAATAAATGGAAAGAAATTATTTTATCTTGGGAATCATAACTTCTAGCACTAAGCTTGATATAGAACCACTTTCTTTCAACACTTTCTTGTCTGAAGAAAAAATAAACAAAAATTCCACCATAGGAATATATTTGGTTAGATTTTACATTATTCATTAATGATTCCTTTTCCTTCATTTTGAGAAACTCCTTGTCATACCTTACTGTTTCGAGTAATGACAAATTTAAAATGTCGCATGAATAATTTTTGGGTTTTTTTTTTTAATCAAACCAACGTAAGGTTGGGTGGGAAACAACAAAATTAATCTTGAAAGATGCACAGTGCATTTTCTGACTTTTTTTGCAGATAAGATGCAATTTGTATCCTAACGCAGGGGCAAGATGCTTTTTGTGCTAAAACCTCTGTTTTGAGAAACCTTGCCTGGTTAGGCCTGAGAAAGTCAGTTTTCAGTACCCGAAGTACTCACCTCCTAGATTTCCTACATTTGTAAATATCACTACATGCCTAATTTATGACTTTATTTGCTTTGACATCTCTCTATTGCCACAGTAGAGACACAGATATTTTGAGTGATTTAGAACTTATTTGGATTATTTCTCTCTATTGGCTGCAGAACAAAATGTTATTACTTCAAGTGAAAAGCATAGTGCTGTAGGTAGTGCTTATATGCACTTTGCAGGTACGCTAATCCACAGAGAACTACTTGTGCTGCAGCCAAATACACCTTTAGATTAGTACAGTTACAAAGAAAGACAATTTGGATGATCCAGAAGACTGGATGTCTGGATGAGGAGTAAAAGAATTTAGTTGGTCTAGACTGACAAAAAACCCTATGAGCTATATTTGCTGTCTATAGATGTTTTGGAGTTCAAAAGAAGGTAAGATTTACTTTAGTTGAAGAATAAAAAGAAAACTGGACTATGCATAAGATATATTCAAAGAGGAAATCAGATAAAGCTTTTTAACCACTATAGTACTGCGATTATGTTATGACTTTCCAGT
This sequence comes from Eulacestoma nigropectus, assembly GCA_013397775.1. Lineage (NCBI taxonomy): Eukaryota > Metazoa > Chordata > Aves > Passeriformes > Eulacestoma > Eulacestoma nigropectus. The sequence continues at coordinate 554,477 of VZTE01005077.1, read as the reverse complement.
AAACCTTCTATTGTCTTTCAGATGAGAATTACATGCATATATTCCTGTAACTGTTTGAAGCCCATATGCATTATTGTGGCACAATTTCAGTACTATCTGCCTTATAATCCAAAAATCCATAACTTTGTGTTATGCTGGGTATTTAAAAAACTGATCAATTTTTTTCCACTGGCAAATTGATTTGTGATTCAAAATGTAGTCATCAGGCAGTATAAGTGTATCTTTTATCATCTGCAGTTTATACTATGTGTATGATACATAATTAATGATAAAATTATAGTATTAAAATGTACTTTTAATATAGTATATATACATTTTTTCCTGAAAAGTTAGAAAACATGTTTTCTGGATTCTTTTGGGAGCATTTACAAATATGTATGTATACACATGTACAGATATATAAACTAACTTTTACACAAGCCTTCAACTTTTCTGATTTTAGTTTCCATAATTTTAGATCACCAACAGAAGAAAGATTATCGTAGTTTCTTTCCCTGCTGTTCCCCCTCTTCTGCTGCCTAACAGGCTATATCAGAACTACTGGAAAAACAGAAGGGAAAACTGATTATTGGAGTGCAGAAGATACTTAAAAAGGAAGACCCAGATTAATTTGATAGGAATTTTGAAGAATTTTTTTTTTTTCTTTTTGGAACCCATGCAGATTTTTTGAAATTAACAAAACCAGTTAAAATGAAAGCATAAAATTAATTATGTCAAAAGCAAGAAAAAAATAACCAAAACATTAACCAGCCAAAACACTTGTTGAAGTTTTTGAGCATTCTCTTATATTATGTATTTCCAGTGACTTGCTAGATCTTCGGACAGATTTATTAACTTCAGTTTTGGCCCAGCTCAACTTTGTTCCCATTTAACTGTCGAGGAGTTACAACGTCAAAGTCTTCTAAGTGCAGGGTAGAAATTACTTGGGGTGAATAATATTAATAAATTTGACCAGAGTTCTTGTTGGGATTCATTATGTTAAATCACATCAAGTGAAACTAAGTTGACTTACGCAAGTGGACAGAGAAGATAATTGCTCCTTGTTTAAATGACTTACTCACAAAGCATACAGTCATGCCCCTCCTAAACTGCAGGCCAGAAATTCAGTCAGAGATAAACTTTTAAACCTGTGAGATTTTGATCACATCGTCCTCATTTACTTTAATAGGATCTGGACTGCCAACCCAATAGACATTGCAGACAGTGGTAAGAGATGGGCTGCATAGAGAATGTCTCCTTTGCAACCTGCCTGCTTCTTGTATTTCAGCTGAAAGTTAAACAGTGTAACTAAAATAGCTCAGTAGGTATCATGAAGAATATTTCACATGCTGGTGAGCTTCATATATTCCAGAGTCTAATGGAAGGTGTAAGAGAGGCTAAAATGTATTATAGATAAGGAAGTCTGATCAAAATAGAAGCTATGGGTTCATTTTTGTGAGCCATTCTCTGTGCCTACTGCAGAGAATATTTTGAGTTATTCTATACATTAAAATTACAAAATGCTTTTTACTGCTTTTTTTTTCCATTCAGCAGAGGTCTCAAAATATGCCCTGTGTACCCACTCAGGAGGCTATTCTTGCTGTCCTGGCAACCTTCCAATACAGCTCTCTTTTTCCCAGTGGAGGGGAAAAAATGATGTAGACACAAATACAGCAAGACTTCTTGAAGGCATTTCTCATAACAATATAGTCTGACAGCGAGAATGGCGAATGACAGAAAAGAATTCCCCAGTCAATTAGAAGTCTTCCTAAGCAACCTGCTCTATCTGAATACAGCTAGTGAATGAAGTCTGCCTAAAATTAATTCTGATGTAACAACAGGAGAAGTGAATCATAGAAATCTATGGCTTTGCTCTAAGGAGAAAGTGTCACCAGCCCCATGACATTTAAACTAAATATAGAGGCTGTCACTTTAAATGTCTCAGTTGGTCTCAACTACTGATATAAAGCAAAGAGACAGAGCAGGTCTTTGAGATACTTAGGAGTCAAAAGGTAAAAGGTTTTATGGGCAGAATACTGTACCTTGAACTGTACTTAGAAAAAAAATTGGAAGACACAGAAAATGTTACAGGACTGGTGCAATAGTTCTTTGCATATAAAACACAACCAGTAGCAGAGCAAGCGTATACTTTCATAAATACACTTTCTGAGTGGTTTTCAGGTGCAGATTTCACTTCAGTTGTATACACCTGTAAGTGGTCCACTGGTGACTCTGGCAGCATTTTGTAGACAAAAAAACTCCAACACTTGCATCAAGACCATATGTATTCTGATAGAAACAGATTCAAAGATTGGAGGTACTTTGAGTAATAAGGCAAACTGAGAAGAATTATTCTTTTGTCTTTTGTAATTAGATATATGACTTCTCTTTTTTTCTGGGACAAGACCAAGGTATTTTTATTACATCTATATAAATCTCATGTCTGTTTCATTTGTATTACTGCAGACATGTTCTCATGTTGTAATAAAGGACCAGATGCATAAAAAACTCCGATGTCCAAATATTTAGATAACAGTGTATTCATTCACCCCTCTAAAAATTCATGGCAAATGTCACACATAAAAAAACCAAAACATTTTAAATCCCATAGAACTATTTATTTAAGAAATCAAACAAAGAGAAGAAAAATATATAACTTGTCCTTCAGGACCCTTTACATCCTAAATATTATTATAACTTAGTGCTGATTAGCTGTAGAAATATCTTCTTTTTAATTGTGTATTTTAAATATACACTTTACTGCTTAGTGTATATTCATCTGTTACAACTATTTTTTTCTGCAGACATATTTTGACAAAATGTTTAAATCTTAGAAAAAGAACCCCAAATAAAGCTAGCTCTTAATTTGGTGATCAAATGCTGCTATCAACTAGTGCACTAGAAAGAAGAGTCTCAGAGTTTCTGAATAATCTCCTAGTATATTCCTTAAAAATTCAACAATTTCCTCTAGAAATCCTTAACATGGTAAATAGTGCTCATTTTCCATGTATCTCATTCTTCATTAGTATGTGCTTAACAAACCTTCTTATGAATGAACATCCTAATTTTTCTGATCAGAAATTTAAAGCACAGAAAAATCTCTCAAGTGTCCCATCTTATTGGTAGAAAAGTAAAACTAAAATTCCCACATATATCTTGAATTTTGAATTCTGTTCTCTTAGCCCAAATAAAAACCAATATTTTTCTCATTTGTAAGTACCTTGGTGAGTAATAAATGATAACCAAAATGAAATAACAGATCTTTTCAAACTCCAGTACTGCTTCAGTACTGAAGTAGCACCCTTAAAAGAAATTCACATGTAAGAATAGTTTTAAAGTTTTTTAAATTTCCTGACCTCTTAATGAGTGAGTCTTGGTTGTTGATTATCTCTGCTCATTTTACTTAGGTGACTAGAGGTCAGTGAAATGTTTCTTTCCTCAAAAACTTAATGTTGTTTTCATAGAGTAATTCATGTTAATTCATGGTCATGTGGCCTTTCAATCCATTAATTAAATTAATGAGACTTCACTGATTTCACCCATGCACCCTTAATTAAAAAACTTGAGAATGAGGAAAACAAAAAAATAACATATGGCATTATCAGTGTTGTGCCCAAGAGAACTATTTAATAACAGCTCAAGATAACTTATTGCTAATAAAACCTAGTCACTCTCTCAAAATGCATATGATAATGTGGAAACTCTGTGAATATTCTGACTTATAGAATCTCTTCACTTTTTAATGCATCAGTCTTGATGACTAATGCTTCATACTTCCAGTAGCAGTAAGGTGGAATATTCAAAAGATACAACTGCAAATCTGAATTTGATTGTATCAGAACATATTTGATGAGAAGTCATAGCTGCTCTTCTGCTGATGAGTTTTGGGTAACTAAAACTCTGTGTCAGAGGAGTTTAGCATGTTTTCGTGACAGACTTGCCTGAAGCCTACTGAACAAAATACTTACTCAGCATATGATTTACTTTGTTTTTTACTGGATCATTTTCTGGGGCTGTTGATGTTGCCTAGATGAAATCTTAGAGACCAAATGAAAGAGCCAAAACTAAAAAAATAAGACACTTTCCATTGCCATGCAAACAATAAGCAAGTGAAGATATCTGGAATAAAACAAATGGTGCCTGGAGATTCCAGGAAAGTGCAAATATTGACTTCTCCCAAATTAATGGCTTAATACACTTCAATTTCTGTAGTCTGAAGAGAAATTAGGGTTCTGCACAAGCTTTACTTTATAATATGCACATCACCATCCCAAATAACTCCTGCTCGGAATCTACCAGGCAGCTGGCATTGAACCCCTGCCTGAGGTACCCTTCAAGGCGCCTTGAGCACAGCAGCAGGGAAAAGTCAGAAGTGGAGCAGCCCTGAAGGTACTCAGATAACCAAAGGAATAGGGACAGAAAAAGAACAGACAGAAATGCCAAGTCTTTTGCTTACAAACATCTAAATTATCTGAGTTTGCCAGTGGTTCCCTGCATGCAACTGCGGCTAAAGAAATATTCAAATTTTATTCACAAGAAGAACTCTCAATTCTTGCTATCTCAAAGATGTATAATAAAGCTATAAGTCCTTCCTTTCAAGGACAGCACAATCAGTCGTTTCTCAGTTGTCCTCATTCACACAGAGTCATATGACTCCCTCTTGGTAGGAGTTCCCAGGTTTCCCCTGTAGGAACTAAATTAATGCTCTGCAGATGGATTTTAGTGGCTGAATTCCAAGCTCTTTGTGTTCCTTGGCAATCCATTATATCAGTATATATCCAGAATAACTTCATTCAACTCCATGACTAGTTTTCAACAAATGCTTTAAATACTCAATGCTGTATCACATTTCTACTAATAATAAATGAGTGCAAGCTGTTCACATAATGTAAATATATTAATACATAGAACTGGGAAGACTTATTTTAATTAGACAAATCTCTAAATGAAAGCAAATAATAACAGTTATAATAATTAACAATCAATTCAATGGTCTGTGTAGTGCAGGATGTTTTTAAAGTTTTTTTTTTCCACAGTGTTTTATTTTAAAAAATGTATTTATTAATATTATAAAAATTATAGTTAATGGCAGTTTTAGAACTGAATGGTTCTTCCTAATTTCAATTCCTCCACCAGTTTTCTAGTGGTGGGAAATATCTAAATCCTGCTTACTATTTTTTTGTCTCTTCTATTAATAAAAGTTAATAAAAATGGTGAAAAAGCATGGTTATTTTTTCACGACCATGTGGGATTTTTCTCCATATCATGTTTACATTTGCTTTTTAAAGTTTAATGTGTCCTGGATGATGAGACTTCCTAAAGACATTATGTGTCAGTAATGAATCCTAGGTGTTTTAATAAAACTAAACCTTAATTTAATTCATTAGATTATTCCAAGATGATCTTCCTTCTTCTCAAAACTTTGTTTATCATTCTGGCCTTTCAGAGTGTGTTCTTTTGCCACCCAGAGATTGGCTTTCTTCTACTTTAGTTCTCTGAAATAACCACAAATAAGGACGAAAGAGTGTTAACGACTGCAAAGCAGGGTCAGAAACACAAGAACAAGTAGAGAAGGGAAGAAGAAATTGCAGCAGCACCACTTTAAATCATCTTAAACTTTTCTAGAACTGTACTTCCAGCTGTTAAAAATAAGTGTATTATATGTATCTTATACTCATTTTTAATTGGCACCTGGAGAAGCTAGACATATTAAAGCCATTTTACTTCTTTGTTCTGCATTCATTTCTTTCAAATCCTTAACCAAGTCATGGTTCTTCTTGAAATACCATTTTGCTTCTTTTCAGCAATCACTGCTTCCATTAGAAATACTCACAACTAGGGAATTTCCTGTGCAGAAACTTACTAATACTTATCCAACCCCTGGTTAATTTGCACAATATTTAAAACAGGTCTCCTCATCTCTTGTGGGTTTAGGGTGAATTCTTTGAAAAACATTAAGAAATCAAAAGAGAGAATGAGAATATTAATTGAATTTGGTCTCCACTACTTTGGATCCAAAAAGAGAGTCATATTATCCTTATATTACTGCTGATTTTTTTTATCTGATCACTTTCCTGACACAAAGGATTTTAGTTACACACTTAAAACATTTTAGAGTGGATTTTTTTTACCACCCCTTTTCAAACACCTGTTTTGAAATAATACTTATTACTCAGTGCAAAACAAAATTAGTGAGAGACCACAATAAAAACTTTGGTGACACCATCTGCTTTGGAGACCTAAGACAGTTGTTTTTTGAAAGAACTCATGCTGCACTGTGAAAACCCAGAATAATCTTTCTGACAAATATACAAGGTTCACGCTATGCAGTATATAGGTAAGACAGCAGCCATTTCCAGCAAACACCTTGAGCAAATCAACTGGACAGTACCAGATTTACCTTCTGCTTTACCATGGAAGCAAGCCAGGGTCCTGCTACTTAGCTGCCTCCCTTTTCTCTCTCATAAAACATATGCACATACACAGCCAGCAGCTTTCTGTCACCCCAACTTCCACTAACATAATTTATTTGTTGAATAAAACGGAAGATTACACCCAAATTCTGGTATCTTGAAACTCTGTCTTGTGTTATTTGGCTGGAGATAAGCTTGGTTTCATGCAGTAGGCAGTTGGGAAAAAAAAATAGTTAGAAAAAGAGATTTTAATGTTTCACTGGCAAAGATACAAAATACAGGGAGCCATAAGGAAAATAAAGACTAGGGGATTAAATACCAAAGTCTTCCCTTTTCTACTGGTAGCTATCTGAGCTATGAGAAATGCTCATTGTCTACATGACAAGTAAGCAAAAGCGTTTCAAATCAGCTTTCAGCATCTGCTTCAATGCAGCCATTGGCTCTCCACAATACCTGTATTCAACTGGCCTGATTAGTTCAGGTCACTAAAGACAGGTCTCTAAAATGTTTTATGAGGTATTAAAGAGGCGTGATCAATGTGCCCCAGGAGGAGGAGAAACAAAGAGCAGTCATGTTTAGAGCTGGTCTACAAGTGGCAAAACCTGTGCTCCAGGTCTTTCTTCTCTTAAGCAAGTTCAAGTACCCTATCTTTGGTATGATGAAGACTCAAATGAAACTATTTTTAAGCCTTTCACTTCAGATGAAAGACTGTACAAAAATAAACACCATATGCACAAATCCAGGGGTATAATAAATAAGTGCAGATTTGCTTCTACATCTTGGTTGAAAAAAAAAAAAATCTGTTTTCTGTTCTATGTTCCAAAAGCTCTGTTTTATTTGTTAAAGAATACTAAATATGTAAATATTTGCAGCACAGAACAGCATGAAAGAATAAAAATATATTGTAAAGACAGATCAAAAGTTTAATGATTCAAGAAATCTTTTTTCCACTGTTTATTTCCTGAGATTTTAAGCAAGACCCCACAAAAAGGATTCAGATTTTGTGACTTTTTTCATCTCAGATGCTCCAAGTGTCCATATCAAAATATACTGCTGTATAGATAGGTAAATTGACAATTTCAGTGTTCAATATATATAAACGCATTATTTTGTGTTCTTTTTCCTTGTGCTGGTCTTAAATTGAGTCATTTATGGAGTCGTTCACTTGTCTTTTATAAGGAACTCTTTGGTTTTCAGACAATTCAGGTGTTAATTTTGCATTTAAAAGGTAATTACAATATTACGAATCCCTGATGCATTATTTTCTCTTACCTGAAGATCATAGAAAGGGGACAGTGGGAGACAGCAGAACTCTTTTTTAATTAAAAACTTAGCAGGTTACCTTTTAATAGATTTACCTATGCAAAGGGATTAATATATATTCAGTAAAGACCTAAAGTAGAGATGGCAATTAAGAGCTGTCCTATGGGATATTATCATATGCAGCCTTCTTTCCCCATCTGTATAAAGCTAAGTGTTTCCTATGAGATGTCAAACACCCTAAGAACCACTGCCAATAGGCATTGAAGGAAAAATCAGTTTTTAAGACATGTACAGCTCCATGCAGGATTGAATCCCAGACATGACGGGATTAGGTTTCAAATTATAATTGGCATCATTCAAAGAAAGCAAAGCTGAAGATAATTTTATTGTTCCTCTTCATGTGGGCAAAAGACAGAACTCAAAAGACAGAACCCCCATGAAAATTCAGCCCTGGAACATTCCCATCCAGGGAGCTGATTAGAAGGGGAGAACTGATAAAAAATGTATCTGATCAAACTAGCCTGAGATAAGTGATTCAGCAAAAAAAGATGCTCAAAAGCCCAAATTCTTTTGTTTCTTAAAATACAGATGTATAACTGTACAGTATTAAATATGATGTCTAGTATAGAGACTGAGAATCCCGTATCTTTTTAGGACTGTTGGCCACCTTTCAATTTAGCGCTAGGGGAGGCAAGATCTTCCTCAGAACAAGGCAGAATAAAACTCCACTTCTACTGTATCCTTAGCTTTTTCAAAGCAATTCTTTAATTTACCCTTTACAAGCATTTTTCATAATACATAGGAGAGAGATAGACAAGTAGTGACTTTTCGAACAATGCTTGTTTCAAAAAACGTAAATGAAAGTATCCAGTAAAGCAGTGCTCTTAGGCTGCGAATTAGTCTGACCTTTATGAAAATTGCCATGGCCAAGACTTCATTCTCGTAATTACAGGAGCAGTTGAAGAATTAGCCCTTATGACAAAAGTCATAATTCCTTTAATCACCAGTCTTCAAAATCGCCAGTGTTCTTTAGCATTAAGAAGGGAAAAAATAATTACTGAAATACAGGTTTATTATTAAAATGCTTATGAACTCAAAGTGGGGATAATCACAGGTAATAAAAGTGATTTTGCAACATTATTTACCTGAATTTCCTAGTTTTAGGAGTTATACTCATTATTAATTTAAGAATACTTAAATACTTGATTTGGATGATATCCATAACAATATGTTTGATGTGTTGGTTGCCTCACTATCTTTCTTTAAAGTGCCTTACACACATGACAACCTTCTATGAGGTTTTTTTCCTCTTTTCACTAGAGCCAGGATTCTTTTATTCAGAAAGGCACCTGAAGTAATTCTGAACAGTAAATAGTTGTACACAGAGCTAATGAAGAACTGTGAAGCAGAACACAGATATAATGAAAGATTATATCATGATAGATAAAAGGTACAGTGGTGCTTTTTTCACAGGGATTTTGAAAAAGACTTGAATTCAATTACAGTGTTAGGTACTTTAATCCTTATTCTCTATTTGCTATGAATAAATCAGAACCAAATTTATCAAGTCAACTGATGAATAGCATTCATTATTTTACACTACACTAACCCCCAAAAGTTCTTCAGGGTAGCAATGATTCACCTCGATAAGTCATCCCGACTGAGGCCATTTCTAAGAATTTCAGAGCAACATAAAAAGGCATCCGTGTGCTTGCACATGGAATATTCTCTGTTTATTCCTATACACAGAGAACAAAGGACCTTTTCTTTGTTCCATATTTCTTTAAAAAAAAATAAATTTTTTCTACTTTAACTACAAAGAACTTTATTATTCACATCTTATCAGATTCACCATCACTATTTTCAGTACTTAGCTAAGGTAGTGATGTTTGGGGTTTAAAGTTGTCTTAGAGTACTCTTGTGGTTGCTGAGAGAGGTACCAATTTCTAGAGTGTCACTTTGAGTGTCCTCTTGCATTTTCCTTTGGAGATATAGATATAGTGATGTCAGTGTCTAGTACTTAAAATGAAGTGAAATGAGTTCTGGGTTCCACAGCACAAGGGAGACACGGAGGTCCTGAAGCAAGTCCAGCAGAGGGCTACTAAACTGGTCAAGCATCTGGAGAATTTCTCTTACAAGGAAAGGCTGAGGGTGCTGGGCCTGTTCAGCCTTGAGAAGAGGCAACTCAGAGAGGTCCTCTCTCTAAATATCTAAAGTGTGGGTGTCAAGAAGATGGAGCCAGGCCCTTCTCAGTGCTGCCAAGCAATAGGACAAGAGGCAATGGGCAGAAAGTGATGCACAGGAAGCTCCACCTGAACATGAGGAAGAACTTCTTTACTGTGTGGGTGATCGTGCACCGGAATAGATTGCCCAGTGAGGTTGTGGAGTCTCCCTCACTTTGAAGAGATTCAAATACTTTGTTTGGATTGTTTGGATACAATTCTGTGCAGTGTGCTCTAGGATGACTCTGCTTCAGCAGGGAGGTTGGACCATTTGACCCAGTGTGGTCACTTCCAACCTGACCCATTCCGTGTTTCTGTGTTTCCATGATTTTGCGAGCCCATGTGACAATGGTTCACATGCAAATTTGTTTTTATTCTTCAAGAGTACTCGGCCTCCCCTCCAGTCCCTTATGACTTGAAGCCATGGATTCACAGGTTCTTATTGCTCACAACCATGTCAGGCTACCTGTGAGGGAAAAGCAGGCAAGTTGGCTTAACCCTTCCTTTAAGACCAGTTAGAGAAGAACACTTCTCCAGGATTACTGAACATCAATGACCTGGCCTGAGCAGTAGCTGCAACTGATCAGTGGCCAAGTATTTAAATGTTTTGAATAACAGACTGCCGAGCATATGCAATCAGTGCAATGCATCCAGAACACGTAAAGCATACTGTATGTGTTCTGGCCATCTGTGCAGCTCACAGGCAATTGCTCAAGTGAACCCCAGTGTGTCAGGCTAACTGTGTGTGCCTTGTACATAAGATACTCCCAGCTTTCCTGAAAGCAACACTCAAAAAGCAGAAACAGAATAGATGCATCTCAAAGAACACCCGTGTTACGATCCCCTTGCCTCAGTTAGATTGCTCCTATTGTTTTACCTCCATGAGAAAGGGGCACACACTAAAGAATGCCATATAACCCAAGGCGTACCTTCTGTGTAATACACGTCTATCCAGTTTTTTTGCTTCTCCTAAGTGAAATAGTCAAAATTACTTAAATATTTTCTCCCTCAGAAACCTTAGTATCTTTCTAAATATTTTTATAAATTCTTTCTGAAAGCGCACACTCCAAAGGGCTGCAGGTAGGTGAATTGACATGGAACGAGATCTTTTTTTTTAGAACAGACTACTGTCTTGCTCGCAGCAGTGTCATTTGACCTCGGATTCTGACTACTGGGGGCAACCCTTCTGGTGGTGGGGTTGTGAAGAGCCTGAGAATAAGAAGACAATACATCATTAATGCATCTTGAGAGTTGAGTTAGTTTCTGGATCGATTCAGAATGAAGCCTTTGGGTGTTGATTTGAGTTGATTTGTGTAACAGTTCTTCCTCTCCCCTCAGAGAGATTCCTTGCTAGACTCATATCCAGAGCAGGGCTGTAAATGTAATGCATATGTACAGCTACCATAAGAGAGGTAGGAGAGACAGGTAAATATTCTCTTGAGACCAAGACGTGGGTACCCACTGTAGGCACTGCAATCAGTGGTGAGGTGTTAGAACCACATATTCAAATTACAAAAGCTAATTTATTGACAGATACATGAAAACAAGCTCTTGAAAATAGTATAGCATACATGAAAAAAGACTTATTTCTCATGTCACAACTCTTCCCTCCTCTGTGATGGAATTTTGTTTTTTCAGCTATGACCTTTTCTGGTCAGCATAATTTATAAAATAAGAAGGCTTTACCCACAAATCCTGTATAAGAAATTAATGTAGTCTTCAAAATAAAATTACTCTCAAATTCCATGCTGCTTGCTTACCAGAACCTTACTGTCTTGAAGCTGTTTGTGGTTCTCACCCTAGAGCATTGGTTCCAGTATTGCTAGAATGGAAGTCACATGTGTGGGACTCATGCGTCCATGCTGTTCACTTCTTTCTATTTTTAAAAAGAAAAAGCAAAAAGGAGACTACCTACCTGTGCCTTTAGTTTTTTGCTACTGCTCCTCGTTGTCCATGATTCCTCAAATATAAAATCATAAAACCACAGAATGGCCCTCTCTCTGAAGAGACCTTGGAAAACCATCTGGTCCAACCTTCCATGGAAAAGGGGGCTTATTTGTGATTATTTAGCATCCTCCCTAGTCATGTCTTGAAAATCTCCAGTGATGAGGACTTCACCACATCCCTAGGGAAGTTTTTCCAGTGATCAATTATTGTCAGTGTAAAAAATTTCCATATTATATCAAGATGAAACCTCTCTTCAGGCAACTTGTACGCATGTTCCTTGTCTACTCCATATGGCCTCTTGTGAAGACAGGGCCTCTGTCATCTCTGTAGCTGCCCTTTAAGTACTTGAAACTGTGATAAGACGTTCCTGAACCTCTTCTTCTCAAGGGTGAAAAGACATTACTGATGTCGCATTTAGTAAGTATACCAAAACATGCAGTCACAAGGCTCTTGACTGTCGCTGACTTGCAGAGAGTAGGACACCATTCGTCCTTCACAGCTTTGAAAATCTCTTCCACCTTTTAAACAGAGATATTAACATCTTGGGCAGCACAGCATCTCCGCGGAGTGATTTGCATATGTTCAACCTTATCTTTACAGGCAATTTTTCCTTGCTAATTACTCATGTTCTTTTCCGAAGTAAATTTTCAAATAAAAATACCATGGCAGCAATTTTTACCATTTATTTAATCGCCTCCACTACTTTATTCTTTTAATAGATCTACTTTCTCCCCAGTAATTCTTTCACTACCAATGTATTTGTACAAGACTGTCTCTTTCCCATTGACCTTTATGGTTAGCCTCAACGTATTTTGATTTTTTGCTGCCTTTATCTTATCCTCAATACCACTAATATGCATATTATTACCTGTACATCCAGATAGCATTATTACCATTACAAGTCAATGAATGCTTTCACCTTAGATAATAGTTTTTGCTGGGAAGTAAATTCAAAGTTAAGTGTGTTAGGAATGCATAAATTACTTTGCTTGAAGCCTCAGCAGGTACTGAGTCACAACCCATTAATCTTTTCATATACTTCTCAGCAGGAACCATTACTACCCCAATATAATGAGTATATAAAAGTAAGTCTAGTGATATTAAATATTAAAATTTAAAACAAGTAGATAATCAGAATTTTAGAGAGTATTCAGAGACCGCTAAGTATTGCTAGATAGAACTAAGATCAGTTCAACACATATACACAGAATCTTACCATTAAAAGGAGATAATGCATTTTTAACTATGAATACTATCGCATAAGATCTAAATTAAAAATGCAAACATAATTCATGCTGGTGATACACTATATTTATACTGATTAACTTCATTTACAGCACCAAGGATATGTCTGCATAAACCTAGAATAATGCAGTATTATGTTGCTCCTTTTATTAGCAATGGATGTAGATAGCTATATAGCCACTGGTTCACTGGTAGGAAACAGAACAATGCAAAGATCATATCCAGAAAGATGATTTAATGCTATAAAGCATAACGACTACCTTGTAAAACCTCATGACAGCCTTTGCTGCACATTTCATAAAATCAAAGTCCAGTGTGGGTCAACAGACCCTGTTCTATAAAATGTTATTGGATAATTTGGGTTAGCTACTGTTGAAAAAATAAATTTATATACTGTGAAGTGTCTATGAATTTACAAACCTCAGTAAACATTTTCTTTAATTATGTCTATAAAAATCAACCTCTGTCACTATATCAAATTGGAACATAAATCTGTCTATGGTTGGTGTGCAGCAGCAGAATCATTGGAAAACCTGCTCTGGAATTAAAGGTTGCCAGTTACCCGTATGGTATTGAAATATATCAAACTTTTGAAAAAAAGGAAATTGAGTCTGGTCTTCTCTAATTTTGTCTCTTAATTGAAGTCACAGTAAATAGATATAGTATTGACATAAGCAAGGAGTTACAATTGCTTGGAGGCCGATTTGTAACAATTCAAAGATCAGGGTTATTTCAACAGCTGTAAGAAGCTTTGTAGTTCTAGCACTCAGTTTTCAAAGACAGCAGGAGATTCTTAAAGAAAAGCTCCATCCCTTTCCCATGAGGAAATGAGTCAATCACTTAAATTTATTTCTTAATGCTCATTAGTTTTTCAATTATAGTAGAAAAGGCTATAACAAATAAAATGAAGACTAAACACTAATAATGGAAAACAATGTTTTTAGTTAAGATAAATTTCTACTTGAGGCCTTTCATCTTCTTTGTAAGCTCTTGCTGTGCAGGAAAATGGAAGCTGAGTTCCAGTTCAATGAGTTTTCTTCAATTACGTCTGGATTGTCATTAAACTCATATTAAAAGATTCAATATAGCACCATAAGGCTTTAGATCAAGCCCACATTAAGATGTGAAAGACTGCTTTTTTCTCCCACATAATTTGTTGAAGTTCTCTCTCTCCTATGATTTAGGGATGAGTATACGTAGCCTTTGGAATATACATTTGTCCTCCCACGTGGCACTCCTGAATGACCCAGCTTCCCTATTAGCTTTCTGAAAGCCATGCTGCAGGAGCTATATTTATTGGAGCAGTATGAAAATTGAACTTACATTTGAATATAGATGAACTCCCCTAGAAGAGTGCACAAGGAAAATAAGTTTATCTTATGTGTTGTGGGTTTAGGAAAAGAGAAGCAGAGTCAAACAGACCATGGATATTACTTATCCTACTCTTACAGCCTCAAACAACTGAGACCATGTTAAGCCTTTCTGCAGAACAGGGGGAAAAAAAAGTCTTTCATTTATTTCACAGGAATGTACTTAAACTGCATCTAAAAACCAAATTTATTGAGGTCTAGAGAAAATTACAAGGCAATTCAGGTCATCTTGAGAAGTACCCATAAGATAGGTTAAATACCTTGGATGCTTTGGAATTGCTCTTTCCATTAGCTGTAAAAGCTTAGGCAATCTAGACATCTAAAGTTAGGCAAAGTGAATCATGACAAAAATCAGCAAACTCTGGAAAACTGTAAAATTTCGTTCATGAAAGCAAAGTGTTCTTACTGAGAAAAAATAGCAAGATATTATATTAAAAATATATGGTTTACTAAGTTTCTTTTCCCTAACAATTAAATTCTTGTTTTCACAGTCTGTGAACATATGACTTTAATGAAATGACATATTAAGTTAAAATAGATGAGTAACTCACAAAGCATACTCAGCAAGTGTCACTATTTTGCTTTATGAATCATTTGCAACTTTTTAAAGATATAAATTATCAGAAATCATTACACAAAAAAAAATTAGAGAATGATTCTTTCTATCATTTGTGGGAGTTTCAGCAAGTTTCTGAGTTATTTTGTATAGATTAGTTAGGTCTCATGGAATATTTCTGTTCTCTGATGAGATGAATCCTGATGAGATCTGATGTGTTAAAATATCTGAATATGAATTGGAAATGCACTTCTTGCTTGATTTATATGAAGCCGGTAATTGACAGAATGTCTGAAAGCATTTGTTAAAATAGACATAAAATTCAAAGCACTCTGGCTTTCGAATTCGTTTCCATGAGCTGGGCTGATGCTATTTTTCCTTACACACCTCACAAAAGTAGCAAAAATAGAAATAAGCTATGGTCCAGAGTAGATAAAATGTCATAGGAAGACACACAGCTTGGCCTATAGGTGCTGCAGAATAAATACTGTCTGACCACTGCTTTTATTCTCCCTTTTTGCCTCCATGTGTTTTGAATTCTTTACTGTCTACAGCTAGCTGCTGACCAGCCAGTGGTTGCAGCATCCCTCTGGGAAACTCAGGCATCCAGCCTCCTCTTCCCGAACCAATGCTGTTGCCACAGCAGTTTGGCATTAGAAGAGGTTTTCAACTTCTATCTCTGTCACAGAAGCTGAAGCCTTGTCATTAACTCCACAGATGGATGGCTGCAGGTGTAGTGAAGAGCCTGGGTCAGCCACATGTCAGATGTGCTCCTGTTTTACTCTTTGCTGTTGGTAGACTCAGGGTGGCCATACACAAGTGAACCACTTTTTGGAGGTGCCTGTTTCTCTGTGTTAATTATTTGACAAGAACAGCTTTACACCACTGTGCTCTGCTAGATCCTACTATTTATGGGGATTATGGTTCTTAACAAGTCACTCCAGCAATCTGGCTACGGAATACCTTCCTGAGAAGTCTGATCCTAAGAAAGTCTTCAATAAAAAAAAAAGATGAGAGGTAGACATAAACCAGCAAGACACGGAGAAGAGAGATACAATACCAAGAATTTGGATGCTCCACAGCAAACCTCTCTCTGTCTGGCATTATCTTTCCCTCACTTACAGAAAGCCAAACCTCCTTATCTGTGGCAGTCTTTCAAAACTAAATTCAATGGAATATTTTGTGTACATTAGATGTAAGAATATGAGTCATGCACTTTTGTTTTCTTATAGCTTTTTATTTGGCCAACAAATCTTAATTAATTTTAAACTGGAATTTAATTTTGAGATTAAAACAACCAAAGATTTTATGCTAATAAAAAATGGTACATAAAAACCTAAGTAGGAGTGTAATTAATTAGTTCTGTGTACCACATGGTTAAATTTTATAAGTTTATTAAGCACAGAAACTGACTGAAAAGTTGATTTGTTTTAAGAATTTTTTAATACTCATTTAGCTTCTGCCTATTCATCTATATTTTAGATATATTTTCAAGATTTTCTGCAAGATTTCTTTCTTCTTCAGGCAAAATTAAAATCAATATTAGGTGTTAATTAATAACTATATGTTGCATAAGACTCATGAAATAACATAAGGAGAGAATATAAAAATCATTTAACACATATAAACAAAAACCTTTTCTGTATTAAATCACATATTTCAGAAGTATTTCACTTGAAAATTGGACAGACAGCTGCTTTTAAATATCTACCAATAAAAATATCTTTATTGTTCTGTCTTTTTAAATTCTCTTATGAGTTGTAACTCAGAACTAGAGTACACAAAGAAAGATCATAATGAGCACTTAGTAGAATTTGAATTGGCCTTTGAAAAAAACCTAAACTATAACTTACTGTTTGCAAACATCCTTGTTTCAGCACTTTTGTGTTTTTACCTGTCATTCAACTGGTAGTTGAGTTGAAATGATCTGATTTTCTAAGTGAGCCTCGCTTTAAAGGAAATGAGCACCAAGATGCGAAAGTTAAGCTTTGCATTATACACGGTGACTTCTGTCAAGACAGAACTTATTACACTTCAATTTATGCTATTCAGGAAAGCTCTTTGCCCAGCAAAAAGGGAAACCTGGAGTTTGGTGGTGGTTTTTGTGATTTTTCAGATAATATTTCTAGTTGTTTCTGTAAGTCACTTCAATTGTTTTCTCATGCAAAATATCCATAGGCAGGAATTTTCATGCAAATGCTAAAAGTGCACTGCTGTAACAGCTGTTATAATCCTCATCAACGCTCTGTTCATGCATGTTGACAATGCTATGTGGAGCAGAGATCATTACTGAACTTCTAGAAAGCAGGCAAAGGCATAAGCAGAAAGAAAATTAGCAGGCCTGTCTGCTGCTGTCCAAAATATTTGTGTTAGTAGCAGAGAAACCTCCCTCCATACTTGGGCCAGACACCTGAACAAGGGAGGGAGAAAGCATGATGCTCCACCAGAATCAGACAGTCCTGGGGAAAAGAGAGCCAAAAATATATGCAGAAAGCCCAGCCACCTCAATGAGCACACTGTGCAAAATGGCTATGATTAGTTGAGGTCATGGGGAGAGATCGGAAAATGGTTAAGAAAGTGGAAAGCTGTGTCAGTCATACTTGACTGGTTACAGCAGTACTGAAACTTTCTGTTCATAATCTTACTCAGGATCCCTTGGATTTCTTCAAGACTACAAGCTGTCCTCCCAAACACTTTGCTTTCTCAGGTAACTGGCATTGCATTCCTAGCAATGTCAGGAATGTCAAGTCACAGGTGCTCTTTTTTTCCTGTATTGGTTTGCCTTGTAGTCCATTCACATAGATATTCCTCCAATTCTGAGTGGCATCAAAAAATTAGTATTTTTTCCTCAAGTGGGTCTCCATAGCAGCAATACCAGGCTTTTCAGTCAGCTGGTGCTGCTCTGGATGCTGCTGGCCCTGATCTAAACATGTAATTAGATTAATCCTGGGATGGGCAGGAAACTTACAGAAAGGGTAGCACAGAGGTGGGCCATTGAAAAAACAAACAAGATCAAGGGTTGTGGGCAAAATGTTTAACCAGAAATATCTCCTGCTAACTTCAGAATGAAGATTCACAGCTCATATGGACCTTTTTTTTGATAAAAGCCCAAATGACTTTGCCGAAATGGAGAGGGAATGCAAGGAGTTTAATTACTCTTTCCCAGCACAATAGGTAGAAAGGCTGGGCCAGTGTTTAGGTCTTCTGAATTGCTGTTCACTGGTCACAGTGGATTGCACTAGCAATGGCAAAGAAAAGAGATATATACTAATTGGTGCTTAAAAGGAATTTATCCCCAGGAGCTAATTTCACTACCTTTAAACTAAGGGTAATAATAACTGCTGCTCAGTTCTGACATATGTAACAGCATTACACTTAAGAGAGATTCATTTGGCTGGTATTATCATGTTAAATGATGTGTGGTCATTGGCAAACAGATGTAAAATTTCCAGGCTTTCAGTCGGAAAGAGAAAATGGAGAAATAAGGATGAAGTTAACTGATTAAGATATTTAACTCCTGTGCTCTTATTTCTGAAGTGATGCAAATGCAAGATATATTTAAACTTCTCAAATCAGGACATTCCATTAACTGGAAAAAAACAAAGAGTGTGAGGAATCCATTATATAGTGATATAAAATTTAGTACCAAACAGCATTTACAACAAAAAAAAAAAGTAAAAAAAATCACTTAACATGTGTTCCCAGTGTAAGCTGTGTGACTAAAGGGAAAAAAATGAGGACATATGTTAACTGCCTTTTGAATATGGTAAAAGTAAGCTGAAATAACTCAGGACTGAGATGGTGAGAAATCCCATGAGAAGCCAGGAGTTTTAATTCCTTGTTTCACCCCTTTTCTCTTCCCACTGTTTTTAGCTCAAGTGCACCATATATGTGAGCTCTATGGGAGTTTCTTTAGTGGAGGTATAATTTAGTATAATGACTCTAAAGGATGTTTTATACAGCCAAAATGAGTAAGTCCAAAAGAGGAAAAAGCTGAAAACCTGAAGTTTTCATAGGAAGGAGGCTGCAATTTGTAAATATTTTTGTTGAAAGAAATATCGTGTTAATTCAATAAACAAATTGCACAAGAAATGCTCTGACTTTGTGGCATCATTTTTTCCCCAACAGAAATATCCTCAGCAAAGGAGAAACAACTCCATCCAGCATGTGGATCTCAGATGCTGGAATTTATATATAGACAATATCAACTTGTTTTCTTGACAAAAAATAAAGCAGAGCAAGCCATTGTACGTGGTATTGTGAGAACAATTGAATGGAAGTGGCAGTGGGAGGCCTCTTTGAGGGCTTAGTAGGGTCTCACCAGCTGTACCTGCTTTCTAGTTTTGCAAGAAACATACATAAATATGTTTCAGCATATGCAGAGGCATCCAAAGCATATTCTCTCACATACGGGCCAACACACTAGGAAGAGCAAATAGCCTTTGCCTTGTATGGAACTTTTATCTCCCCTTCTTCACTCCTTGGTTGAATAGATGTATTTTTAGATCATAATGCCAAGTGCTTCCATTGAGGAAAGAAAATGACTAAGTGAAAAACTAGACAGCCTATCTATACTTAGCATTTTTTCTGTGTTACGAAATATAGAAGCACTCTACTTTGTCAAGCAGAAGCAATGAAGATAATACGGAAATTACTCATTCTTCATTATTCCCTTAAAAGATTTTGTGAGCAAAGTGAACATAAGCTGTGAGAAAACAAGTCCAGGTTTGTCTAAAGAAATGGCATGAGAACATTGGTGGCTTCTATGGAAAGTGTTTATTTTTCTAACTGCTTTGATCAGTAAAAAACCCAAACCTTCCTATTATTTGCTAATTATAGGGTAGTAGGAAAAAAATGTCTAAGGCATCTGAAGAGTCCATGTCCCAAAGACCTTCCAAATCAAAATAACTTGTGACCCCATGAAACAGTGCTAGGATAAATGTGTTCTGTGCTGTTGGCTTACACTTTAAGCAGCTGCTCTTGAGTCTGTGGACTGCATAGACTGTAATAAAGATATGACATATATAGCTTATTCACAAAACCCCCCACTTTTTACTAGTCTCCATTAATGCTATTTAAATAGAATTTGTAATAACAAAGTCAAGTAGTCACCCCCACATTTGAAAAAACCAGTGTATTACTGAAGCTACTAAATACTATTTCTTCAGTGTTTATGTTGATGTTTTTAGAAAACAAGATTGACTGTATAGTTTGCTGCGAAATTTCCTTATAACCAGATGCTCTTTTGAGACCAGAGTCCTGCTGACTGGCACAAGAAGCATCTGGCCAGCTGTCAGGATTGATTTGGCTCAATAGAAACTGGCAGCAATAACAGAATGGAGGAAGGCTGCAATTACACTAGACAGTAACCCCTCCAAATCCAATAGTTGGGAGCATAACCAAATACCCTTGACATCTGGTAAAAAAAAGAGCAGATATAATGCTTTGTTCCTGCATTAGTGAAAAAAGATTTCATATAGTTGCACCAGCACTGCCTTGTCAGCACCCTAAAAAAGTCATGCAGGACTTAAAAGGATAACCTGAGAAGAAGGATATTGAGAGAGAAATAAAAACAACCTGCACTTCCTCCCTAATCCTTTTCACAAGCTGCTTCATGCATAAGCCTTCGCATGTTTTCTTCTTTGTGTATTAATGACTCACATTTGCAGTGTCTTTGTAAAACATTCTTTTGGAACTTTTTGGACTTTGCTTAAAGTACTTGAATCCTCACAGGACAGAAACCCCATACTTTAAAGATAAATAGGCTGGAAGGATTCTTTCTACTGCCTTCCGTGAGAGCTGGCACCAGCTGCAGTCAGCTGGCACGGGGTGACTCCATAGCAGTAGGTATGTGTCACTTGTTTGTTGTCAGCTCACACTGACATTAACCAGACTGCAAGGTGAGAAGATACAAGGGGAGAGGGGAAAGAAGAATATATCCACAAAACCTTCATCTGCCATCTTATTCAGCTTCTTCTGTTTGTACTTGAAGGCCATTCTATTCTCTCTGTATTGAGAACACTTGTATAAACATACGGTTATTTCATCTGTAAAACTGCAAGATGTTGAGAGGATTTTAAATAACAGAGCTCCTGAAGACAGCAGGAATGTAAAATACCACCATATTGTCTCTCAGAAATCTAGGTCCGCCACACAAGCTAAAGTGAACTCTTTCGTGCTTAACCAGGTTTCAGTCTTTTGCAGAGCCAATAGCAGTACAATAACCTCATTGAGAGCATGTACTAAAGTGCAAGACTGCAAACTTCCTCCTGTCTCACAGGAAGGGAGTACTACTCTTTCAGTCTCTTTTTTTTTTTTTTTTTCTGAGTAATGTAATCTGGAGGTTGTTAAATTCCTTATAGAACAAGCAAAATTTTAGAACTCATGAAAAACTTAAATATGAAACTTGGGTAAAGGACAAGCTTTTCACCTCTAAAGAGAAAATTTATATCTAAAAAAAAAATAGATAGCTTTCAAACCATAGATATTTTATGGCAGAACTATTTCCCCACTGCTGTGTATGTGGACTGTTTCACTTTAACAGATGTATCTCTGTTATGCAAACAAGAACACATCCCCATACATCTCCATTGAATGTGTAAGTAGCACACTAATATTTTTCTTGGCTGTTAATTGAATATTGCTTTTCATTAGAATATCCGGGACTGTTCTAAACACTCTTCCTTTACACATATAGATGCATCATTCTTTGACAGCCATGCTGGAACAACTGCTTAAAAAGTTATCAAGAAAGGTGGTGAACCAGCCTGCATCCCTGAGGTCTTGTTAATGGAGACAGTGTGCTTTGCTGATTCTCCTGCCATTGTCATAAAGACTCGGTGTTTTCCATGGCTAAGCATGCAAGGGGTTAGATACTACTCAAAGCCTCATTACTGTTATTTATTGGTACTAAAAAGTCAAAGAAAAATTACACCTGTCTTGTTTAATATCATCTCTTACTATGCTTGTTTACTTTAGCAGCTAAAACGCTTATGGCAGGAAGTTATCATTGCATTTCTTTCCAGGGCAGAGCACACTGAAAGTTTGAATTGACTCTGCTATGTATCATAACTCATGTGGAAACCACAAAGGCTTCTCCAGACTGAAAAAAATTAATATTACCTTGAATGAATGGGATCTCTGAGTGTTCTCCAAAAAAAATTTACATGCCTAGATTACAAAACACTGAATTTTCGTTAACTCTCACAGAATTAAAAAAAGGTTAATGTTGGAGGTGACCTCTGGAGGTCGTCTGGATCAATCCTTCTGCTCAAGCTGGGCCGCCCAGACATGGTTGCCAAGGAGGCTTTTGAAGATCTCCAAGAATGGAGAATGCACAGCCTATGCACAGTGGGCAAGCTGTGCAAGTGATCGATCAATCACCCTCACAATCAAAATTGTTTCCTGATGTTCAGAGGGAATCTCCTGTGTTTCTGTTTCTGCCCATTGACTCTGCTCCTGTCACTGGGCACCACTGAAGAAAGCCCGTCTCTGTTCTTTTCACACCCTCCCTTCAGGTTTTTGTATACATTGATGGCATCTTCCCTAAACCTTCTCTTCTCCAGGCTGAGCAGTCTAGCCGACTCTGACTTTCCTCACAAATGAGATGCTCCTGACCTTTAATCACCTTTGTAGCCCTTCACTGCAGTCTCTCCAATATGTCCACGCCTTGTGTAACACATAGCTTGTATGAAAATTTCAGCAACTTTTTGGTACAAAGTCATATTTAGAATATTAAAATTATTACAAAAATGTTATACATGATTGTTAAAAATCTGAATAAATTACTTGGAGATTAACAGAAAAACAAACGACAATCAAAATGACATAGCAGCTAGATGTTCTGTAATCTGCTTTTGGTCTCGGGTTTTACAGAAAAAAAAAGATGTAGAAGAGGACAGAATATTGTGTCCTATTTTTTCTAGGACGGATTCTACTAAGCAAAGAATAAAGTGTCTGTTCGCACTCTCTTAATGGATTTAAACCATTGGATCAATAGTAAGGGATAAACTAAACCACTTAAGAAGGTATTGCATTAATAAAATCCTTTGCACCTGTCTCTGTAAAAGAGGATAAACAGAGCAGAGTTTCAGAGGGTGATTAAGAGAGCATCAGGTTGCAGTGAAAGGCTTAAAGGGGACAAATTAGCCTTTGCTGTACATGGAGATAAGGCACAGGGCTGCAAGACTGAGCTACACATTACAAGCTTTTACAGGCAGATTAAAAGGTTTCAGGTTTTTTAAAGATGCCAGGGGGATATCACATGACAAAATATCTTGAGGCTGTTTATATAACTAATAAAAAAGATGGTAAACTACTGTGCTGGAGCTACCCTTAGGGCTGCTTGTTGATCTTATTTATTGCAGCCAGAATTATACTTGATTCATAGCTGTTCTTGTATTCATTCTGTAGAAAGCCTTCTGGGACATGTGGGGAAAATGTGAGGATTCAGTATGATTTTATTGCATTTTAATATTAAAATGTACTAGTTGTAATACTTTTATGAGCTTGTTAGTTTATAAATACAATCTAGCCACAGTCACTGAATCCCCTATGTTACTGCCTTTCACATTCTTATTCATTCTCAGATGGCAGCTGTCTTCAGAGTTTCACAGAGCTGTGGGCCAAGGAAGATATTTTATCACCTAGTCTCAAAGATCAGAGGTGGATACATGGAATTTTACCCCTATGCTGTCAAAACTAACTTTCTGGGGTTATAACAAGCAAGTGTTGAAGGAGATCTGGCTCAATATGTGTATCTCAAAAGTTTATTAGGTAAAGTACAGAGTAACAGGTCTTTGTAAATATTTGAAGATGGTTCTAAAAGAGAATGAGAAAATGGCAGTAAATGGCCAGTTTTCATTGTGGGTGGAGGACATCAGTGATATTCCATAAGACTTTGTGTTGGCCCACATATCATTCAAGATATTCATAAATGACCTAGAAAATAGGTGAAAAGTGATGTGAAAATATTGCTGATGTTACTAAGCCATTTGAAATAGCAAAGACCAAGGTCAACTGTGAAGAATCCACCAAAGAATCTAAGGGGATTAGGGAAGAAAATAGCTAGCGAAATGCAGCCAGTGTAGGTTAATATTAAGCGATGTTCATGGCAAAGAATCACCTTTCCTTTTGAATTTTGAGTCGATTTCTATCAATCAAAGAAATTATCTTGAAGTTATACCAGACAAAATCGTTAAGATATTAGGTGAATCTCAGTAAAAATAACTACTGAGTTTTTAGAAATGAAGCATAGAATAAAATGCAGAATGTTATTATAAAGCTGCATAAAGCATTTTGCTTACTGTCTGCACTGAAGTACCCAGAAAACGAAATGATAGAGAGGAATTGGATAAGGTTAAGAGAAGGACAACAAAGAATATGAGAAGCATGAAACAGTGTCTTTTCAAGGAATAAATAAGTAGTCAGAGACTCTTCTGCTTGAAGAAGAAATGACTGAGGGGGAAATGATAGAGCGTGTAGAGAACTGATCTATTGTTCTCTGCCCCTTGACAGCAAAGGCACTAGTAGGCATCAAATGAAGCTGTCAACTGTCAAGTTCAAAACATGGTTACAGATAGAGTGTGCATCACCTTGACACAGAGTATTGTGGATGATAAAAATGTAAATGGGCTTGTAGGAAGACTAGACAAATTCATGTCAGAAAAATCCATACAAACCTTCTCTGCCTCAGGAATTCTTGTAGGCTTGAAGAAGTATTACATCTCCATATGCTGTTGGGTTTTTCCTCTGGACATTTACTTTTAGTATGTCTTGGAAAAAAGCTCTTGTGCCAACTTAATCTTCGGCTAATCTTTTTTGATGTCCTAGTATCAATTGCCACTGTGATGCTAAAATCTACAAAATCTAACAAGACAGCTATGAACAAAGAATGAAGACAATGGAGGTATTTATCGAAAATGAAAGAATAAAACTAATTTTTCTCTCCCTTTTGAACTGTCTTGAGTGAACTGTTTCACCTAAAGTTTTCTTCAAATCACTTTATACCTCTAGGATTGTTTTAGGGATAAAATTTTGTAGTCTAACATAGGTAATCACTCTCACCCAGCCAAATTTTCAGTCAAATACATTGTATTGTAAGCATTTGAGAAATTAATGATAACCTCATATTCAGGAGACAAAGAAATCAAGCATCTTCTGACTTCAACTCTAGTTGACATGAAAGAGTACAATCATAGAAAAATGACTCAGTGGTAAGCAGTGGGCATGAGGTTCAACCTGCCCTACTAAGAGTGCAGATGTTTTCATGTAAGCTATACGTGTCTAAATTACCACTACAGCCAACAGAGACTCAAGAAATCCCTCCATGAGGAGCAACGATTCAATGAGTGGGATATTCAGATACATAAGACAAAGAATATCATGCCATTTGAAGTACCCAGGAGCATTTTCTCAGATATGAACAGATATTATGCTAGACCTACAACAGATCTATCTGTATTCTTCTGGGCTCACAGCTGGAGGCTTAACAGCATGTGTGAAAGCATCTCAAATGCTTAAGCAACTTAAACACATCCTGTGTGTTTCCCTGAGGATGATGTGGTCAGTCTCTACACTTCATCAGCAGTATCAACTATATTTTCATTCGTTTAGAATAGCATAGCGTAGCATATAATAGAATTAATGGATTAGTTCCAATTGGAAAGGGACCTACAAAAACCCCTTAGTTCAACTACCTGACCAATTCAGGGCTGACCAAGTTAAAGAATGCTATTAAGGACATTGGCAAAATGCCTCTTAAACACTGGGGCATTGCCCACCTCTCTAGGATGCCTGTTCCAGGGTCTGACCATTCCCACACATCCTATCATCACACCCCAGAGAGGAGAGATCAGCTCCTCCCTCTCCACTGCCCCTCCCCAGGAAGCTGTAGGGAGCAAAGAGGTGGCCCCTCAGCCTCCTTTTCTCAAAACTAGACAATCCCAAAGTCCTCAGCCACTCCTTACAGGACATGACTTCCAGTCCTTTCAGCAGAACTGTTGCCCTCCTCTCAATGCATTCAAGGACCTCAGCATCTGTCTCAAGTTGTGGAGCCCAGCACTGCACGCAGCACTCTGGGTGAGGCCGCACCAGTGCTGAACACAGAGGGATAACCACCTCTTTTGACAGGCTGATGACGCTGTGTTTTGTGCACCCCAGGATGGGATTTGCCCTCCTGGCTGCCAGGACACACAGCTGACTCACCCTGATCCTGCTGCTGACCAGCACCCCCCGATCCCTTTCTGCAGGGCTGCTCTCCAGCCTCTGTTCTCCCAATTTGTACTTGTTCCCAGCACTACTCTGTCCTAGGTACAGAATCCAGCATACGGACTTGTTACATTTCATCCCATTTATTCATAGCCCAATGCTGCAATGTCTCCAGATCACTCTTCAAGACCTTTTGTCCCTCAAGACTGTCAACAGCACCTTCCTTTTTGGTATTGTCAGCAAACTTGCTAATGGCATGTTCAGGTCCTGCATTCAGATTGTTGATTGAAGAGGACTGGCCCCAGGACTGAGCTCTGAGGAATGCCACTGGCGACTGGTCACCAGCCAGATGTAGCCCCATTCACTATAACCCTTTGGACTCTGCCCTTCAGCCAGTCCTTCACAAATCAGTTACAGTATTAGTAACGTGAAAATTTGCAAAAGGATATAAAAATAGACAAACCCATAAAAACAATAATTCTAAATATCTACACTGCACTTACGGTTGACACGAAATCCCACTACGATAACATAAAATGTATTTTCATATTTCAGAATTCATTGTAAATACTTTAAATATACTTAGAAGCAATGTGTAATGAAAATAGCATTTTCTGAAAGTGAAGTAAGGATAGTTGTGGTAGTTGCTGGCAGGTTAGAATAAACCTTAACATATTCAAAATGAAATAAAGAGATATAAAAGCAATCTCATAATTCAGTAAGCCATTTATAATGAAATATGAATCTTTTAAATAAAGAGAATGCATTAGCAATAATTAATATGTTAAAATTATTCCTTTCTCTAAACCTGTTGTAAGTTGTAAGTTATGCATGCTCATAAATGTATTAACTTTTCCTAAGTCATTGACAGACAATCGTTTAATACACTTTGAGATATTTATTTCTTATTTAAGCATTTTATCTTCTGCAGTTAAAACAGTACTGTTTCTTGTATAACATTTTAAAATGGCAAAATTGTTTGAAATTAATACTCCTTGTTTTAGAAATATTAAATACAAAACTTAAAACACATTTTTTAGTTATTTGTAACAAGGAAAATTGTGAAGTTGTACATTGAAAACTAATAATTTTTCCATCATCATTTTAATGGTATGAGTCCAATATTCCATTTCTGAAGGATACATGTAATGTTAAATTTTGAGATTCTGATGTCAATGCAAAGATGCTCTGGCATACTTCCTTCTGATTCTGTATAAAAACACATAATGTTTGCAATGTTCTTTATTTGAACATACAGTCTTCACTTGCCAAAGTAATAAACCCACAACATTTATAAAGCTGCCTTGAGAATGTTGGAAAATGATACAGAAATCTGGAATATGTCACTTTATATTAGGTGACTTTGCTGAATATACCCACAAGTTCCCATCTCTTTTTATGGTACATTATAATTTATGGCTTTTACACTTTGCTATAGATATTGTATATTAGTAGGACTGGAAAAGTCTTTTGTGGATTAAGGTGGATGCAGAATTTCAGGAATGGGATGCTGTGAAAATGCTTCAGGACTGTATTTCTGTGATAGGATTGTCTGCCGTGAGAGATAAATAGGTCTTTGTTCTGCCCAAGCCCTTGAAGTGTTGAGATGCTGTTTGTGAGGCCCCACTTACAAGGCTCTGCAGAGACACTTGTCTGACAGAGCAGCTTTTGCCACTGGTTGACACAAGCATGTCAGAATTAAGAGCAAGAAACTTGTAGGAGTACAGGGAGGGGCAAACACTATACTATATGCTACTACTTTTTGTAGCAGGAATTGCTTATAGAAAGAGCACCCTTTGTGTTTTTCACTTCTACTTTCCTTTTATAAATTGCACCTCTGATTTTGCTTATCATATATTAAGTCAAAATTATGTCTTCCTGATCTCATTATTCCTGCCTCAAAGGCCACTGAAGAAAATGTAGGGATTTCATAGCTTTGCTGTTGCTGAAAAATGCACAGGGACTGACATTAGTATTTATCTTCTATAATATATTGAATAATCAGTAAAGTAACTTTCCTCTCAGCCTTTCCTCAGTAGAAGACTTAAAATTAAATGACGGCAAAGGGATACAGAAACAATTTTGTTACCAGCTTCACCAGTACAGTATTTGCATAAGGACTTAGAATTTATTTTCACTATGACAGCGATTTGGGAAAATGATTCCAAAATTTTTTATCTCTTTAGACAGCTTGGACTGGCTATGTGTCTCTAAGTTATGAATAATGGGGTTTTTACCTACATTGCTCTTTCCAACGGAAGGATACCATACATGCCAAAAATGCACATTTGTCTTATCTAGGTCTGTAGGTACTTGAATCTTAAAGAAGGAGGGGAATTAGTGTTATTTTGTGTGGTTTTAATTATGGCATAATTTAGTGCTGAACTGCCATAGCATCAGCACAGCTGTGACAGCATTAGTTTTTTTGTATCTGTGTGGTGAAACGTGGTAAAAAAGATCAGATGCTTCTTTTATTTCAAGTGATTCTTTTTTAGGGGAAGAAGTATTTGAGAAGTACAGATTAACTGAACTCCTCTATAATGCAGATGATCAAGAATTTTTTGAGGCATATGAAGGGTGTTCATCTCTAACAACTGTATATATCATAATGAAACTAAAAGTGTAAAAGAAGAAGATAAGGAAACAGGGAAGGGTGAGATTGATCTTATCCACCCTCAAAATATATATAATATGTCATTGACATCTGCATACGAATTGTTTTGATTCCACCTATATTCATTGAGAAAAGGACTCTTGGTTACAGTTCAGTTATGCAAAGATAATAAAGTCACTTGACATCTCAGGCTAGATAATGTGGGTCCCATCCAATCAGTCTCATTAAAAATTTTAGTGGTCAGTGCATCTAGTTTAAGAGGAACAAAAATGAATGTGGAGAATAAATACATAAAGCAGTAAATAAACAAATCATCTAAATTACTCTCAGGAGCATTTTCTACACGTTTGCCCCAGCATGTGTTGGAGGGTGCAAACCTGAGCCAAACCTGATGAGGAGCAGGCAAATAATTGAAGTATATGGACAACCACAGTGGACAGTATTTGAGCCTATTCAGAGGCCCTGATTTGTTTACAGTACAGATGTATCTAAAGATCCCTCCAGACTAGAGCTAGACTCCAGAGCATGCCCAAATACATTGACAAAAAAAAAGAGATTTTGAAGTTAGGGCACTGAAAAGATCTGCAACAAACTGCATCTAATATTGATGTGGAGTAACCTGTGCCCTATTTTCAGGGTATGGATGGTTCCCTGAAGACCGTACAAAGATTTTTTCACAACCTTCCATTAACTGAGTTTTTGTTATGCAGGATGAGAGTTTAACAGATTTCTATATATTTCTGTTACATAATAACTCTTCTTGATAATCTGATACAGATCAGTGTGATCATAAACTAACATAGGGGAAGACCATATTTGCAACATACAAGCAGGTTCAGTCTGGTCCTGTCTGCCATGTCCCAAAGGGGCTTAAAGGGGATAACAACCTAGGGAAATGTCATCTTTTTGCTTGACTCATCAAAGCACACTGAGTGGCTCTGCACAACCTGGCTCAATATGTGCTAGAGAGAAAAAAAAAGGGGTTACTTTCATGGTGTATGTATGTCAATGGCTCCTTTTTGTCAGTTAGGTCTCTTAGGGAAGAGGTTTTGCCTTTTAGAAATGGACTGAGGCTAAATCTAGCTATTTGAATAACAAGGTTTTTACTCATTCTTTTGGATGCCTCTGATACAAAGATATTTCATTCCATTTCATTGTCCTTATTTTGCAATTTACTTTCTTTACATATGCACTCTCATTAAAAAGAAACCAGATACATATTTGGAAAATGTTAATAACGAAATGATATTTCTATTTGCTTAATTCTGAAAAGTAGATAAGGAAGAAATAGTGCTAGAGATAATTACCAAATTTCAATATTTATAGAAACCAGGTGCTTGTGTAGATAATAAGACAATTCTCAATGTACTTTGATGATGATGAAGTGCCAGTTTTCTGTAAATATTGAAATAAGGTAATTATCACTTGAACTATTCATTATTTATCTGATTTCAAATCACAATGAATACAGTCAAATTGCCATTTTTTCATAGGAATGTGAAGCTAAAAGTATTGTGTTAAGCTTTTATATACTTTCTTTTTGGAAGTAGCTTGAAAAGTGTTTTACAAGATGTAATGAGATAGAACCTCCACACACATAAGGAAGGAGAAATTTTTAAATTTAGTTTTTAAGTTATGACAGCAGGCTTCCTAAAAATGAACTATCCAACAAGTATTAAATCTCTGATCCCAAAAGCACTGACATACAAAGATAAATCTATTTACCATGTTTGTGCGCAAGTCTAGTAAATAAGAGCAAAGGACATGTCCTGAGTGGTTGAGTTCTGTACTTTATATGCCTGCAATTGCATTAGTCAATCCGAAAAACATGTAGATTCTTTTTAAACCAACTGCCTTTGTTGTTTCTGCTAATTTGATGAGAAGGCTGTTTCAGAACCTACTTGTTCAGAAACAAAACTTTTAATTTACCCTTAAAATTAATCCTGAGTACTCGATAAATAATTATTCTCATGCAATATTACTAAACACATATGTAGACATTTGCAAGAATAAGTCTTGGCTTGTACTGTGCAAGGACTATATATTAGCTTTGTTCTTTATACAGCTTTGATTACAAAAATAAATAAATAAGGTGTAGTTTTCATAGGTAACAAGACACTACAGCACTCTATAAATGTATTTATTTTCAGGATTTCTTATAATGCATTGAGTGACATACAGAACCACCAACAGATAATAATTTGGAAACAGAGTAACAAGAGAGGTATTGAAATGCAAATTAGCACACCAAACAAAAATTTCACTTATGATAAAGTGATGCCTACAAAACATTAACCTTTTGTATTATTTTAGGGTCTGAGCATACTGCACTCAGAATTATACAGTATTATTTGAAGACCATACAGAGCACATTTATTTAGGTCCAGATCCAACAATATATTTTGCCCAAAGATTGAAGAAAAGTAAATGCCACCCCCTGTCTTCAAGAAGGGCAGAAGGAGGACTCAAGGAACTCAGACTGGTAAGCCTCACCTTGTGCCCAGGGATGATGACGGAGTAGCTAATTCTGGAAACAATTTCCAGGCACGTTGACAGAAGGAAAATCATCAGGAGTAGTCAGCATGGATTCAACAAGTTGAAGTCACTCTTGACCAACTTAATAGACTTGTATGATGAAGTGATTGACCTGGTAGATGAGAGGAGAGTGGTGGATACTACTTGGACTTTGGTTAGATCTTTGACACTGTCTACTGTGAGATGGTCATAAAAAGGCTGTTCATGTACTGGCTGGACAAGAAGACTGTGAGATGAACTGAAAACTGACCTCGTGGCTGTGTCCAAACAGTGGTGATTGGCAGTGCGCAGTCCAATTGGACACCAGTTATAGTGGTGTTCACCAGGGGACAATACTGGGTACAGTCCTGTTTGACATCCTTAGTGATCCAGAAGAGGGGTATGAGTGTACCCTCAGCAAGTTTGCTAAATGACGTCAGACTGGGAGATGGGGCTGATATGTCAGAGAGACATGCTGCCAGCCAGAGGGACAGGATGGAGAAATGGGCCAACAGGAACCTCACAGAATTCAACAAGGGGAAGCACAAAGTCCTGCACCCCGGGAGGAACAACACGAGGCACTGGTACACACTGGAGCAGCCAGAAAGAAGCTTAGCAGAAAAGGACCTAGGTATCCTTCTGCACATTAGGCTAAACATGAGCCAGGAATGTGTCCTTGTGACAAAGAAGGCCAATGGTATCCTGGGCTGCCTCAGGATGAGTGGTGCCAGCAGGTTAAGGGATCCTGCCCTTATACTCAGCACTGTGCAGCTGCACCTAAAGTCCTATGCTCAGTTCTGGGGTTCCCAGTACAAGAGAGACATGGACAAAACAAAAGAAGTAGAGCAAAGGGCCATGAAGATGATGACAAAGATGCTGGAGCATTTTTCTACGAAAAAAGGCGGAGAGAGCTGAGACTCTATAGACTAGAGAATAGAAGGCCTGTGGGTAGATCTGATTAATGTTTTCAGTGGTGCCAGTGACAGGACCAGAGGCAATGCGCCCAAATGGAAAGACAGGAGGTTCCCTCTGAACGGCAGAAAATGCTTTTTGGTTGTGAGGGTGACTGAGAACTGGCATAGGCTTCCCAGAAAGGTTGTGGGGATATTCAAAATCTGTCTGTACAGGGTCCTGGGCAAGCACCTCTAGATGTCCCTACTTGAGCAGGAGGGTTGGTCCGGAAGATCTCCAGAGGTCCCTTGCAACCTCAACCATTCTGTGATTCTGTCTCTGTGATTTTTAAGCAAGTAAGTGGACCAGTCTTCTGTCATATCAGATAAAATGATGGAAGATTTCCTTCCACTGAAAATCAAATATGTTTCTTGTTTAAAAAAATATGATCGTGATATCTTAAAATATGTTTGTTCAGACTTAAATTTGCAGTTAAAAGAAGGAGTGGATGAAGGCTGGATGTCCAGGAGCGCTCCTTCAAGAAGGCATTTAGCTGTCAGAGTGCTGCCTCTGCAGGGGTTGTGCATCAGCAAACTTTGTGAACTCTTCTGCACTCAGAAATATTTCATTTTTCTCAACAATATGCTATCCCTCCTCAGCTTCTGAAGCACATCAATGTGCTCATCCTACTATCAGTGGGTCCCTTGAAAGCACAGTCAGATGAGATGTGGCTACATGAGGGTTGGACATTGAACAGCCTTGATCTAGCATTTAAAGCAAAGGTGAGTTAGTGTCAGTCTGATATGCATAAAAATGACTTGAGATGAAATATTTTTCCTTTTTGTTTTCTGTGAAAGCAATAAAACTTTATAAGAGAATCTTTCAGAAATAGGGAAAGACTAATTTGCCAGACAAAATCTTACAAGTCAATAAGATACTTCATTGAAGACCACTTAAAAGTAAATAAAATATGCCTACAAGCTCAGGGTCATAAGATCAATTCCTTTTGAAGAAAAACTGTGCTTTTTTTCAAGTTAGGAAATTGGTAGACTCTAGAGCTGATTCCTATGAGATTCTTTGGACACAGATTTTCTTAGTTTCTGGCTAAACAGAGCAAGACTTTTGATGACACAGGTGGGATTCATGCATCTAAACATAGGCAGGTAACCCCACAGTACCCAAAATATCTGCCTAGAGCTGGTTTTATGACAGGAACAAGCTCTGCTGACTCTGTGGCTAGAGACCTAGACCACAGACTCTAAAAAAATGAATGAGTTTAAACAATGTAGAGGATACAGAAATAAAATTCTATAGCTATTATATGCAAGTGGTGGCAGCATTCTTGGAAAAAAAAAAATACTGAACAAAACAAGAAAACAAGAATCAGAGTACAAGAATAACGTTATCACATCTTCAACACTCAAAAAACTGAGAGCTTCAAGCTATTCATCTTAAGCATTGCTATAATATTTTTACAATTATTATCAGATTTTTAATATATATTGAAAAGTAAAAATGATCAGTTAAGCAATGTGTGGGATGATGTGAAAAATGACATCTACAAAATAGCTTACACTTTTTTTTATCTCTGGTCTTACACAACAATTTTTCTGAGGCTACGTGGATTCATAATAGCTTTTCCATTTCTGCCTTGTAAATGCATATGCCGTGGTTCGTAGGCACGTGCTGGTGTGCATGACGTTATGTACAGCTATTTAAATTTACACCAGGGGAAAAAAAAGTATAAATATATGTATGTACGGGTCGGGGTAGCATAACAATGCTGCAAGGATGTGCACTTCAATTCCAGAAAAAAGATCACAGAAGGGGAGTGTCTCAATACTGATGAAGATGTGAGTGTACTCATGTAACAACCAATTGTATATTAGCATTAACTCTGCAATGCTACCAATAGGAAGCAATTCTTACTCCTGTTTAAATGTTTAAAATCCTGGTTCCACATGGGCTGCCTACAGCTGGGATTTTTGTCAGATCTTACCACCTTCAGACAAGGATCATGACTCTTCATAGCATGTTTGTAGTACTATAGCTGCCTACAGAATGTATATTATTAAAACACATGTAGAGGATACCATACATCAACAAGAATCAGAATCTTTTTTTTTACAGCATGTTGCTTTAAGTACAGTAAGAATAGGATAGGTATGAATAACTCCATTAAAGCAGATAGGTAGCGTTCTTTGTTCTCACTTATGCTTCATTGCTAAGAAATTTTGATTTAATACCTCTGCAATTATTTCAGGCCTTACAGGTGTCTATCTGCTTTTCTAACTCAGAAAATGCAAAACTTAAGAATCTGTAGAATAGTACCGTACTGTGACTTGGGAGTTTCCATAACACTGAGGAGAAAGAATTTTTTTTTAACGAAGTATCCCCAAGTTACATATTATTTAGATGGATCCAAGCTGCTAAATTTACATTATTTCCATTTGCCAGATGTATACTTGACCTTTTGTGTTTGTTCATGTGCGTATGCTGCATCCAAAAATATTAATTTTTCTAAGCATGCACAAGAGGGAAGAGTAATAAGCAGTGTTTCTCTGGGCTCACTGGTAGGCACCAGAGAAACTTTTTGGCTCCGTTCCATCCTTTCTACATTAACAAATCTAGACACCACCATGCATATTGGCTTAAGAAGTGAAAGGGTCCCTCTCCTTCCTCTGTTTGTAGGTGAGGAAGCGAGCAGTATAAGGCAGATTCAGTGTACACCATCTGATGGAGCTGACTGAGCCTGCAGTCTTGATACAGACAGACTCCAGAAGAGATATGAATATGATCTGCAAATTAAATTGCTTTAAAAGAGTGGTTGTCTCTATAGCACCATCAATCTCTGAACATTAAATCATAAATAGCTATTGATAATCAAATCTTAAACCAAAAGTTTCTGCATTTAATTTATTGCAACAGAAATGATGTAGGTATTATATCCCATATTTTTAATATAAAATAAATTATACTTATTGATTTGTCAAGGTTGAGTTTTAATTGTAGAGGATTTTTATAAGAATAAGTGTGTGGTAAGGAATCAGAAATTTTCTCATTGCTTTCTTCACTGAAGAAACATGAAGTTGAACTGCCTGTGCCTTGGCTTTGAATTTTTTCTGAGTAATAATTCAGTGAATCAACAGACCTACATGTATCTTTGCTGAGAATTAAAAAATTCAGTCCCACTGAATCAGGTGATCTATTCTCTGCAACCTTCTCTTTAGCCTATGCACACTGTGACATTTAGAGGTCATGCTACCAATTTATCTACTCAGACCATGCTGTCTAAAAGGGAGTAATACCTACCAAAGGGAGTATAATTATTTCTGAAAGAGCTACACATATATTCCAGGACTCTTGTAACAAAACTGCAAGCTGACTTTTAAAAATAGTAAAAACAGAAAGGTAATTTGTGGATTCCTACAGGTAATACATACTCCATTAACTATTGAACAATAAAAATGCGGTTGTCAAGAAAGCTGAAGGAGGTAATAGTAGTAAGAATGAACTAAGCAAATTAAGGCATGGAAGAATGATATGGTAAAGAATTCAAGGAGCAAAAACATTCTTGGTGTTCCTCTTACACCCCTTCTAGGGAACCTTCATGCTTCATTACCTCTCAGAAACGCCTGTACACAAACACATGGTGCATAGAGAATAAAGAACTAGAAGTCTATGTGAGATCACAGGGACATAATCTCATTGCAATTACAGAGACATGGTGGGATAGCTCACATGACTGGAATGCTGTCATGGATGGCCGTGTACTTTCTAAAAAGGACAGGTCAGAGAGCTGAGGTGGTAGAGTTGCACTTTATGTAAGAGAACAACTGGAAGGTATCGAGCTCTACCCAGGCACAGATGAAGGAGATAAGAGCTTATGGGTAAGAATTAAGGGACATTCTGATATGGGTGACACTGTTGTGGGTGTTCACCACGTTCCACCGGATCAAGAGGAGAAGGAGGAGGAGGCTGATGAGGCTTTCTGTGGACATCTGGAAATACCTTCGTGGTCATGGGCCCTGGTTCTCCTGGGGGACTTCAACCACTCTCATATTTGTTGGAGGGACAACAAGGCTTGACACACAGGAAGTTCCTGCAGATCGTTGAAGATAACTTTTTGGTGCAAGTGGTGAAGGAGCCAATGAGGAGAGGTGTGTTGCTGGATCTTATACTAACAAGCCAGGAGGGACTGGTTGAAGATGTGAAGGTTGGAGCAGTCTTGGCTGTAGTGACCATGAGATGGTGGAACTCAGGATCCTGCTTGGAGGAAGCAAAGCAGTAAGCAGGACTAGAAACCTAAATTTACAGAGAGCTGACTTTGGCCACTTTGAAGACCTACCTAGAGGAATCCCATGTCTTAGGGCTCTAGAAAAGAAAGGGATCCAAGAGAGCTGATCATTATTTAGGCACCATTTCCTCCAAACTCAAGACCAATGTATCCCAATGATCAAGAAATCAAGCAAAGGGGGCAGGAGACCTGCATGGATAAATAGGGAGCTTCTAGTAAATCTCAAACAGAAGAAAGAAATTCGTGGGATGTGGGAAAAGGGAGACATCATGTGGGAGGAGTATAGGAACACTGTCAGAGTATGCAGAGATATGATGAGGAGGGCCAAAGCCCACTTGGAATCAAGTCTAGCAAGGGACAGCCAGGACAACAAGAAGGGCTTCTACAAGTACATCAGCAGTAAAAGGAAGACTGGGGGAAATGAGGGGCTGCTGCTGAATCATGTGGGTGTCCTGGTAATGGAGGACACAAGAAGGCAGAATTACTATGTACCTTCTTTGCCTCAGTCTTTGCTGCTGAGCTCAGCCCTCAGGAGTCCGAGATCTCAGAGGAAAGAGAAGAAGGCTGGAGAAAGGAAGATTTGCCCTTGGTCATACGGGGTGTGGTTACAAGACAGCTAAGCAGACTAAACATCCGTAAATCCATGGGCCCTGGCGGGGTGTAGCCACAGGTGCTGAAGGAGCTGTCAGATGTTGTTTCTCTGCAGCTCTCCATCATCTTTGAAGAATCATGAAGAATGGGAGAAATGCCCGACGAATGGAGGAAGGCCGATGTTACTCTTGTCATCAAAAAGGGCAAAGAAGGAGGACACAGGAAACTACTGACCAGTCAGTGTCACCTCCATCCATGAAAAGGTGATGGAACAGATCATTCTGGAGGTCATCGCCAAGCATGTAGAAGAAAAGAAGGTCATCAGGAGCAGCCAGCATGGATTCACCAAGGGGAAATCACGCTGACCAATCTGATATCCTTTTATGGTGACACAGCAGAATGAGTCAATGAGGACAGAGGAGTGGATGTTGTCTGCCTTGACAACAAGGCAAGGCAAGGTTCTTCAGCAAGGCTTTTGACACAGCCATAACATCCCCATAGGTAGGCTCAGGAAATGTGGGTTAGGTGGATGGACAATGAGGTGGACCAAGAACTGACTGAATGGCAGAGCTCAGAGGGTTGTGATCAATGGAGTAGGATCCGGTTGAAGGTTTGTAGTCATTTGCGTTCCCCAGGGATAAATATTGGGCAAATGTAGGGTCCTGCCTGGGGAGGAATAACCCCAAGAGCCAGTACAGGTTGGGGACTGACCTCCTAAAGAGCAGCTCTGCAGAGAAGGACCTGGGAGTCTTAGTGGATGACAAGTTGGCAATTAGTTGGCAGTGTGATCTTGTGGCCAGGAACTCCAGTGGTATCCTGGGGTGAATTGGGAAGAGTGTGGCCAGCAGGTCCAGGGAGATGATCCTCCCCCTCTACTCAACCCTAGTGCGGCCAAATCTGGAGTGCTGTGTCCAGTTCTGAGCTCCTCAGTATGAAAAAGACAAGAAGGTACTGGAGAGGGTCCATTGGAGACCACAAAGATGATGAGAGGTCTGGAGCATCTCTTATGAGGAGAGACTGCAGGAACTGGACCTGTTTAGTCTAGGAAGAAAAAACTGAGTGGGGATCTCATCAATGCACATAAATATTTCAAAGGTGTGTGCCAGTGTTGCCTTTCCCTGGGCTTAGAATTAAAAGCCAAACACGGTTAGAGGGGAAAAAGGGTTTTACCTCGGTATTTATTTAAGGATCCTCTGGTGCACCACATCCAGGTAGAAAGCACCCCCGAATGCACATCGAAAATGCACACCTGAAAGATGCACACCAGGATGCCCACCCCAAAAATGCACACGCAGGATAATTCGCGTATAGTTATGGACCTTGCAAATTAGCATATCTATCAAAGATTCCCCAATGAGAGGCTCAAGAGAAGCCCCCGTCTTGAGGAACCTTCCCCCTGGATGGGCCTATCTTGGTTTACAGAATGTGTTCTGGAGAGGACCTTGGTGTCTGGGGCTTTTTGACCCAACTTTGAGATTTCCAAGATGTTTAGTCTCTTGGCTTAACAGAACTTTGGGTCTAAGCTAGTTATCAGACTCAGGGAATTACAAGTATGTGGGCTAAAAGCACTAAGGATACATGCAAAGCTGTATAAAAGGGTATATGAGAGGGGTATATGAAAAAGCAAAAAATCATCATGGCATCACCAAGAGGATGGTGCCAGACTCTTTTCAGTGGTGCCCAGTGACAGGACAAGGAGCAATGGCCGTAAACTAAAACACAAGAAGTTTCACCCCAAATGAGGAAAAATTTCTTTACACTGAGGGTGACAGAGCACTAGAACGGGCTGCCAAGCCTCTGTGGGTCTGAATCTCCCTCTCTGGAGATGCTCAAAACCCACCTGGATGCATTCCTGTGTCTCCTGCATCCAGTCCAACACCTCTGCACCTTGGCAGAGGTGTTGGACTGGATGATCTCCAGAGGTCCCTTCCAATCCTAACAATTATGTGATTCTGTGTTAATAGATTAAAATGAAAAACAATAGCGTTCTGTGTGACTCGACAGCTCTAATTTTATTATAAGGGCAAAGGCAGCCAAAATCTCATTTGGAAATTTACATATATGGCCAGGAGGTTGTAACCAAAACATTTCCCTTGGATAACTCATATATGTGAAAAAAGATCAATAGAGATGTACAGCTTGTTTTCTGAGATGGTACTTGCTATGGTCTGTTTGGCATCTCCAATAAAATTCTAATTGTAAATCAAATTAATCCAATGGTAAATTCAGTTGCCTAAGAATAGGTTTTGAGTGCCATTTTAGAGATTCTAGGGTGTCCACATGGCTTTCAGCTGTGTCTCTGAAGGGATATAAAATGCAAGTTCATAGTCACCAAATGGGAAAATTAAAATGGAAACTGGCTATTTTCAAGCTTATTAGCATTATTTAATGTTTATAAAAAAGAAACCAAATACCAGGAGCTTCTTAGATACACATAGACATCTCTCATCTTTAAATTGTGTGGAGCATATTCTATTTCTACATGCCTTACTTTTATTTACATAAATTACTGGAATTGTCATGCCAAAACTCAAGACCATGTCTAAGTAACCTGGGCCCTAGTGTCATAGTCCTAGTCATAGTCATAGCCATAGTCATTGTCCTAATGTCATAGCTGTAGTGACAATATAGATAAGGGGTTTGAAACATGGTAAAAAAATAAAAAAACTTCCTTGAAATTTAGCCTGCTAGTTGTAACAGTTGAATTAGCAAAAATGTAAACATGGTCCTGCTTCTCTTAAGATAAAATAGGGTATATTATAAAATCTACTTATTCCCATCTGATTTTTATGAAAAATTCATATTAAGTTTTTCAATATCATAATGCTTTTTACATTTATAATTTATGTACATCTTGAGGCCACTTCAGAAAGGTGGAAAAATATATGCAGATACTATTCCTTACAGTCAATGAAGAAAGATAGACAATTCTAGAGACTCAGAATAGAAAACTATTCTAAAAGTTATTAACTCTTTCTTCATTAATCAAAAGAGGAGCCTGAAGGATCAGGTCCTTGAGATTAGCCCTAGCCCCTTTAGTCATGTCTGTACTCATACATAAAAGAGGAAGGAGGAACATCAAGCAGAGACTCTCTGCCAAAGTTCCTGGCTTAGTCCTGGCCCTTCTGATCAACATGGTTCTGGACAATGCTCAGGCACAGTTCAAGAGAAACTGCTTGGAGGAAATTACCATCTATGAGCAGTTTTGGTCAAAAATGGCATCCTGTCACCATTATAGCAATGCTTCCAACACTATTATAGCTGTCTTTGCAACTTCAGCTGTTCCAATGTCTCGTGCCACATCCAAAACTTCCTTCACATGCCTACTCTGCCCTCAGTTTCATGCTGTGGAAAATCTCATTGTGGTGAGCTACAAGAGAGTATTCATATTACCTTATTAAAAACAGTACACACAAAAGATAATTGTAATTTTCTGAGCCAGAGGCAGTCCAGGGCTAGACTATGAAGGGAGAACACAACAAATATATTTTTCCTTTCTCTTCAAGGCTAGAAAAAAACCTGATGTGCTTTATCTATCAGCAGTGTGCTCAAATGCTGTTAACCCCCTCCTTTAGCTTTCAGTCTACTCTTTTCTTGATAAAGCAGACCATTTATATCATGCTTGTGTCTCCTTGTTTATAACAGAAATTAAAAGACTGTGCTGCACTGATTTTGGATTTTGTGAAGGTGTTTGTAAGGCCATGTCCAAAAATACTGCTATTAATTCTTCTTAAAAAGTTAATTTGACGCTACCTTCTCCAGAAGGTTTGATTTGATCCCCGGACTATTTCAGTGAAGAACATGTATATTCATATTATCTCAGGTTTCTTTTTTGAGAATAAAAGTATACAGGTATCTATTAAAAATTAGTAACAGAAATATTATATTTCAAAACTATTTCAATACTATATACATCAAAACTATTTTTAAAAGGTAAACATGTGCACTTCTTCCCCCTTTGCCTTGATAATGTCTCTTTTCCTATTAACATATTTATTTCTTTAAAACACACAACCCTTCTTGAAGTTTCATATATTCACTGCCACAATATATCTATCAGGGGACAACATTGTCACCCTTCCTTATCAGATTTTTATGAAAGAATAAACATACTATACTGAAAGAGACGAGACATACACTGTGCCCTGAAATTCTTCCAACACCCACTTTATTCCCTTAGTTTCCTCTGAAATCTTTTCTTCACAACAGAAGCATATCATTATCAGTAATCCTGTTAAACTGAGTACGGTACATGCATGGCAATCTCTTCAGTGTCTCACTTCCATTTGAGATTTCTTAACTCGGATTAATCTGAAACTTAATTTCAGTTCATAATTTAAAAGAATATTCCCACTTTAATACCCTTCTCCTAATATCAAACACTACTCTCTCCTTGACTTTTTTTCCAAAAAAACTTTGACTAAACAAAAAAATAAGGTTTTTGGTTTGCTTGGGCTTTTTTTAAAGTGAAATGGATAGCATTTGCCAAATTTTAAAGACAGACTTTTAAGTGCTTTATGCATACACAGTCAGGTTTGACTGGGAAAAAAAGAATTTGGAACAAGATCCTAATAAAATGAAATTATATTTATTGGAGATACAAGTGAAGATGGTATGAAGAGGTATGCCAATCACTTTTTTTTGTTGATCAAAAAATCAGATAAATACATAGTTATTCTCTGGAATTTTTGTGCACTTTGAAGTGCTAGAGTTGTTGCTATGTTCTTTTATGGTCACACTGTTGCAGTTTTACAAAACTTTACCAGAGATCCAACTGCTCATTTGTTTTGCAAGACTTTTTAATAATAAGAAAAT
Source organism: Eulacestoma nigropectus (assembly GCA_013397775.1). Classification (NCBI taxonomy): domain Eukaryota; kingdom Metazoa; phylum Chordata; class Aves; order Passeriformes; genus Eulacestoma; species Eulacestoma nigropectus. The sequence continues at coordinate 512,552 of VZTE01005077.1, read as the reverse complement.
GGTTCTGCAGAGTAAGTAACAGCAGGAACTGTATTTTTACTATTTGTGAAGTACCATTTCCTTGCCAGAACAGATTGAACTTCAAAGCCTGACTGAAAACACCATACACAGTTTATTTGTTTGGAAGATATAAAAAATAAAAGCCAGAGCTAGGGTTGCTACAGTGGTATTTCAAATAAATGATAGTGACAGCCAAGTATTTGTCAATGGCTGAATACGCTTTTTATCAGCCAAACAATTTCGCTGTTCCTGAAGTTAGTAATTGATCGCTAACTTAACTGCTTTATTGAAGCTCAAACTGTCACATTGCATCCAGAGCACACACACACAAAAAACTCATATTTATGGATCTATTCATCTTTTAATTTTTTTAATACCCAGTGTTTTTAATGGTTGCCTAATCATAAATTCTAGTCAGACTCTTTTAATTGGTTTTTGACCTACATTCTATTATGGGCCTGATTAACAATTCCCTAATCAAAGTTGCAAAACATTCTTCTTTGTGTTCAATAATTTAGATATCCATGTGGGAGTTCTATTGTTGCTCTTAGTCTCAGTGTGAATTTAGTTCATTCTGTGCATATAGTCTTGAGATTCGCTTGAGCAAAAATAATTTCAAACTCAAAAAACCTCCTAATACATCCAAGAATGCAATGAGTCTCTAAACTGTACTTTTTCATTGTTAAAGACACCTACAAATTTAATCACTGTGTATTTTGCTAATAAGCAAAATGGCATATTTGTTCTACCAGAAGCTCCTAGGACCAAGTCTTAGGATGATTACTTTGAACCATGTGTGGATCCGTGACCGGGGCTAGCTGCCCCCAAACCCCTTTGTCAGGGCTAGGCAGTCGACCCAGGATTCAGCCTGCAGCCACGAGTTCCGCCCCTTCGGTTCCGCAGCCGCCGCTGCTGGGGCTTCGCGCAAGCGGGCAGCTGCACGCGCTCCTCAGGGCAGAGGAGGAGGTGGTGAAAGCCCGAAGTCCCCAGAGATAAAGAACGAACGAGGAGGGGTATCCTTCCTTGGACCACAGCAGGTTTTATTAGCCGGATCCGGGCGGAAGCGATAACTCCCGGAGAGGACCCGCGCCGAGGGTTTTAAGGTGAGGAAAACCGGGTGGAGTTTAGGGTGAGAATCAATAGGAAGGGGGGAACTGGGAGGAACCAGGGTACAATCAACCAATGGGGTGATAACAAGGGGGAGACCGTCAGCATGCACCTATGGGGTGCCGAGCGGCTTGGAGGGGTCTGGAAGAAGAGGCATGGCTAGCTTTGGGGGGGCGCGAGGCTTAAACTTGGGAACTGCCCAGAGATCTACCCTCCGATTCTGATTCGTCAATCCAGGGGAGAGCCCTGTCCGGATTGACAAGAGGGGGTCTCTGCGGCGACCAGGAGGATGCCCTGTAAGAGCACACCCCAACACATGTGGCCAGAGTGCTTTTTGGAACTATCAAGTTGTTAACAGCCAGGTTTAGGAAGGTTATTCCCACTCATGAGCAAGGCACAGAAGATTACATAATGCCCCCCTTTAACATCCTCCTTCTCTAGTGCCAGGAAGACAGGAGCTAGATGTGGAAATATTTCCTGGCCACAAAATACTGCAGCATTGTGATTAAAGGTTTTTAAGGCCAAAGGTCTGCGTAAAACCCATTGACCTGTAAATTACATCATTCCTGTAGCCTCCAGAAAATGAGAGAGTGATGTGGACATCTTAAAGAATAAACAGTCTTTTCCCAGAGGAACAAATGCCCTTTCTGAGAGGTATAGCTTAAAGTACAGGTGAGGACAAAGGAGAAAGTCTGGAAAGCAGCTCATTGGTCTTAACAGGCCACAGTGAGGTCTGCCCTATTGTGTACTTCTTCTATTGTGGCTAGGTCATCCTAGTCTTCCTAAGTCAGGGACCCCACCATGGCAAGAGCCCCCTGCTTACCATCCAGCCTTTTTCCTTTGTCCTTAATCCACACAGAAAATTGCTGGCTGGTTTCAGAAGTGTTATATATTTAGGGAATTATTTCAAAACACATCTCAGTTGAGTTGCAGTTTATTCCCTATTCAAATTAAACACAGACAAGCATTACAGATCTGATCACCGTCCTCTTGGTGATTCATTCAAACAGTTGGACAAAGACTTTCAGAACTTAATGGGAAAAAAAACCCCAAAACTCATTGTGGGAGTCTGACTGTCCCTGAGTATACTGAAAAATAAAGAGTTTGGCCAAACCTTTTCTCAAAAGGTGCACACGGCTAAACCCAATGTCTTTCAACTAATTTGCTGATGACCTTAGTTAGATGCCTGGTGAATTAAAGTAATACCAAAACCTTAGAATTACCTAATGAGCATTTTAAGACTAAAGATGAGGGAACAAGCTCCCTTGTTGATAAACCCGTGACATATTCTCTGCAGCCAGGGAATTTTATGTATCAGAGTAGACTTTTTAAGGAATAGAAAATCTACCTTACATGCAAATTCAGTCTGATGCATGATGCTTTGCCAGGCAGTTTTTCCTCAGGGAACCATGTTGAAATCCATTATAAATATTCAGTTTCTGACATGTCTGCAGATAAATTAACACAATCCAGTAGGTAATTCCTTTTTGCAAGAATCAGCTAAACTATTTTCATCACCAAGAAGACATGGAAGTGTTTTTAAGATATATGCCTCCTGAATGATGCGTGAGCAGCAGCACAACATGATTGAATTTCTCTTAAACAGATACTAGGGCAGAACATGAAAGTTGAAGAGATTATGTGTCCTAAATTGCTTTATAGTGTTAATTTTATGCAAAGTTTAAAAGTGTAATGAGTTTCTTCTTATTGTGTACTTTTGTACACAACATCTACTATTATGAAAATACATTTGGTCCTTAATGTTATTTGTCTACACTATTAGAGATCTAAAATTTGTCATCCTTTTAACAAAACTAAACTTACACCTTGCATGGTTCCAGGGGTTCTAATTCTATTTATAGAATCAACAGGGATACAAAATAAATACAATATGAAATTTAGGGTCAATCCTAAACTCAGCAGAAAGATTACACTAATAAAATTTAGACCCTATCAGGTAGGCATTATCAACACAAAGTTTATCAGGAAGTTGTTTGAATGTCTATACTAAAATCCCCAAATTGCATGCAAATGATAGAAACTGTTAGAGAATACAAGTGAGAACCCAGCATGAGAGGTACTTTTTTTTCAAGGTTATAAAATCTACCCATTTATGTACTGTATTCACTGTGTCTACAATAAATTAGATGCCATACAATTTAAACTAAAGCACACATTATGATTTCTGAAGCTAATGAAGGAACTGGGGAAAAAACTTCAGAGAGCACACACAAAAATTGTCAAGAAATCACTAGGGGTCTTAAACTACAGAAGGAAGTGAACTGTAATTGCTTAAAATCTTTATCTAAATGTTTAGCTAAGATAAATGATAGAGGCTACATGCTCAAATGACATTCCTGCCTATTGGGTTTAAAGGGAGTTTTAGATGCCAACAGAGCAGGGCATGGTCACTTTGGAACAGCAACAGTAATGACACATTCTATGAAATTACGTACTGAGAAAACACTTATTCCAATATGTGTCAGGTTTCAGTTTTGCACATGAATGCTACTGAACTCTTCACAGTGTAACCTTTCATGGAAGAAAGTTTCAAAATTTTCAGACCCTAGAAACATAAAAAAGGAACAAAAAATATTTACCAACAAGAAAGATGAGCATCTGAATTACACCATGGAATGTGACTTTATGGAGTTTAATGCTCAATATTTTGTAAAAAAAAAAACCAACTGCCAAAACAAAAACATCAGAAAAATATACTTATTTTTGTCTGATTGTGCTAAAATAACCATGCTCCCATTTTCCTTATGTATTATTCTATGAGGAACTAAATGATAAAACATTCAGAATTTTAAAAGGTTAGTTGCTGCTTTGAACGAATACAGAGAATATATATCTTCATCTGTATTACAATATATTCTTTATTCTTCCTGAGTATTCTAAATTTCCAGTAAATATTGTAACAAAGTGATGGTAAATCTGTACAGATGCAATGAGTTATCATCTATTTCTGATTCTATTTTGGAAGTATATTACTGTTTTTATAGATGGAGAGATGACAGAAGAAAAAAAAATAAGGTAGGTATAATATAGCACAGATCATCCTATCTTGAGGCATGATTGCCACTTGCAGCACTACCTTTGTGAGGACAGATGGTATCAGTATTGATCAATGTTGAAATTATAGAGATATTTCACTGGGTTCTCCAAGAGCTCAATATCTAATATTATTCCTCTGTTTTACCTGAAAAACTTCTGGGTAATGGCATCCTTGGTAGTATTTATGTCAGAAATGGTTCAAACTCATTTAAAGTTCTGACATGCTTCCAAACCTGGCCAGTTAGAGACATCAGCCCCAGAGCTTCTGAAAAATGACACCTGAGAATTCACTTCTTGTAACTTTGCCAGTGCTGCCTGATATCCCTGTTTGAGACTGTAAGAAACATTCTAAACTGCCGTGCTCCATCTGCTTCCAGGGAGTGGGCCATTTTACAGTGGAAGTATGTCTAGATCACAAAAATCTTAGAATGATTTGGGTTGGAAGGGACCTTAAAGATCCTCTAGTTTCAACACTCCTGTCATAGGCAGGGAAATCTTCCACTAGTTCAGGTTAATCAAGTGCAACCTGATCCTGAACACTTCCGAACACAGTGTAGGGCATTCACCTGTTCCAGTGTCCCACCATCCTTATTTTAAAATGTCTTCCTTTTGTCCATTCTAAAGATGTCGTCATTCAGTTTAAAACCACTGCCCCTTCTCCTATCACTGTGCTTCATCACAGAGAGTCCCTCTCCCTCTTATCCATAGGCCCCCTTAATGTACTGCCCCTTAATGAAGGCTGTGATCAGGTCTCCTAAGCACCGTCTCTTCTCTAGGCTGAGCAAACCTAAATCCTTCAGTCTGTCTTCATAGATCAGATGCTCCAACCCCTGATCACGTTTTTCATCCTCCTCTGGACCCAATCAAGCAGGTCCTCATCTTTCTTATCCTGAGGGCCCTAGAGCTGGATGCAATACTCCAGGCACATCCTCACAAGAGCAGAGTAGGAGGAGAGAATCCCTTCCCTTCACCTGATGCCTACTTTTCTTTTCATGCAGCCCAGGCTATGATTTGCTTTCTGGGCTGTGAGCACACATTTCTGGCTCATACTCAGGGTTGCTGTAAATTCCAGCATCATTCAGCCTGTATTCATGCTTGTGGCTCTCTAAGCCAGGAGCAGGACCTTGAACTTGGCCTTATGGAACCCCATGAGGTTTACACAGGCCCACCTCTCAAGTCTGTCCAGGTTCTCCTCAATGGCATTTATATTATGTATGAGGTCTACTATTGTGATAAAACTTTTACCTTTATTCATATTTTTTTTTTTATTTCAGAGAGATAGAACATTCTTTACTTTTCCCTTCTGCCCCTCTTCAGGCATTCAAAACCTGTTTTGTAGATTCACTCTAAAAAGAATAACGTTGAAGTTTATTCTAAATGAGAGAAATCTAGGTTTATGTATTTGGGAAATAAAAGTTCATTTAGTATTTATATTAAAACTTAGGTGACTGGTCTCTGAAAATCAGTGTGTAAATGGAAATAACATGGAAATGTATTAGAACTAGTGCTTGGGGAAGAAAAAATACTTCGGGGTTTTTTTTTTGTTTTTGTTTTTTTTTTTGTTTTTAGAATCAATAACAGGACTTTCACAAAAACTGAGGGAACAAAATATTTACTGCTCAGTCCAGCTATTTCACTTTTGCCCTGGTACTGCAATTCCCATTGATTTAGCAAGAAAACCTGTCAAATTTCATATAAGTATAGAAAAGAAGAAAAAAAATCTTCTAGCTTTCAGGAAGAATAAATCATAACTCAGCTTGGACTGGTTTTTAGTTCCACCTATTTCACACTAATAGCTATGATTTCTGAACTCCCAATAGTCCAGATGGGATACCTCATACCACTGGGATGAAATTGAACCTTAAGTCTATTTGCAGAAATATTTTCTGCTTGCGATTGGTAGGCACTACATTTTTCACAAATCACACACAAACCATACTGATTTTTTTTTCCATGCTTAAATATTTTTCCATAAAATTTGCATATCTTGAACTCTAAAAAGAAGACATAAGCATCATGTGATGCTTATGCTTGAAGCATCAAGTGAGAGGAAAAAAAAAAAGAGATACCATCAAAATTCCGGACTAACAGTCTGTCTGTTTATAGTTTGAAGAAAATCATATTGGATTTAATACAATGGCACAATGAGAACATTTCCCACTGAAGTGTCACAGTTTATATCATAAAGTGATATCAGAGAGTACAAATGGGAAAAGAATTGTGAGAAATTTACCTTATCAACTTAACTAATGTTATATATTTTTTATAGCAGATTGAACAGTTGTGCAAAAGCCATTTATATGAAAGGAATTTGGGTTCCCTGCATAATTAAATTCAATTCCTTGTGATTAAAAGAAAATGTATTAGATAACTGTTGTTCAAAATTAGCAAATTACCTTCTTAAAATTGCTGAACACTAGCTCTGTGAGCAATTTTATATTTCAAATCTAATATGTATGAGTTTATATCAGCATACTCTTCTTAATTTTGACAATTATTTAAGTCACTGAGAAAAGTATGCTTTTTTATACAGTTTCATAACATGTTCTCTTTTCTTAATGTTAGTGCATACCACCTTTTTGACACTAAGGTATGAGTCCTCCATGCTAGATGTGCTAGACAGGTAAGTGGAAAAATGTCCGAAGCAATGTCTTGCCTAATTAAAGTTGCTGATACGAAGTACATCTCAAATGGAACTAGTGAAGAAGCATGGGTTATAAAAGTTAATTTTTTAAACATTAAAAGAAAAGTTGTTCAATTTCAAATTTTATTGACATTTGATCATAAAGTACTTTAATAGCTGTACTCTTATAAATCTGGGAACATGTCTCATTGCAACATGCAGTAGTATCTTCAGTAATACATTTCATAAGAGAAAGAGCTCTGAATGTCAGAAAGCTTCACATTCAGTGACTTTTTAATGGACAGATTCATTTTATAGCAAATCTTTCCTTTTATTGAGAGAATTCTCTATGTATTTTGGACAGAAGACAGAGTAGGAACACGACTCACAGAAAGATAAACATATATTTGCTTCAGAAAAAGAAAAGGTCTTCAAAATTTTTCATATAGAAACAATCTCTCTTCTCCCCTCCCGCCCAGATAGGTTTCACGAATTTAGTCTAGTTAGCCTAACTGGTAGCATAAAACAGTGTACCAACTCTTTTATGTAGTAGAAGTAAACAAGATATGACAATCCATCTGTTCCAAAGAACAGAATATTTGCTTTGTGTCACAGATAGACAGCCAAACTATAAAAGCAACCTGTTGATCATCACGTGCAAACATGTCCTGGAGTGTCCAGAACAAGCAGACAACAGCGACAGCAGACTGGGAAAAGAGTGCAATTTCATCAAATTAATCATCAATGAGGTATTTACTACTCAACCCTACAATTGAGGACATTCAAGAATACTCAGAGAAGCCAGAGGAAGAGAGTCCAGCTGAGACACAGAAAAAGGAGATCCTGTGAAAGTCTGATGGGAATGCATGACTCTGAAGCGGATTTGGGGCCATAACTCCAACACCTCAGACCCTGTGGCCCAGCCCCAGAAATGCACATCACATGGCTGGGACTGCTGCACTAACCTGCACGACTTCACAGCTGCATTGTCACTCCCATGGAACATGGACACTGTGTGATTCATAAAGCTGCATATATCTATGATTAAATTATTTTGGTATCCACAGCCATTTAGTATTCACATTGTGATTTGGTCTTAAACCACAAGAATCAGGTTTCTGTTGCTTTTGGATTTTTTTTCACACTAATGAGAAAATCAGAGGGGAGTTTTAATAAGCAATGGTTCAAGATTTCCTGCCTTCCTGCTACATTATGAAACATATACTTTAAGTTGTAGAGAGCTGCTGCTCTTAAGATTTTCTTTAGGAACTGAAGAAGCGAGACTGAGTAGGGTTACAGTATGTAGAACCACTCACTAGAGCAGTCTGAATGGTTAAAGTTTCTGCACATCATCTATGCTACAAGTAGTTGCCAGTACACAACCTTAACCTTGTAGAAGGCATCTTAGCATCCTGCTCAGGACTAGGCACTTCTCTGTCACCCAGCACTTCTCCTGAGTCCCTCACAGGCTTCAAATATAATAATAATAATTCTGTGTTCTTCTCCACGTGTTCTGTTGCTGTGGGAGCAGTGTGATGAAACTTGCCAAGCTAGGTTTTACTGTGTGAAACAGAGGACAGGAAGGAAACACTGGAGATAAGGCATGAGGACATACTACATATTTTGCAGGCCTAGAGGCATTTTTTGAAAGCCAGAGGTCATTAGTCAGTACTGTCTCAATCCTTCTGACTGTAAAAGATTCTCAGGAACAAAATATCCTCAAACGGTTTTGGTGCTTTGAATCAGTGAGAAAATTAGCAGTTCTACTTCAAAGATTTTTCTAGGGACCTAGTTATCTAACACATCGAATTTTACCAGATCAGTCTGGAATTGGACAGTCATAATGGCAGTTTATGCTAATCATAAATCCTAGAGATTGTGTCTCTGCAGGCATAGCACATAATTTCACTCTGCTAAAAAGCATGGCCAATCTCACTCCCACAGAACCATATCCTAAACACATTTAATACTATTAAAATCTGGTATGCCTGGTGTACTCAGACTATATCTTACAGCATTTGTGCACCACTACAAGGTTAACATGTTAAATAATTCTCTTTCGATTTGAGAGCAGTTAGGCATTCAAGGACACAACTAAACTGTCACTATCCACACTGTTTTGTAGTGTATAGATTACAGCTCCCTTCCTCAGATAAAAGAGAGAAGTCGTATCCTACCTCATTGACAAATCTTTGTTCCCTTTTATAGCAGGCTAATTTTTTTTTTAAAGAAGTCCCCTGAAAGTCAAGGCATATATATCCATACAAAAAAAAAAAAAAAAAAAAGCCAAACAAAACAAAACCAAACCATCCTATATTCTAATCAGCAGATTGGTTATACTGAAAAAAATGCCATTCAGTGAATTAAGAGTTCACAAACATCCAAGTACACTGGGAATGTAAATGTGAAGGTAACAATTTCTCCAACAGATGTGACATTTAAAAATATTTTTTAAATTATATCAATATTCCCAGGAAAGTAATTTGAATATGCCAGAATTTTCCCTACTGCATTTAGCAGCACACTGAAGGAGCCAAACTTACTAGAACTACTTATAATCAGATTTCTAGAGGAAACTTTTATTAAATAGATTGTAAAAGAAAGGAACTGATGCATCTGTAATTATATTCCATAGATACATATTTTGCATCTACTCATGACCACATAATTGTTAAGTAGACAATAAGACATGCACATTTACCTTAGCTGTAACTTCTGACGTAAGTAGCATTATGTCAAGGAATTTTGATTGATAGCTACAAAATATCAAGGCTGGAACTTAATTATTTGGGATGGTGTGTGTTTTTCTACTTAACCACGAAACAAGATAAAAAAATAAATTACCTTTTTGAAAATGCTTAAGACACAGAAGGCTTCTATTCTGTAGTCTGATCTGTACTTAACTGCAAAATTATTCTAAAACAAAAGACTTAATTCTTTGAAATCTGAAAATTAAAACTGTGTATGTTTCTGAAACACCAGGTTCTCTTTCTTAATTTCTTAAACAAGGTACAAAACTTGTGTAGAATAGAAAACTTCAGCCTGAAGAAACTGCATTCTTCAAGAACAGAGTAAAGATCTTTTAACCATAACATTTTGACCTGATTAGACAGGTTGAAAAGCCATTTAAATGTATCTATTTAAATTTGCAAGGGATGCACTCACTGGCAGTGAAGGTGACTTAATTTCTTTTCTTTCTATCTCCCTCCCCCTTCTTATCTTCCACATATCCAACAAAAAATGGAATTCTAGTTTACAAAACAGGGACACTGTACAGTGGCCCAGTAAAAATGCAAACAAAAGCTTCTGCCAAATGTGCAAAGACTGTGTCCTGACCTTTGAAACATGTTATGAGAAGTGCTATGAGAAGTGGCTGTGTGAATTTGAGCTTGGTACCAGGTGTCTCTTGTTATGATGCTGAGTTTAAGCATGAGATAATAGCAAGTGCCTTGAAAATGTATTTGAAAACAGAGGACCTAGACCTACAAAAAATCCCCAGATGGTCAATTAATTACTGGTCACTGAAGACGTGCAACTCTGACAATGGGGAAAAGACTTCTTTCAGCATGCTAAAGAAAAGAAGCAGGTAAGCAAAAAAAATAGCTGAGCAACACTATAAGGCACCTGCCTGTGAGAGTAACACCTTCAGCGCACATTGCAGTCTTGTTGGCAGAGGCTAAAGGCTAAAACTGCCAAAAGCACAAATATTGTGTAAAATGACAGCATTTGTGTGGATACCAAAATACTGCTAGCAGATGAATTTTCCAGCTTCTTGCATTAATTCTTTGAGAACCTTTCCTTTCTCAAGCAGGATATGAAAACAGTAAGATAGTTTATCCAGACGATATTCACATCTGGTGTTTTGCTAAGTTCTGTTTATGGTACACTGAGAAATGTTTTACCATGGATGTGATAGAACCTGAACCAATCACCCTAGGAGGTGTGTGAACATTGTCCAATCGCTTTATGGAACTAGACTATATAAAAATGATTGTAAAATTAATAAATAATTCATTCTTTCGCTGGATTTGATGTTGCTGCATCTCTCAGTTCCTGGCTCTACAGCGACACATTTGGAATGGGGCTATGGAGGAAGAAGTATTTATGACAGGAATTGTTTCAGCAGAATTGGTGAGATCACTGGAGTAGTGAGGGAGCTTCAATCTTTTGCTGCCTACTCCAAGAGAAGCAACTCTCCCTCTCTCTGCCTGTTGCAGAAGCCCTTCTTTCTTTTGACATGCAGTTGTCCAGGATTGTGTGAGGGAGGGTGTGCATGTGCATTCACATGTGTGTGTCTGTCTTGCCTTGCAATTTCTATGTATGCTTTCCCCGTAACACTCTAACTTGCTAGTTAAGCCTTATTACACATAAACAGTTCTATTGTTTCCTGAGCTGCCCTTTACCTTACTCTGTTCTCTTCCTGTAGCCTCATATAATATTGTTTGACAGTGCCTAGACTGTTTTACAACCCAGAATATATATTTTATTGAATCCAGGCACTCACCAAAATATTCTGCATGATGTATGCCAGGAACACATTAGGAATGGGCGGCTGTATGTGTATCTGTCAGTGATTTTGGTATTTTCTAGCCAGTGGCCTAGTAATGTGTGTAACTACTATCCTCATCCTTGCCCCTGATCCATTAATTTGAAAAATAACAACTTGTTCTCTTGCTTATGGAAGTTTGTTCCCTCCTTGGGGGATAAGAAGATAATGCCTTATAAAGGTGATGACATCTTAATACACTTATTTGTCTTAAATCCATTTTCACTGTTTTTAATAAGTGTGATTTAAAGAAATTTGGTGGTTATGTGGCTATTTCAGCACTTCATTTTCAAGGGCAAGACAATCTTGCAACTACAAACAAGAAATGTGAAATGAGAGCTAACTCATACAGCCAAAGGGAACAGGTAGGATTTGCCTTTACCTTAGGAAAATGTGATTAAAAACGCAACAGCAGGTTTCATATCACAGGAAATTAAAATAGCACCATGGAATGGATGGTATTTTAAGAGATGTAACATCCCTGGTTTGTAGAGAGCCCTATTGCTAGCTTCTAGCCAATAAACATTTTTGCTTTTGCTATGTTTTTCCTTTTTCCTATTTCAGAGAAAGTGAAATATTTTACTGCGATTGAATAGGGTAAAGAATCCCAATAGTGAAATCTATTACATGGTGACACAGTCTCTAAAGGAAAGTAGTAGAAGCTTTATTACTCAGTACACTTAAGTCTAGATGAGACAAAGCACTGGAAAATATTCTTTAGGGAACAATCTAGTGACTACATGAAATAGAAAACCAAATAGCTATTTTCAGCTCTAATTTCTACCATTAACATCTATGTTATAGTATGAATTGAAGGTTATTCAGAGATCAAAGTGTTACAGAGCTGCTAGATGAGATTAATAGTGTAAAAAAAACTCTGCATTTCACAACATTTTGCTCATTACTGTAGATTCCAGGGGTAGTAATTTAACTATAATTAAAAGAAAGCATAAAATAACAAGGACTGAGCTGTAGCCAAAAATAGCCATCTGATTTTAAGTGGCTGCTTTTTACTCAACAACTAGAAAATCACATCCCTGATCTGGCTTTTCTTTATAATCATAGGTGCTGCCTAGGAATAACAATTCAAATAGCATGTCAGTGAATACACCTACTGATGTTCAATAGGCTGAAATGGACAACCAAGACAGATATAAAATGCTTTTGAATAAAACATGCTGATATATCAAGATAATCCTTTACTGATATAAGTATAATGCTAGTCTGTATTAACTTCAGGGGTGGTGGTAGAAGGATCTTGAAACATGTCTCTCAGAAAACATATAGATCTCATCCACAGGGAACAATATTTACAATTTACCTTACAATGGGAACTCTAACCTTCTTATTGTTGTCAGTTTTATCTTCCTTTTGTGTTTTGGTTTCTTTTCCTTATGATTTCCACTTGTATTTGAGACTAGGAATGAAGTTGCTAAAATGATTCATTAGTACTTTTAAACAATACTATCTAAATGTAATAAATTGAAATGTGTGGGAGAACAAAACATTGGAAGTTTACTAGCTTTAATATCCTGATACATAGAAACATGTCAGATACTACTCCAGATGCTGTCTCACTCCCATTCCTCAATGGGACAGGGGGAGAAAGTAGTGTGTAAGATAAAGAAATGAGTATGACTTACCAATGAGCAAAATAGACTTCACTTGAGGAAGAGTCAATGAAAATTATCACAAGGCTGGAACACTTGTGGTTTGAAGAAAGACTGAAAGAGCTGGGGTTGTTTAGGCTGGAGAAGAGAAGGCTCCATGGGGAACCTTATAGCAGCCTTCTAGGACTTAAAAGGGGGCTTACAAGAAAGGTAAGGAGAGACTTTATACCAGGGCCTGTAGTAGCAGGACAAGGCTCAGTGATTTTAAATTAAAAGAGAGTAGATTTAGATTGAGCACAAGGAAGACATTTTTTACAATGAGAGTGGTGGAGCACTGGAACAGCTGGGGACAATGGACCAATGGACATGTTCACAATCAGGTTGGATGCACATTTGACTAACCTGAACTAGTGGAAGTTGTCCCTGCCCAAGGCAGATGGGTCAGACTACATGATCTTTAAAGGTCCTTTCCAACTCAAACCATTCTATGATCTAGGCACACTTCCTCTGTAAATTCTATGATCTAGGCACACTTCCTCTGTAAATTCTATGACCTAGGCACACTTCCTCTCTGGAAAAAGATGGAGCGTGGTAATTTAAGATGTCATATTACAGTCTCAAACAGGCCTGTTGAGTGGGACTGGCTATTTTACCAAAGGTGAAGTCTCAGCTTATTTTTGAAAATTAATAGAATTTATTAGCAATTAAAATAGATTTGGATAGCGAGAAGTAAAGGCAAATTTTAAAACACTTTCCTCCTATCTTTTTCTCAGATCCAGCTGTGCTTGTTCAGTCCCAACTCCTCTATCTCCCCCTGCTTTGAGTGGCACAGGGAAATGGGGAATGGGGCATTATGATCAGTCCATTGCAGCACCTCTTCATTCATCCTTCTTCCTCACACCTTTCCCCTGCTTATAAGGGATATTTCCAGCGGCTTCAGGAAATGTCCATGTGTTCTGGCATAGGGTTGTCCACTAGCCACACTGTGGATATCTTCTCCAGAACAGTTCTTGTGGGTTGAAGTAGGACAAACTTCTTCATTGTGTTCTCCCCCACTATCTGTGGGGGAATCTCTTCTCTGGTGCCTGAAGCACCCCCCCGCCCAGCTCTTTCTCTGACCTTGATGTTTTCACTGTTGTTTCTCCCTTTTTTTACCCCCATCTCACTGGTTTTTTTTTCTGGCATTTTTTCCCTTTCTTAAATGTGTTTTCAGAGGCACCACACACTTGGCTGATGGACTCAGCTGTGTCCTGCAGTGGGTGTTTTGTGGAGCCAGCTGGAAACAACTGCGTCTGGCACAGGGTCTCACAGAGATCATTCTGTAGCCCGCCTGCTAGTAAAACCTTGCCACTCACACCCAATACAAAGCTGTACAACGTAGGGTAAGCAGTCCAAATGTCTGACCAAGCATCTGTTTTAAAGGTCTGTTTCAACTAGTTTTATTATCTTTAAGATTACCCTTTACAGGTCAGAGGAAGTCACCTTGTGAAGTCCATTGCTTTGAAGGGATACCACAGTGTTCCAAGGTCTATTGACTTCTCAGAGCTCTCTTTCTCAGAATACACATTCCTGATCCTGCCTTATGTATGGGTAGACAGAGTTGCAAGGAAGGCAGACACTGACATTTGTGATGCTGCCAGCACTACTTGTTTAAACACTGGACATACACATATACATGCCTTTTCCTGAAAAGGAAAGACTAGAATACTGGAAGACATCTACAGATAGAACTTTACCCCATATTTCTCAATGGCCTAATGCACCAGGACCTAAAAACATTCCTGAACTTTTTATGTTTCAAGTATTCAACTTGAGATACCAGAGAGTCTCTCTATCCAATACTGCTACTAGGGATTTTGTATCTTACTGGTTATTGTTATGAAGGAACACCAGTTCCTTCAGCCAGAAGCTTGTAATATTCCTCATCATGTGATTGTGGAAAGAAAGTTAATGCAAGTTTTATGTCTGTTCTTTTCTCTGTTCAGATATTTAAAGTTCTTTTGAATTCAGAAAATAACTTGAAATATGTTGTTATCTCCCTAGATATTTACAAACATAACATCACTTAAAAAAAAAAAAAAAAAAAAAAGCTGGCTTTTATCTCTCAAGGACAACATAGGAAAAGAAGTAGAAGTCACTATTCAAAAAATCATAAGGTTATATCTGCATACATTACAATATCATTCCAAATTATATTCCTTATCATTTTGCTTCACCTTTCATAGAATGAGATTATATATTTGTTTTGGTTCTTGAAATATTATTAAGATAACCATTCATCTTTTTGGCATAATGAAAGATGAATGTTTAATGTAAAAAGTTAGGGAAATAGATGTTTCTTGGGAACATCTGGTTCTTTTTTAAGAATTTGAAAATGTACAGTCAAGTACCTTATCTACCTGTTAAGATTTATGTTGAAACTGATCTTTCCACAAGATAATTCAAGGATGAACTAGACCAATGAGGCATTCTTCTGGAAGAAAAATATTCTCTCTCTGTACCACTTTAGCTATACACTCATTATAAAATGAGATGCTCAGTTAGACTGCTTTTTCACTCTGTTCACTTCAGCTTTGCATGACCATGAGTTCTGTGTGAGAAAATTTTTGCTGAGCCTGATATAATATTGCATTTACTTTTTGGGCTATAGAGTCCAGACACTTTCAGAGTATATAAATTTTTTCTTTGATACTGAGGGAAACTACATAATGACAATCTAAACCCAGAAAATACAGGTGTGGTTTTGTTTTGTTGTTGTTGCTGTTATTTTAAGAAAGCCATTCATCTACATTTATGGAAGCAATCTGGATAAAAAACTCATTATTAGTCTTAACATTAATCCTTCAGAAACACTTTTTTATAAATTTATATTACTAAATGGTAACTCATGGAACAGGAATAATGTCAATTGTCTATTGTGTAGCTAAGTATTTCACAGTCCTTGGAATATTTGCAAATGTACATTTAAATCTTTCTAGGAAAGATAGAAACTCTATGCTATAAGTTCCTCTAATACTATAACTATGAATATTACTTAATGAAACATGTTTCTGCCTATGTTTTTTAGCTTGACCTGATTTAGATCTTCTTTTAGAGAGCTCAGACACTACCTTTCAAAGACATTAGGCCTTTCCTTCCTAAACACATGTATTGAGAGACATTCCAGACATACAAACAAAACTGTTAATAAAAAGTGTTTAAACATGAGATCAGTCACTGTTAAAACAGAGCTCATCTAAATTAAAAAAAAAAAAGGAACAGAATTAAATCAGAAATTAATGAGAAAAACTTCTTATAGTAGGAAAAAAACTATAGCAGGCCATAACTAGCATGTATGGAAGAACGTAAGACAAGATATGCACAGGGCTTGCCTTGTTCTTTCTCTTCCAGAAAACTACAGCATGTGCCTTTTGCAGCTGGAACATCTATTTGAAATGTAATGTCTGATGGCCACAGACAAACCATTTCTTCGTGAACTTGTTGAAAACTTTTTTGGCTTTTTGGAAAGTCTTGTGCTGAGTGGAAAAACCATTACAGTTGCTTATCTTAGACCTGTTACCTGAGAATTTTCTTAGATCCTTCCACATTGTCATATTGTATGATATAGTCCTTATTCACCTCCATGATTTATTGCACTCTTATACACCACCCAGGGTCATGCAATGGTTTCTAAAGGATTTATAGAAAAGAAATACAGGATAATAGTGGCAAAAGAGAGGCTTTAAACTCAGTCAAATGAAGAAGCTTCACTGTATATCTTTTTTTAGACTCCCTGGGTAGAATCCATCTTAATAAAGAATAAGTTGTAGCAAGCAACTCCTTGCCAATATTCTTCACTATTTTGCAATTTTGTGATTGTAGAAATGTCCCTTTAAGAAAAAAACCCAACCAACCAACCAACCAACCAAAAACCCCAGTCAAATCAAACCAAAACCAAACAGCTGTTTAGCATGCAACCTCTACAAATACTTTTAAATTCTTGCTCTTTTTATTCAGCATTACCACTTGAACTTGCAGCTTCTGAGTCCATTTGCTATAGCCTATTCTCTTCAGTGTTAGATAATGCACTTTGAGCTTAGAAATCACACTTTATTTTTCCGATTTATTTGTTCTAGAATCTTTCCCTCATCCTCCAATATTTTCTCTTCCATCTCTGTTATCAGCTTGATAAGGGTATACTGCTATCCACCTGCATTTGTCTTGACTGCATTCACTCTCAAATTTTTATCATTACTCCCATGCATCTCAGGTGCATTCAGAGATCTGTGAATTTTCTCTTGGAACCTTTTCTTGACTTCCCATCATTTTCTTAATTTCTAGTTCCTGGATTTTCCATGTCTTCTGACCTCAACATTTTGCATTATACCATCTCTCCTTTCTCAAGTACTTTGTTTCTTTTCTTTAAGCAGAGAGTAATAATACACTCAGATATTTTGAAAATACAATTCCTATTTTATTCTCAAGCTTCAGCTAGAGAGATTGTAAATATTATCCTACAGTTGATCCTTTTAGAAGGCATATCAAGTGTCTTAACAAAAGGAATGAACAAAGTTATCTTATTTTTTATGGCGGGTTCCAGAGTCACCCTTCAATTTCTAATACTAACTGAGTCACTTAATTTTATATATTCAATTTCTCTTCATTTTATGTTGTGAGATGGAGTCAATGTAACAGAGCAACATGATATTATTCCCTTGTTCCAAAAGTTAATTTAAAGTACTGAAGGAAAGCATACAGTTGGAAAATCCAATAATAAATACTAAAAGAGAAATTTAGGTTTAGTGGTGTGCCATACTTTGGGGCTTGCTTTGGAAGAATGCTTGAGACATGCTAGTACAACAGCCACAAAAAGCTTACTTAAAGTGATTTTTCTTTTCAAGCACGTATCAGTTCTCTGAAAGCGTAGGTGCAGCATATTGGAAAGGCACTTTCTCTCTTCTTTACAGCTCTGCTCAGAGTGACATTATTTTGTTTGATTGGTTTGGTTTTGTTTCTTGTCCCTAAAAACATCTAGAATAAAGACAGAGTTTTTGTTTTGCATATTAATAGCGCCTTGAAATACTTTCATAACACACAATAACAGCACAAGAGTATCCCTTCCCCATCCCTCCCCCTTCTTAGCTCTCTACTCAGTCTCAGGCCACCATTTTGCAAATAACAGTTGAATTATTTCAAGTTTAATTCTATCTTGGTTTTTTTTAGACTGACAGTAAACTTCTGCCCTAGATGTGAAGAACAGGGGGTGCATTATCATATAACTCAACAACATAAAAACAGAAATATATTTCCTATGTTTTGCATCTAAACATGGCAAAAAAATCGTCACTTGTACAATTTACTGAATAAAAGAGCCAATCCTGCCATTCTGTTTCCATCGAAAGGTCCCTTATGCATCAGTAAGTCCTAGCAGTGCTGCTTGCACACTCTATGGCAACAGCACTGAACTACATTCTCTTTCTCTAACTCAGCCATGAAGGCCACCTTATTGTCACCTTAACATGATGCCTACTCCTAAGAACTGAGAATCTGAAGAAGAGCATAGAAGAGAGGAAGGCTTACTCTGCACTGACCTCTTTATTTCCTTTTCCACAGTTATCTTTCTGAACAATAAGGCATCTGTTCACTTTGATGAGGACGTCAAAGTTTTCCAATATACTGAAATACTCAGTGTGTCAGGGGATTCTCAGCAACATGGATCCACTTAATTAATATTGGAATTAATACTGAATTACTCTGGAAATCTTACCAAAGCATTTAAAACATTACAGCATTAGCAAATGAACTCATCACAAGCAATGTTATCACAAGACATATTAAATTAATTAATGAGTGGTTGGACACATTTTCTACAGATGTTGAACCCACTGTAGGATATTTCAGCTGAATCAGAAAATGGAACTTCTGGAATGTTCATTTAACTTACGGGATGACCAACCCTCATCTTCAGTTATCATCTATGGAGAAGCACATAAATTAAAACACCTGTGTGGCAAACTGCATCCGTATTTCTCAGTGAATAAGATAATGACAGAATAGAGTGCTTTTTTGAGACATTGGGAATGGTAAAGAGAAAAATGAGTTAGAAATATCACCTTGGAATTTTTCTTAACTGGGGAGTGTTTGAGAAAAAAGGAATTTCTAGTTAATCTACTCTTTATAGGTGCGGCCATAAGAAGAGCAGCTGGAGCCTTGTGGGTGAAGAATGCCATGCTTTTCAGCTATGCTTTGAAGTTGGAGATATTTAACCTATTTTTCACTTGTATAAAAGATATTTAACCTACTTTTGAATAAAAGTTTGTGTAGGTCAGTTGTCTTTCCCTGTCTTTAATGTGTAGGCATAACACAGCAGAAGGACAACAGTAATTACATAGTCCAGAATAAAACATCCTTCAAGAAGCACCACAGGAAGGGAAGATAAAGTGATAAGTCATGTTAGAATACATTTCTAGTACTTCACCAACAGGCACAAGTATTTTTGACAATTCAAATCTTACCTGCAATTGTCCATATATAAAATTTATTAATTCCTGAAAGCAAGCATGCTATCCCATATCAACTATCTATGAGGAAATTGCGCCAGACATTTACTTCCTCTCTACCCCCACCCCAGTATCAATAATACAGCATTTAGCAGAGAAGTTGTCTATGTAGGAAGAGGATAATTTTTCAAAAGATTGTAGGCAGAAACAAGATCTTTGGAGCCTGCCATCAGCTAGGGACCAAATTACAGTCAAGCTGTGTGTTGTAGTGTGTGTATTGTACAACATTTATGGTAGGCATAGAAAAGAATGTGTGGGTGCTTAACATGTCTCCCTCAAGAAGATTGGTGTGAACAAAGGCTAAGAAACATTCTAAATAGCCTTAAAAACAAGCAAAAATCTCATTAGATGCCTCAGAGGAACTGTTTCTGACATTGTTTAGTATAGCAGTTGTATGTTTTTATTGATCAGTAAGGTAAAGAGTGAAATAACAAGCCTAAAGACTGGAAATTAGAACTACAAAAAAAAAAAAAAAGGGAGAGAGAGAAAAAAATATTAAATCAGAAGCCAGATAAAACAAGCCTGTTATGGATGTTTAGACAAAATAGTCCTTAGCATTCCCCAATTGAAGCTCACTGTAGAATGATGTTCTAACTATATCATAACCATATGTTACATTAAAAAAAAAATAATTTTTTTAGGTACCTAGATGCAAATTAGTTGACTAAATACAAATTATTCATTAGAATAATTTATTGTAAAAATAATGCATTTATTTAAAAAATAATATTTCTACTATTTTAAAGTCTTCCTGTAACTTACATGATGAATATTGTCAGGAAAGATGCATTCAATGTACAAGCTGAATGTTTTTACCACTTAAATGAAAAAGGCGTTTTAAGTAATTTTACATTTTCCTATTTATTTTTTACTACTACAGTTACCACTAAAATATGAGCCAGATAAGAGAGATTAAGCACATAATGGAATCTCTCTTTGAATAGAAGTATTACAAAAAGTATTACAAAAACATTACAAAAATTTCAAACCTATGTCTTTGCAGAGTTGATTAAACATCCACTACACACCACTATCAATTTACCATGCTGTTTTAATGCCAAATAATTCCAAATTTACCATAGCACATTTTGTCACGGGAACTGCTGCTTATCTCTCAGTTTGACATAATTTAATAAAATGATATTTTGTTCGAAGTTGTCTGAAACAGATAACTTATTACAAATAAGCCATTGCCAATTAAATCGGTAATGCTAGAACGAAGCACCAGGTATTTCTTGATAATGAGGACACCCAAGAATTCTCCAGGTCATTTGTGACAAAAAGTAGTTTTCTTATTGAACAAGCAGGGAATCTATTTCACTCAAATTGATTGACACTGCTCAAAGGGAAGATATTGACTTTTATTAGCCTCTTTTTAGCTTTTTCTTTCATTCTCAAAGTCTTCAATTAAATTGTTTCAATTGACACACACACACACAAAGAAATAAAACTCCTCTGCCTTGTGATAGAGCTGGGGCTACAAAGAGCAAGATTCACTGCAGTCTTATTGCAGAAACTCCAACAGAGGAATAATTCACATTGAATTCTGCATTTCAAAGTGGCCTGAAAATTAAAAACTACAAATGAAAGATATAGAAAGAAACAGAGAGAAAGGATGCAGTGGCCAAATTGAACCCTTACTGAATATCTACAGGATTTTCAATACCATTTCCACTCTCTTCATAACACAGACACAAAACAAAAAAATTACTTTTTCTTTTTTCCCCTAAAACATGTAGTTTAGTGGGAGTGTGTATAAAAGCTAAAGAAGTGAAGAATTGACTTTCAAGTAGCTGCCTTTCTTAGTCTGCAGCTGGCCCATGCTTCAGTTATTTTTATGCTACAGTGTGCATGTGATTGGCAATGACAGCCTGCTTTCTGACCATTTAGAATCACTTCCTTAAAAATGAAAAGTCTAAAAAACAAGGTTAAAGTTTGTTGTACTAATTAAAGATACCAAATAGTTTAAGAACAAATGACAGCTGTGTAAGGACCAGATTTTTATTGTTACTGATAATGAAAGCCACCTTTACTTCAGTGATCTTTTCTCTGACACTGTTTACCAAGGGCAATGCTATTCAGTACGAAAAAGTGTTAAAAGTTGCTCAAATGAGTCTGTAAATGTGGGCAAATACTTTTTTTCTAAAATATACACAATTATGAAGGATAATTGGAGCAACACTTTTTCTTGGTTTGTTTCAAGTACATTTGTTTTCTTCCTAGGCGTACTAAACCCTACACCCTACGGTTTAACAGCAATGAAACAAACACCAGATCTAGCTATCTTTTGTTAATTAAAGCAAGCAAAAAAGATCAGAATGTGACAGGATGATACCTTGAGTACATACATAAGAGGAAAAGTATGCTGATGTATTTCTTGCTGGCTTTTTTTATCAGTTCAAATCTTTCCCTGCTGCTGGGGAATCTCTGATAAAATTCTGAGAATATGAATGGAGGCAGAACAGGTGGCCCAGTGCAGTAAAGAGTCCTGAGTAGGGACCTTTCATTCAGCTCTAGTTAACTTGTTTCCTACCATCTCCTGAAATGAAAATGGCTCCAAAGGAAATTAGAAAATTGCGTTTCAAAACACAGTGACTTTTTAGTCCAAAACTTGGGTAAAATCCCTTTTTTCCTCTCTCTTTTTTCTTGGCTGAAGAAATGGAAGACGTAACACTGGGAATATGTAGGTTCTGTGACACAAGAAACAATATCTGCTGATATTCCTATGCTATCCTTTCAAACACCTTGTTTTGAAGAGGAGGGATAATTTCTTTCCTCTATTTGAGACTATTTTCTAATATTTAAGTGAAGGTAAATTCCCCAGAAATGAATCTTATATAAAATAAGTGACATTACACCTGACACTTCACAGAAATCCTGTCTGAATTCTGCTGCACTAGACTATGAAACATTATATTCCATAGTCTAACAAGAGACTGAGGCATGTATTCATAAGAACTCAAAAAATTAAACATTTTGATAAAAGTCTTCTTCCTTCTATCAAAATATTTCATGAAGTTGTCACAAGTCTATTCTAACTCAATGTAAAAATGCCATGTGCTGCCTTCTTTCCTTTTCTATATTTTTGCATTGAAATATCTCCCTTAATCATTTCTGAAGATAGTAACTTCAGTTTTTCGTTGTTAACTTATGTATAAAATTTAAAGCTACACAACAAGGCTTAAAATGTTTGCCAGTTGCTGTCATAAATGATAAATTACCATTAGTTCTACTTTCTAAATATTTTTTTCAGCATTGGGAAGAGCTGAGTTGTCTTTTTTCATTGGATGTTAGAGTTTCCTTCTGGTTAAATTCAGCCTGTCATTATCAGAGCAGCAGAAGGCTCCAAAAATATTGTTGTATAACTTCTTTTGTAGTATAATAAATACCTTGGCACTGTAAAAAGAATATCTTGGAGCTGTAAAACACATAAAAATGTTTATATCAGAGTAAATGACCAATATCACTCAGAGTGATCATAGGAACCAGCAAAATGGCAGCAAACGAAACAGAGGTGGCAGTACTTTGCAATTTGAGAACATATCTATGGGTAGGTTAGGATTCCTCTAAAACAAATAAAACAGTTCCCACTAGAGGTTATTTTTGTTATGTATGTTTGTAAACTCTTGCCTTGTTTCTTCTTTTCTTAGCTTACAGCTGTCCTAGCCTCATCTTTCTTCCTTCATACAGCTCCTACTCTGAAATGCTGAAGGTCAGGCTTGAGTTCACCTACTGCATTTGTGTAATTTTTCCTTTGTCATGACTCTTCCCATGAGCTTTAAATCCACTTCAAGAAAAAACCCAGTCTCACCCATAATTTACCCCAGTGTTGATCATCATAAGGAGACGTATATTTTAAAAATGAGTTAACAGACCATGTTCAGCTACAAAAAAGAGAAGATAAAATTAAAAGCAATGAAATGCAAATGTGTCCTTGTACTGCAAAGAAGAGTTTTGAATCAGGTTCTAGCCTGTGAAATATCTGATTCAACAGACTTTTTTGTTGGGGTTTTTTTGGGTAAGATTTTTTGCCCTTATCATACCATAATTAGAAAAATTGATATTACTATGAAAAGGAAGTCACAGCTATAATTTTAAAGCTAACACTGTTCCTTGGTGACAGACACAAAACTACAGTGCAAGAAGGACTTTTTCATTCAAACTTTACTTTTCTTCTTTTTCAGTATTAATTTAAGACCATCCTTATTTAAAACTGTAAAACTAAACTCCCAAACTATGAATTTCAAAATAAGAAGGCAATATTATCAGAAAAATGTGCTTAGTTTTACACATTGTAACGCTGTGTCTGTTCAAAAGATAATAGAGTTTCTTGTGGATGTATAGAGCAGTTGACACAACTGACCTCTTCCAGAGCTGTCACAGCTTGCAATGTAAATATGCATGAGATTCACATTTTTAAGCTGATAAAAGGCAAATTCAACATATTTGAAAAGTAAGGCTCAAAGGTAAGTGCTGAATCAATGAAAAGGCAAAGATCATCACAAAGCACAATGAAAACAGAAGAGGCCTAGGATTTGTTCAAGGACAAACTTTTAGGTAAAATGAAGGACGTTACAGTGGCTGTGGCTAATTATCAAAATCTGTAAAGACCACATGTTGCCTTCTAATTTTATACATTCAGAAAATATTCTTTCAGTTGCTGAAAGTCATCGTAGCAGAGAGTCTGAAAATATGAACAAGAAGTTATCACAATGACAGCCTGATAAGAAAAGTACTATAATCAGAGGAATAAATAATATTAACCTAATTACTCCTGGTTCCTGCTGAATTTTATGCACTGTTACAATGCCTTTTCTAAGTGCCATCTGAGTGGAATCTCAGTGGCATAGCAGATGGAAGGGGCAGTACAAGTGTGGAATTTTTATTAGCGTGTTTTTTCTAATATAAGAATTGCAATAAAGGACGTAAAACTTCAGGAATGTTGTTATAAACATTAGCAGCATCAGCAAACCAAGCACAGTCACTGTCCTAAAAACACAGGAGAAAGATAGACAGATGAAGAATAAGGACAGCAAGAGACTTACATAAACACAACAGCCCAAGTAAAAAGTGGAAATACTTTTCTGTGTCTTTGTCTTTATTTTCCTTTGTCTGTGGAACAAAACAGAGAAGAGGTAATGGAAAAAAGGGAAACTGCAAAATATGATCAGTTGGTAAAGAAAAGAAAAAAAATAACAAAGAATGAGGAAAGAGATTTAGTGACAGAAGGGAGAACATTAAGATGTTAAGAGATGCAATAGCTATAGACTGATTTTTGCCATGGAAAAATCAATGATACAAAATTAATCATCATTAAAACAAATATATAACATAACAGTAAAGAACTATGATACCGGATTAGAACACAAATCATTCTTTGGTCAGTTGCAGATATGTAGATAAAAAATATATGACACAGGGCAAGTATAAATTGAACTTTCCCTAGCTGAAGAATAAGTATTCTGTAAGAGTTTCATGCAACAAACCATATGCCTGATATCGTTGCTGTGCAAGGTGCTGCTGCTTTTGTGATCCCAAACAATGGGCCGAAAATGAGCAGGAAAGGGGTCAATGCAAATCTTTTCCTCTAGATTTCCTTCCTTCTATACTTCAATTCTAAATCACAAAGTACAGCCAACAACTGGCTGTGGGAGAATGATCAGAGGTGATGTGCAAGCTTTGTGCTGGCAAAGATGGCCAAGATATGAGAAGAAACCAATGAGCATGGGATTCATTGGTATATTGAACACAGGAGCCCTTGGCCAATTTTTTTATGAACTAGTTGTCAGTCCACTTGCTTAATGAAATACAAACTTTCCCACAGTACTTTTGATGCACACGATTATGTAATTTTGCTGAATCCCTGAGTACAGGATGATGTTCCCTGAATTTCTGCCGTACTGGATAAAACTCAAAGCTGGATTTGGCAGAACCCACAAAATTAAAACTATTTCTATCCATACATTTTACGATGATTTCCAGTGTGAAAATCCTTAATTATTTTTCACTCGATTTTCATTTAGAAATTTACCTTTTAGAAATCTGCTTTCTATTCTCAAAATACATGTCCTCTATTGTAAAGGTAGCATGTTCATGATGTTTGCAGAACCACAAGATAGGGTATATTTTGAGAAAATCCAGAAAAAAACCCCATAAGAGTGACAGAGTTCTAACTACTATGGCTTAGTAAGAGAGTTTTCTTAAGAGAAGTTGTTATAGCCTGAAGACAAAACTGAAGACATGATAATGGCCTTAATATATGTAAAATCTTCTGTTCTCAATGTCCATAGGAGAGAAGTCAAAAAGTAACAGATTTAAAATAGAGCAGGAAAACTTTAGGCTAGACTTTGAGAAAGATTTTCTATCAGAAGCACTTCTAAGAACTAAATAGGTTACTGAACTAAATTGTAGAGACTCAAGATTGGCAGCCCTTAAGAACAGATCTGACAAAATCTGTCAGGAATGACCTTCCTCGAGTTGATAGAGATTAACTCAATAAAGTGGAAGGATATCCCTCCAACTGCTGTAACTCCGGTTGTAGCTCATTATTTCACCTGCGAGTAGATTTCACATGCCTATTAAGAAACAGGGAAAAATGGTGTTAAGGGCTTGAAAGATATTAATGCTTAAATACTTTAATTTAGCTTTCACAAAAAAGAATGAATCTGTTTACATGAGGATAACCTTTTTATCTACTTTGCATTAAAACAAAAACAAAAACAAAAACAAAAACAGACTCCTTGAAAAGAAACTGCTATTTGAAAACGGGCTGGCTCTCTAGCAAAATTGATAGAATGACAGTAATAATTGCTGAATAAAAAGAAAATTCAGTTACATTTGTGGACTACCAGTATGTCAGGGCTGTGCCTGTGCACCTAACCAGCACATTCAGTCATCTGTTTCTGGAGTGGTCCAGAACTTCATGTCTATTGTGAGCAAAGATTAGATAAGGAACTGATGTGAGACAAGGTGGCTGACTAGGCTGCTATCTGGTTTCAAAGACTGCATTTAACAAATTATCACAGAACGTCTTCAGGTGAGGATTTCAGACAGCTCTGCCATCATGTCCTTAGTGTAGGAAGCTCTTGCTAGATCAAGACCTAGACCAGTTGATAGGCAGTGTTTTTATGGGTAGATGTATTGATAAACACCCTGGGGACATCACTGGCAATTACAGAAACTCTCCCAGACGGGTCTTCCTGCTTGTGCCTAAGAAATTTCTAAGAAGTCTGTTGAATCTTTTCCAGCA
This sequence comes from Eulacestoma nigropectus, assembly GCA_013397775.1. Classification (NCBI taxonomy): domain Eukaryota; kingdom Metazoa; phylum Chordata; class Aves; order Passeriformes; genus Eulacestoma; species Eulacestoma nigropectus. The sequence continues at coordinate 485,821 of VZTE01005077.1, read as the reverse complement.
GATGTGGAATTGTTCATTTCACAGAATCACAGAATGGGTATGGCTGCAAGGGACCACAGTGGGGTAATTTGGCCCAAATTCCCTGCTCAAACAGGGTCATGCTAGAGCACATGGCAAAGATCTCCACCCGTGTGGGTTTTGAATATCTCTAGTGAGGGACAATCCAGAGCCTCTCTGGGCAGACTGTTCCAGGGCCTCATCACCCCCATGGTAAAGAATTTCTTCCTGATATCTAAACCTGCCCTCTTTTCAGCTTTCTGATGTGTGCAGCTTTTGCTTTACCTATTAAACTGTCTTTACCTCAATCCTTGAGTCCCCTTACTTTTACCCTTCTGATTCTCTCCTCCATCCCACTGCGGGGCAGTGAGTGGCTGTGCAGGGCCTAGCTGACTATGGGACTTAACCCACAATAAATCTAATAATAAAAAACAAGCAATAAAAGAAAACAAAATGTTCACTTTTATGACAGGCGTATGTATGGGTGCATTTATGAATATATAATAACAAACCCTATTTTGACCAAAAGAATGTTGGAGAAATTCTTGAGTTCCTAGACTAAGCCCATTTCTTTGTATGCATTACCTTAGCATATTTATACTTATATTTTAATTTCTTATTTGATTTTTTAAATAGTGAAAATATGGCTTTTGCACTTCTAAAAAAGTAGTATTATTTTAAAATATTTCAAATATTGCAGTAACATGTTTTACTGGGGCTGTTGTAATGTAGCTCTTGCAATTGTTCTATTTTAAACTTTTTAATTTTTTTTTTTATTTAACCCTGTTAGGCTGTAGCAAGTCATAGCCTTGTTTTTACATAAAATATTCACATGCTTAACTTGGAGCATGAGTAACCTCATAAAAACCAATGACCTAAGCAGATGTTTAAAATTAATCATGGCAACAAATCTTTGGAGACTAGAGGCCTTTAAATTATATGTAGCAAAAGTAGTACAGTAACTTTCAAGGAATGACAAGAATTTTTATCAAAAAAAGTCCTTAGCATCAAATTCCCACTTCTGTATATATTACTTAGTAATAACTTTAGACATTACCTTTTCCCTTAAAAATCAAAATCCTAGGCCAAACCAAATTGAGTTTGTAATTTCTAGAAAGAAGAGCCCTAATTAAGAAGCACATGTGGTTTAGGGAGGAAAGCAAAAGGGAATAGTACTCAGAAGTCATAAATAACTTTAAAATAATTTCTGAGCCAAATATTATTCAGAAGAATTTTAGAGCTATATTCAATACTGTGTTATGATCATGAAGTGCAACTTCTGTGAAATTTAACACTAAAAATGTGATCCAGGTGACTTCAACTACATTTTGTTTGAGTATTTGTGGGTGCCTCAATTCCTACTCTGTCAAATTACTTACACTGTTTGCACAAAAGAGTAATGAGATAAAATTCACAAATGGATTAAAAGAAACAGTCACAACACTGGACCTTTTCTTGTTCCTGATATGCTCAAAAGGCCTGTCTCCAGTGAACTATTTATGCTTTCTTTTTTTTTTTTTTTTTCTTTTTTCTTTTCCTCACTGGTCCAGACTTTCGTGTCCTTATTGGTTGTGCAACATGGCCCAGCTTCAACCTGAAGTGTGCATCCATCCCAGCCTGTATTCTGGGTGGATGTCGGTGATTGAGACATGGACTTTGCCGGGTCCAGTGAGGACTGTCCAGCCCTCATGTCCTCAGTGGCTCACCTACAGCTCTAGTCCCTGGTGCAGGGCACCATTCGTAGCGATTGGGACATGGACCCAGACCGGCAGGGAATCTGAATCGTTTATTCAGAGAAACGAGTTGGTTTTATACACTTCTTCAGGGCACAGTATTTCCTTACATGGTAATACTCACTACCTGACCTATCCCATGCTGCCACATCAGCAACACTTTCTGAATGTCCTTCTGTGGAGCAGTCACGCGCTGTTCACCCGTCTGTCAGCTTCCAGCAGCTCCTCTCTGTAGGGCTCTACCACGTGACACCTCCTCCCCCCAGGGTCCGGCGGAGACAAGCCTCTCTGTGCCTCCATGTGCTCCTTTGTGCTGCCATGTGCTTCTTTATCCCACAGCCTCTAACTCAACTCCATCCCATCTCTTCCCACAGGTGGAGAGGTAGGATTTGCAGATTTGAGTCAAAGAAGACATGGGACTCAACCTTTTGATCCTTCTTCTGTGGCCACACAGTGAACGTAGAGAACCATCTGTCAGTATCTAAAAGAATTATCTGAAGCACATCAGTATGAGTCAAGCTGAGTTAACATGATAGCAGACCAAGTTGGTGGAAGATAAGCTATTTTCAGTCTGCAAATGATTTGTAGCTGCACTCTTGCAGGTGATAGCCACAACAGTGACCTATTAAGGCCAGTCTGATGGATCTATATGCAGGCATAGGCTTGGCGTAATGTATATACCTATTTTTGAATTGGATCTATCTTATATCCAGTCTCCTCATAGTGTGGGTAGAGACCATGGGTCACGCCTCTGCCTCTTCGTGCTAACATGTTATGAGGTGCCACAGTTACCTAGTCACAATGAGTCTTCTTGGGCAAGGATTTGAGAAATGTATCTGGTTTCATGGATCCCACTCCAGGTTCCTAAATACTACATGTTGGTATAGTATTTTGTTATACCTAAACCCCTGGGCTTCATTTTCTTATTTCTTCATCAAAAGTATTTTTCCTGATCAGACATTGTTGGGAAAGATGAAACAGGAAAGCCTTATAAATATGATTGCCTGGCAAAAGATGCTGAGAATATGGAAACTATAAGTGACATTGAAATGAAAGCATACTTTGAGATACCAGGCCTTAGCTACTGAACAACTGGAAAACAATGGTATGGCCGACTGAAGGTAATCCCCTTTGATTGAACAATACCTTCTGCTAGCACAAGGGTCCAAGGGTTAAAGCAGACCCTGCTAGCTTGGCAGAAGGGGTCCAAAGAGTAGTTTTTAAAATAGAACGCAGTATGGTAATGCAATGTTTCTTATAGGCTGTATGTAAATGCTGTAGGATTTGTATCTTGTACTAGATTGGTTGATGAAACCTAGAATATTCAACACAGAAAAAGATTTATGGTATTGTAAGCAAGAACCTCGCTGTCTTACCTCTTGTACCTGCTCTCTCACCTCTCTCTCTTTACACTTTCTTGCATATACTCTCCCATACCTCTTACCTCTTTTTGCATATACTCTCTCACACCTCTCTTACATCTCTTACATACTCTCTTGCACTTCTTCTTTACTCTCTCTCTCTATTGCTTCAAGATTTTTGGCCTACTTTTAGCAGTGGCTGACTGCTTTAAGCAGGCCCCCTATACCCAAGCCCTGAGCAATAAACCTCATGCTCTAAAACCGGACTTCAGAGATCTCTCATCTCCATCCGTCCCAACCGTCCAACCGAGAAACATCCTACAGACTGGCGCCCAACTACAGATTGGCGCCCTCCTACAAGACATAATTAGGGATTTTTGTTGAGGCCACATGTATAAGACCAAGTTTTCACTTCTTCATACATCGAAAGTTCTTCTAAATAAACCACCCTAGAAAAAACAAACTAGAAAATGTGGCAGTCAAAATTAGAGAAGTGAACAAGTAATGAATCCTTAATGGATTGCCAATCCTGGAAAGACTTTTTTTTCCTTTAAACTTGGACCACAAAAGCTATTATGGAAATGACCATAGTACCTTTAAGATTACTTTGTTATGACTTTGAGGGTAGCAAGTCTTTCTTCTACTCTTCCAGCTCCTCCTTTTATGGTAAAACTCATAGTGACATTGGCCTTAATCCCTCAAATAAATCAACAGATCAGCCTTTGCTATTAAGTATTGTGGTGTTAATTCTTACAGTCCGGAGACAAACAGGTATGCTTGAAAAGAAACATTAGGAAAGCAATTTCAAATTCACAGACTGCAATTTGTTCTTCTCCATCGTCAAGGCAATCCTGATAACGTGATGATGTGTGCTACTGCCCTGCTAATCTGTTTTTGTGAAGAGCTGTCCATTCTCTAATCTTTCTCAATTTAGTGAAAGCATTCTGCTTCTTCACTGCAAGAATTGCATTATATACAGAACTTTTAGGTCAAAATAAAGTTCGTGGTACTTTCCTTCTACCTTTTCAGTGATTTCTGGTCATAATCATATCTATATGGTTGTGCTCATGTCTAACACTGATTGATCGGGGCATTAGACTTTACTTGACTAAAATGCATTTTCCATATAATTCATGTCCAGTTTCCTTATTGTGTAAATATATACTCTTACAGGGAGAATACAAAATACCTGCCATAATGTAATGAAAATGAGAGAAATTTCTTGATGTTCAAGCTCTCTGTGACAGAACCTAGAGCCAAGGTTAAGTCTGTCAAGTCCTTTAAGTTCTCATCTCCATGACAAAAAAATACTCAGGTATTCCTGGCTGTATTAGACATATTTACTTCTGGCATCTTAGAAGCAGTTCATCTGGCATACTTACCCAAAATTGTTTTGCTAGGTGGTCTGCCTAGATCTGGTCACAGATCCAAAATTTTGGGGTTGCACAGACCAGACATCACCCAAGCCTGAAAAAAAGGTATTGAGTCTCTGATCTAGGGTAGCTAGGCAAGAATGTAACCAAGAATAACTTCAGAGGATTATTATAAAGTCCATAGAAATAAATATGGTAATAAGATGTAGGAATGAAAACATTTTGGGCTCAGCAAATAGATTTTCTGCTGAAAACTGTCTCAGAAGATATCCAGTTAGTTCTGTTTGTTACATAACTCATCATGAAGCTCTATGCCTCCTAGTCATGGGATTCAAAACAGATAAGTCTATAGAAAACTGTGTAATGTATGATATATGCATCAGGCACATTTACTCCTTTATTACCATTCCATATAGCCTTTAATGTGGGAGAACATGTCCCAGATATGGAATTCTCAAAGTCAGTAGGAACAAACACGTACAAAAACTGAACATAGGTAAGTGGTACGTTCAGTCATGAACAAAAATAACAAATAAATCAGAACTCTGAAACTAGCCTTGCATCTTCAAAAAAGATAATGACATTCAAATTGATGAAAAGTATTGAAATGCTTAGGCCTACTTGCTCAGCATTAATCTATTCATCCATGGGCTTAGCCCTGAAACAAGCCCTTTCCTCTGTTGTTCATGATTCTAAAAGGGGCTTCATATATTCAATATGAGATTTAAAGGCACAAAAAAGATCTCTGAAGTAAGCACATGTTCTGATGAAGTACACTAAGGCAATCCTAAGAAAATAAGCTGAAAATTAATTAAAAAATATAATTTGCCTAAAAATAATTCCACCCAAATACCACTCTTGATGATCAGCTGAAAGAAAAACTGGCTGTAGTTTCTGACCCATTAGCTAAGTCTTGACACAAGGTGAACAACAAAACTGGCACATTGTGCCGGCTGCAACTGGAAGAGAAGAAATTCAGAGCATATTCTGTGTACATTAAAAGTGATGCAAAGCACAAGCACAGTGTTCAAAAACACTCTGTGAAAGATGTAACATGGGCCACAGAATTTCTGAGGTATTCTGGAAGGGCACAGTGGGCACGGTCCTTGTCCTTGCTTGCATGGTAATACCTTGATCTAAGATCTTAAAGATCATAGAGTCATAGAATGGCTTGTGATAGAAGGGACCTTAAAGACCGTCTAGTGCATAGAATCACAGAATTAGGTTGGAAAAGACCCTTAAGATCATTGAGTTGAACCTACGAGAGAACACCACCTTGTCAACTAGACCATGACACTGAGTGCCACATCCAGTCTTTCCTTAAACAAGTCCAGGGATGGTGACTCCACCACCTCCCCGGGTAGTCCATTCCAACTCCCCTGCCTAGATCAGGGGCACCATTGACTAGATCAGGTTTTTCAAAGCCCCATCCAACCCAGTCTTGAACACTCCAAAGTCTGGGGCACCCACAACCTCTCTGGGCAATCTGTTCCTCTCCACCCTCACAATAAAGTGTTTCTTCCTAGGAAAGCATTTCTTACAATGACGATGTTGTTTAATTCCTAACCAATCAAGGCAGTAGTGGAGATGTATTTCCCGGAGGCCCCTGAACTTGACTTTCTAGGAATGACAGAGGAAACAAGAACTCTGTAAGAAGCCGAAAAAAACCAAATGAAAAACACACACGATTCACTGAAGTGTGAAATGCCTACCTTAAAATTTCCCTGCTAAAAACCAGGTGTAAATGGTAGTGGGTCCTATAGCTTCAGAGACTAATCTTTCTGCCAATTGCTTAAAAACAAGGCACAAGAAACAGATCCCTACTTTAAAAAAAAAAAATTGCAAAAAAAAAAAAAAGACTGATTTAATCTAAAGTCTTAAATATTAATATTTGGGTTTGATGATATTACTAGTCCTCTGTTGGAAATACCTGTCACAGAGTTCATTAAAGAAAACTAATTCAGTGACCTCTTTATTCAGTTTTAGAAGGGAAGACAAGTCTACTTAATAATGTATTAATTTCTTTAAATTACCATCTGCAGTCAGTTATACCAGTTTATTTCTTGTGTATAGTGCTCTCTCGGAAATGTTTCAAGAAGAAATGCCATTCATTTATAAGATTATTAGACTCTTCCTCTGTGCCTCTTTCAGGAAGATTTCAGGAAGTTTGTTCCCCATCTCTTTAGCAAAATGCAAAACACAGGTGAAATCTTCCAGCATTCAAGGGATTTTTGGTTATTTGGGCCCCTGGACATGGACTGATATACAGATCCAGAGTTGAAAGACATATATTCTGGCATTTCCTATTAGTACCCTGATACACCTATGAGGGCTTATACAATATTTCTTTTAACTATGATATCAGCAAACTCGAACCACCAGATCTCAACCAACAAATCTGCTGAATAGGCATTTAAAACATGTAGTGATAGGAAGCACAAACGCATAGATTCCAAAATGAGTATAGACCACAGCGATATAATAGATTCATAACATTTCTAGACTCATAAGTATATGTCATAGATTTTTAATTATATGTACAGAGTAGAAAATCTACTCTGAGTCAAAGAAAGAAAAGCAGAAAATTCAGTTCGGGTTTCAGATAAAATTCAGACTGATTCATACTTTATCCATGTAAGTTCAGCCAAGGATAATAAATCCTTCTCAAACTGTAAAACCTGTATAAGCTCACTTTAGTGAGAAGTATAGTATTTCTACTTGTAATCATAATAGAGGATCATCACAGATTCTTTTTCTTCTTGGAGCCTTTGCATACGCATTGCAACCAGACCTCTGGATGCTTAATGTGGGAAATGAAGTTTCAGAAACCTTGCAGGTGCAGAATGAGTACATACACAGCATTGTGCTTGAACAGATAGAAATGGATACATGTTTCGATCTGAGGCCTTGGCGAAAGCTGCCTGAGCTAGAACAGTGAGCTTTTTACAGTTTAAAGCAAAAACGTAGTTTTGTAGTTTTTAAAATAAGTATGCGTTATAAAAGTAGAAATGTATTTTTAACAAGTAAAAAGATGCTTTATGTAAGAAATAATAGTGATAAGTAAAAGAGTTAAGAATTTTGAGTTTAGCAAAATACCATATATAATAGAGTTTCTTAGAAAGTTAAAATGTAGCAATATAGGCCTGTATAACAGACCTTAATAGCAATATGATGATTGGTTAAAAAAGTACGCATTGCGGTAAAATCATACAGTAGTGATTGGTACAAATGTGTTAGCAAGCTTTGTGGCATTTGCTTATTGGCTTAAGAAAGTATATAAGGCCTTGTAGAAAAAAGTAAGCGGGGCTAAGCTACCTCGGCTGCGGCTACAGGGGCATCTGTGCCTGCTGCAGCTGCCACTGCTATTGCTGCTATTGGTACTGTAACTGCTTCTACCTCTGACACGAGAGATGCTGTTCGCACGTCTCTCCTATCTCACCCTTCAATAAACATGAGACTGATTAAGCAATAAATCATCTCTGTGACATCTCTCAGTCATCACAATCACCACTAATCCTGATAGCTTAAGGACAGGATGAACATCTTACAGTGAGTTACAACATCTGCAATGGCTAAAGAATTTTTAAAACAGTAAGAACTGATTCTATTAAATAAATATTTCACATCAACTCAAATCTGTTCCACTTCTGTTAGTTAATTAGAAAATTTCTTAAATTAATTATAATGGATTTATGGTTTACAGTTCTCTCATTTTGATGCTCAGAAAAGAGTTTCATAACATCATAAATTTCCTGTGAATATTTATTTGTCCCTTTTATATGCAGGGAAAACTTGATCCAATGAAGAATTCACATTACTTTGGCCACGTGGAAAAATTCACCACTAGAGAAATGGAACACAAATTTTAAGAAAACAGGGAAATAAATGGCATATGTAAGTTTTCTACTCAAATTTTATTAGGTTTATTAATCAGACTAGCCTGGTTGTTTTAGGCGAATGTACAAAGATGAAATAGTAGTCTGACCACTCAAAGAGGTGTGCTTGGTAAGGATGTATCACACATGATCAAAGTCGTGAATAGATCTGTTACAAACATCTGGAATTACACATTTAGATTACAGTGCCTTCTGTTTTCTGTCTTGTCTTTTCCTACCAGTTGACACCTGTTCCCAGGTAATATCTCTTTGCCAGCTGATTTTGCTGCATGCAGAGAAGTCTTACATTTGTTTTTCCAACTCTTTGTAAATAGTAGAGTATGTGACTGTAGAACCATATTTTACAAAGGAAAACTGGCTGCAAGGTTTCTGAGAAAATTCATGGTCAGGTTAAACACAGCACTCAGACTGTGTTTTATCTTCTGGAAAGATCTGCTTTTACACCCAACTGCTAAATTCAGGTACACTGAGCTATACTTATAGCTAGAAGTACACAAGCAGAGTGAACTCATTAAAAGAATCAGTATAACAATGGAAGATCTAGATAATTTTGAGTGGAGAAATTTGCATAGTCAGTATCTTCCAAATTACCTTATTTAAATGTGTGTGCTCTTAAAGACAATCTACAAAATTGTCTTCAAACCTTTGCCATATTTTGTGTGTAAAGAAGACTACAAGAAGACCACAGAGTCTACAACATGCCTTAAAAGACTATTTTCTGCTTCCTTTCTTCAGAATATTTCTGAGATTGTAATACACTTCTCCAGATTCTGATGTAGCAACTACTTCTTGTGCATTTCTATGGTACATCTGGTCTATACAACTTTTTGCTACTCTTTTGATATTAGATTACAAGAACATCTGCAAAGCCTGTCCATAAACACTACAAACAGTATTAGAACAAAATACATTAGTTAATTTCACTAAATTGTTCTTATCAGAAAGTACTTAGTGTTTCACTGAATAAAGAAGGCTTTTACCTTCATACAACTTCCAAGAGTTTACAGGCAGCAAGTCCTCCAACAGCAACAGACTAGCAGAAGAAATTTAGCATGCAGAAGCTGTGAAAGAAGACTTTGTCAAGATTTTTTTCCACAGATCTCTAATATGTTAGTATATAAATTTTTTGCAGTTCCTTGGCTCTGTTCTGCCTCCTCTTACTCCTATCAGCAGCCTTCTGACTCTTTCCTTGGCTTATAATCGCACACTGTCCTCTGTGTCTTCCAGTTTGTTTGCTGACCAACAGTATGTGTTGGCATTTTGTGGCTTTCGAATAAGATTTGTGAAAATATTTGCAAGTATTCCTGCATCAGTGCTGCATAACCAACCATGTGAAGAACTATTTGCATTTACAGGCAGAAAAATTATTTAACTTGTAACCTTTCCAGCTCACCTGCTCTACCTATTCATTAAGACCATTAATAATTTCTCCCACCTCCCCTCTTTTAAAGGTCACATTTGTTTTCAAATTGAAAAAGATCCTTTCTTAAATTTATGTGTGTGTGTGTGTGTGTGTGTGTGTGTGTGTGTGAATATTTGCATATATAAAATTTGTCAAAATAGGTAAGTAACATGTTTTATATCATCAACTTTACTAGCAAAGACCAAGCAGTACTTTTCTACCTTTACACTATCTCTCAAACCATAACTCTATTGCAACTGATTTCATGGTCTGTGTGACCCTATTCACAGTCACAGTAAAGAATGACTGAAATATCCAGTAACAGATATTTTACAAATCAGATGAAAAATTAGGTACACATACAGTATCATTTCAAAAGTTTTGGCAGCCTGAAGGACCTCTAAAATACATGCATTATACTTGTATGAGGATTTTTTTTTCCCATTAGGGTGAAAGAGAATCCAATTGATGTGTATACTTTCATATACAGTAATATTACCTTTTCTTAGCTGTAATGATTTATCCTTTTTTTTTTTCTTTAAATGTCCTTAGCTTATGTTCAATCTTCTTAACTGAAGTGTCTAATTCACAATCTTAATTACCAAAGTTTTCCTCTCTAGCCAGTCACCTCTCCAGGGAATAGTTTAGTAGACCTAGAATCTCTGGAATGGTTTATCACTTCCAATTATCTATTGAGGCAGCTGAAAGAGGAAACTTTCCTAAATTACATGTGCTATACAAGGAGTGGCACCAGTTCATGCCTTCACATTAAAAGGAAAACATGACTCTGTTTGCTCTGCTTTAAAGAGCTTTGTGGTACAATATTCAACTTAAATTTTTCCTTCTCAGACAGAGGTAGGGAGCTTCCACTTCAATAATCTTTTTCTTTATTCTTACTACACTAACTGCTAAAACATTCCTCAGGAGAGTCAGAACAATTCAGAGCATTTAAACTAGGCTTCCAAAACATCTTCTGGTGGTGTTTTTTTCCTTTCCCATTGACTGGAGACTGCATTTGCAAATCTTGTGACCTGCAGAGGCATTCAGCTTCTCACACCTAAATTTGAGACCCTCAATTTAGTCTCTCAGTACCTTCCCTGTCTTAAAAAAATGTCAGCTTTATGCATTGATCTTTGGGAAGAGATCTGCCAGATTTCTATATGTCAGAGGATGTCTGGTGCCTAGGTTTCCACGGGACAGAAGGCAAGAAGGTTCCAAATAACCTCTAGTGAAAGGACATGGTGCACAGCTGGAGAAGGAACTTTATGCTATTCAGAGACACTGGCATGTTAACTCACTGCAAATGTGACAGGCAGTTTTGCTATAGAGGTTTATCATGCTGTCATAGAATCATGGAATATCCTGAGCTGAAAGGGAAAAACAAGAGTCATCAAAGTCCAACTCCTGTCCCTGCACAGGGTGTTCCCAAGAATCACACCATGTGCCTGAGAGCAGTGTCCAAATGCTTCCTGAACTCTGTCAGACTGGTGCTGTGACCACTTCCCTGGGGAGCCTGTTCCAGTGCCCAAACACCCTCTGGGTGAAGAACCTTTTCCGGATATCCAACCTAAACCTCCCCTGCCACAACTTCAGGCCACTCCCTCGGGTCCTGTCACTGGTCACCAGAGAGAAGAGATCAGTCCCTGCCCCTCCTCTTCCCCTCATGAGGAAGTTGGGCACTGCTATGAGGTCTCCCCTCAGTCTCCTCCAGGCTGAACAGACCAAGCAACCTTAGCTGCTCCTCATACGGCTTCCCATCAAGGTCCTTCACCATCTTTGTTGCCCTCCTTTGGATGCTCTCTGATAGCTTTATATCTTTCTTATATTGTGGTGCTCAAGACTGCACACGGGACGCGAGGTGAGGGTGCACCAGCATGGAGTAGAGCAGGACCATCGCATCTCTTGACCAGCTTGTGATGCTTCTGCAGACACTGAATGCCAAAGACACTGCAGATCTACTGTATTTCTCCTTGTCAGTGTTGGGATGACAGAGGTAAGTGCTGGTTTGAACAACAAGGTGTCCTTGTCCGCCTTAGAGGGACACATCGCTGAAATCTACTTAACCATTAATGTGTTTTAGAAATTTTCACACTGAAAACCCTGTTTGACATGTTTTTAAACTTAGTAGTGTTGTTTCTGAATATAAAGTTGTGATTTCAAAATTAGTGTATGACTGTAAGTTTCTTTTGAATTTAAAATAATAAATTAGAAATTGGGATCTTTTACAGTAAATTATTCCAGGTTCCATGCTGGGCTGATCAAGATAGATCATGTGAAGTAAGAATATGTTTTATGGTTCTTGTTAAAAAAATAAAGTAAAGAACACTTTGTATTTTTCAAAGTACTAGATCTCTTTCTACCATTTTTTTCAGCTTTGTGTTACTACTTTTCTCAATTTGAAGTAGGACTGGAAGAAAGAAGTTGAGCTAGAATATTTAGAAGCATGACAGTTGTCATGAAGGTTTTAGGTCAACTGTAAAATTTCAAAAGATTGAATTTTCAAATGTGCTTAGCACTGTCAATGATGCAAAATCTTCAATGTCCCCCACCCCGTCATTTTGCGATGTTGTCTATTTGGACTTCAGCAAGGCCTTTGACACTGTCTCCCACAGCATACTCCTGGAAAAGCTGGCAGCCCATGGCTTGGACAGGAGCACTCTTTGCTGGGTTAAGAACTGGCTGGATGGCCGGGCCCAGAGAGTGGTGGTGAAAGGTGCTGCATCCAGCTGGCGACCAGTCACTAGTGGTGTTCCTCAGGGGTCTGTGCTGGGACCAGCTCTGTTTGATATTTTTATCGAGGACATGGATGAGGGTATTGAGTCTTTCATTAGTAAATTTGCAGATGACACTAAGCTGGGAGCGTGTGTCGATCTGTTGGAAGGTAGGAGAGCTCTGCAGAGAGACCTAGAATGGTTGGATGGATGGGCAGAGTCCAATAAGATGAAGTTAATAAGTCCAAGTGCCGAGTCCTGCATTTTGGCCGCAATAACCCCCTGCAACGTTACAGGCTGGGGACAGAGTGGCTGGACAGTGCTCAGGCAGAAAGGGACCTGGGGGTACTGGTCGACAGCCAACTGAATATGAGTCAGCAGTGTCCCCTGGTGGCCAAGAAAGCCAATGGCATCCTGGCCTGTATCAGGAATAGTGTGGCCAGCAGGACCAGGGAAGTCATCCTTCCCCTGTACTCGGCACTGGTGAGGCTGCACCTGGAGTGCTGTGTCCAGTTCTGGGCCCCTCACTTTAGGAAGGATGTTGAGACTCTTCAGCGTGTCCAGAGGAGAGCAACAAGGCTGGTGAAGGGCTTGGAACACAAGCCCTATGAGGAACGATTGAAGGAGCTGAGGTTGTTTAGCCTGGAGAAAAGGAGACTCAGAGGAGACCTTATTGCTCTCTACAACTTCCTGAAGGGTGGTTTTAGTCAGGTGGGGGTTGGTCTCTTTCTCCAGGCAGCAACTGACAGAACGAGAGGACACATTCTTAGGCTGTGCCAAGGGAAGTATAGGTTGGATATCAGGAAAAAGATTTTCACGGAAAGAGTGGTGAAGTACTGGAATTGTCTGCTCAGGGAGGTGGTGGAATCACCATCCCTGGATGTGTTTAAAAAAAGATTGGATGTGGCGCTCAGTGCCATGGTTTAGTTGAGGTGTTAGGACATGGGTTGGACTCGATGATCTTGGAGGTCTCTTCCAACCTGATGATTCTATGATTCTATGATTCTATGATTTTCTTTGGGTATGATGTACATGGAAGCCCAAGGAAAACCTTCCAGTTTCAATTAAGGGAATAAACGGGAAAAAGAAGAGAGCTTCTATCTTTGAAAACACAACCAAAGAAGCTTAAAAAAGTTGCTACTGTGTTTAAAGTCTGGTATATGGGGGCTTTTGCAATTTTACGTTACACATGATAAAGATGGAAGTTATTTTTTATATTGCTGGTAAGGGAAAATATTAAAAATTAAGCCCATGCTAAGAACATGGTTTCTAATGACAAAGCTGGCCATTATCACTTTTTTATCCTTGAGAAATGGTTCATAGATGGTGCTAACTTCAATTGCTACCCACTATCTTGTGCTGACAGATAGCCACTCTGCTCTGGAGGGCACTTGCAGAGAACAGAATTATTTTTAGTTGTAGATACTTGGGAGCTTTGAGTCATTTACTATGAATCATGTGACATTAAACACCTGCGGCAAGCTGCCACCTCTGACAAACACTTTACTGTAACCCACGAGTATATGCACAATTAATATCAGACTGTACATCATTAAATTTTACTGTCTGACTGAGTTCTGCCCTACAGGCATGGAAAGAAGAAACAACAATGATCCTGCTTACCTGCCCAGGAACAACTAACTTTTGATATGTCTTCCCCCGTGACTCATAAAAAGACTGTTAATTACATTGGTGATATATCATCGTATGTTTTTTTCCTAATAGGAATTTCAGTAAAAAATTACAGCTATTTATATCAAATATTACTTCTTCCATCACTGACTGAAATTTATGTAATTTAATTAACTTATGCTTCAGTGATATTTTGAAAATGAAGTAGCTCTGAAGTAGCCATTGAATGGGACTTAATTGAAATTCTATCAGAGTATACTGCACCAAAACCCTCATTCTCTCAATAAGATGACACTCTCAATATAAAAAAGTAAGAAAATTGGACCTTTCTACTCAGTATGAAAAAGACCATGCAGTTCAGATACCCTAGCAAAGCAATTGTGCTGAGGAGGAAAGACTGATGGAAAACTAAAGTTTACTTAAGGGTAGGTGTCTTCCAGAGACGGAGCTCTCAGTGACTGTGGTAATGCTGCATATTTTGCATATTCAGTCTCTCTCAGAATTCTCTCAATATTTTTGGCAGATTTTGAACACATCTGGTTTCCTTCTCATCCATCTACAGACAGCAGCCAAAATAATATTTTTGGTTTTTGTATTTCTTTAAAATTTACTCTTTTATTTATCTAAATGCAGACCTAGATGTCTAGGCAGCATCTGCACTATTTCCACTAGCTAGTGATCTAAACTTCCTTTATGTTCACCTAGTCACACAGGGCTTTTCTCTGCAATTAAAAGTAACTGTGTATGAGTCTACATAATGACTGCAAGATCAAACTTCATGAAAATTAATGCACTAAAAGTTCTTTTTTTTTTTTTTTGTAATTTTTATTTTGTTAAGAGAAAGTAACTCCTCATTTACATGAAAACATTTTCTGTAATTTTAAACTGACATTTTTCAGAGGGCCGTTCAAATAAAAAAGTTTTTTATAGCAGGGGAAGAAAACTGCATTATCTTTTGCAAAGGTAATTAAATATTTCCCACATTAAAATAATTTTTAATCGTTTCAGAGCATAATATGAGAACCTGAATAGGCAGACACATGTATAAGCAAAGGAAATTATTTTTTTTCTCCAGTGAAGACAAATATTTCAGGCAAGGAAAAGTAATAGTATCATTATAGTGAAAAATTGTGAGTTGGATACAGTGTGTAGTCTTTTCACTTAAAAATACCCCTTGGTCAATACAGACTTCTATATTAATAGTAATATTCAATGTAAGTCTCCATTTCATGGAGAAATGTAACATGTATGCTGCATGCAAATTAAAGCTCCCTTTTCTTGTCTCTTATCATTAAGCATCTATAGAGTACCATCAAAGTGATGTAAATTCCACTTAATTTCTATGATTTTAAGTGACTGTTTTGATGACTGTATGAAAACAATGCATATCCATGCAGAATCAGCCATTTTGGGTGTTCCTACAGTATATCCATTCTACTTGACCAACATCAATATGAGACATAAAATGGATACTCAATTTGCTTACAGACAGCGTACACTGTGGACTAATGCAGCCAAAGCCTTCTGCTGTCGTGATTCAGTCAGGCTATTGCTCCTTTTCTTTGTCATTAGCAGGAGGATAATGCATGGTTAAGAGAAAGCAATTGTTACGTGATTTTTCAAAAAAAGGACGAGTTTGTATTGGGCACTTTCTTGAATCAGGTCTCTTGAATCAGGTCTCACAGTTTGTGACAGAAGCAGAGTGGCAGAAGTGGTAAATGGTAGTTATGATTATTATAACAACTTCAAGTACTGCTATTTGTATTTCCAGTGAGATTTTTTTCCTGTGGCCTTTTTCCACCTAAAGACTATGCAGAAAAAGTTAACACAAGGAGAATCTGGTTTTTATCCCTTCCACACCAGGGAGCGAAAATATGGATCCCTTTATGTTTTTTTACAGGAATTTAATGTATTTTTTAAAACACTAATATTATTGCATGTAGATTACAAATGCTTGAATTTTCAGAATGTACAGAATAAGATATATGAGGGTTTCTTAAAACCAGACCTGGACTGGAGATAAGCTTTGCATGGGCTGAGCGTGGGCCATACACACCAGATAGAATATCACCTAGTGTGAACAGCCCTCGATGTAACTCTGCTTCTTGGCAACAACTTTTTTTCCCTGTTGAGGTCATTTCAGTCCATTTGAGAAGTGGGAAAGGACAGCTTCCCTTTAAACCAGGAAGCAGAGTTAACGAAGTCTGTTGCAAAGGTATCAGAGCCAGCTTGGCCATGGGCGGAAATAAAACATTAAGTCATTTCTGATATGACTCAGTTTATGAGTAATTGGTAGTTACCCTCTAAACTACCTGGCACTCAAAAGATAACATATTCTAAATTTCTGGCAGCCATGAGAATGCTAATGTTTAAGGTTGGCATAAATTAGACTTACCTGAGCCAATCTATTACACACTACTCTTACATACTTCTGCTGAATCACTCATGTTTTCGTTACTGTGGATTGCCTCTTTTTCCTTTATTGCTGTGCTCAGATACAGATGCATTTTGTTTTAATTAACTCATTACTGCTATCTTGCAGATTTGCTTAGCACTTTCAATGTTCAGCTGTTATCTACATCTGTAATCCTCATCTCCATAATTAATGTTATTTTTATGATATTTTAATGTGAAATCACTTTGAGAAAGACAGCCTTTAGCTGCTAATATAAGCTTTAAAGAGATAAAGCTCCAAAGGCTGGAAATGGCTGTGATCTTCAAGGCTTATTAATGTCAGCAATACACTTAGAGCTATACTTACATATTCAAATATTTTCAGGTGTTTCTAATTGGGTATTAATGGTGTACAAATTTGCTCAAGTGGTCCTAATTTCCAAAAGCTCTCAAAAAACAGGTAACCTTTTAGAATAATGTGAACTTAGAGTGGCACATGACGGAGGATGTTGAAGTTTCAATGATTTCAAATGACCCTTGTTCCTTGTCTTTTTAACCAGAAAATGAATGAAACAATGGTCAAGCTCAGATTTTGAAACAGAATAAAATACAGCAGGGAAACAAATCGCTGATACAAGATCTGAAAAAAAAAAAAAAATTATATTGAAGAGGGAGTTTTGCCTCCATGACCAAAACTACTCTTTTCATAACTACCAAATCATTTATTCAGTTGTTTCTGATTCACATGCAGCTGAAATTCACCGGAAGTACATACAAAATGGCAAGAAATGGGATGAACTGTGCATGTGTTCATTGTCACAAGCATAAGTGATGCAAAAATGTGCTTACCTTTTGTAATTAGTTCTTTTGACTCCTTTATGTTTCTTCACTAAAGTCATTTTTACTTTCATTTACTTAGCACCATATGCCTAGGGATCTTTTCCACTCCCTCTGAGCTGCTGTAAATTTTTTCTTAAAATATTCCCTGGCTCACATACCTTTTGATTCTATTAACTATAAACCAGATTGAGCATTAAAACTGGTATATAACATCCGAATTCATTATGTATGTTATGTGGAAATGCAATTTCAACTGATTTTATACTGTAGCTATCCTAGAAACTTTAATCAGATTTCCCTTTTCCATTTCTAATATGAAACTGTCTATTAATAAATAAAAGAAGACAAAAATACAGCAACTTAAGATCAGACAGAGAAACTCTTTGCAACCAGCTTATTATTTTTGAAACAATAGAAAAGTATCTTATATTACATAAGAATGCTTTTTCTTTCCTGCTGGCAACTGTTTCAGTTTACATTAAATTGCATCCCCCTGTAAGAAAAAGCCCTTGAAGTGAGAAAAGTAGAGTGTTTTCTTCTGAGATTAAAGGAGACATTTTCTAGGCCACTGTACAACTGATATTAATATACATTTATTTAAAAACTTTATATTTCTAAACACTTTTGCCGTCATTCCTTATATGTAAATTTCACTTTGGAATCTAAACATTATGAATAAATACACAACAGCTTATCAATATATCAGTAAAGGTGAAACTGTTCCAAGTTAAAATGGAAATGAAGGCTTTGAAAAAATATGACGCTTGTTAGTCAGTACTACCAAAAATTAATTGAAAGAATTTACAATTTATTTTGAAATTAAATTTAAATTTACTAGATGATAGTTTACCAAACTGCAGACACAGAAAGCATTATGAGTTGTATCTCTAGAAATGTTTTCAACTGCTTATCTAAATGGTTTTTTTAGTTTGTTTGTTTTTTATAACTACATAAGGCAGGTAAACTGTCTCCTCAATGGAAGAACACCTTTGCACCATTTAATTTCCCTATTAAGCTTTCAAAGGAACAGCTAAGTAATTCAACGGCATTTGCAATTGTTCTCTGTGCAATAACGAAGACATATTGTTACTCGTTATTCAAATAGGTTGTAAAAATAATATACTCCTTCAGCAAACAAAGAAACCCAAAAAACCTGCCTTCCTTCATAAGAAATCAAACTGGAATTTAAGTTTTACTGAAATGCACTATCACAAAAGCAATTTCCTGGCATGAGAATGTACTTCATTGTATTAATCAGTAATAACCGTGTAACTGCTTTGTACCATTACTTAACAGTTTTCATTCTGACTATTTATAATGAAAAGTAGTAGGTGTTTTGAAAGTTAGGTGTCTCAGTGCACCTGACAAACATTCAGATGGATAGACCTATTTTAGTCTATCTGAACAGGAAGCCAGGTCACTCAGAAAAGAATGGTCAATAAAAATGGTGAAATGGGTTTTCTCCCAAGGACTGATAGCTGGATAATTTGAGAAAACGATGGAGAAGAATCATGAAATACCTCTGGATCGATGGCTATTAATTTAAGAGCAGCACATTTCCTGGAATGAAACAGTTGATGTTGTTGTGTGGAACAATTACCATTTTCAATTAATTGACATTTCACATAGCTTTGAGACTAGAGGAAGACAATAACCCTCAGCACCTAATCTCAGCTCTGCTGTTAGGTGAGCCTTTTGTCAATAGTTCTGTGCTATTATTTCAAAGGCAAACCCAATACACTGTGAGAAGTTACTTTCTTTGTCCTCAAACACTAAAAACTGCAGACACGGTTCAGGCACAGTTCAGATGCAATGAGTATTGAAACAACAACAGCCCGCTCTACTGATGTATACCTATATGTGTATATAGCTATTTATATATAAAAATACATGTGTATGGGTGTGTTTATGTGTATGTTTTAAATAACTGTATACGTGCACTTTCTTTGCCACGTCATTAACATGAGCAGCTGAATGAGCTTTTATGGTTGTCATGGTGTGTCACAAAAAATGGTAAAATAAATATCAATGATACAGCAAGCTATCTCATTTGAATGAAATGAGCTAGTCTGCTCATCAACACTATGTTCTATAGTGTTGAGCTATATAAATCACCATTTCATTTCCTCGGCTAAATTCTTACCACAGTTTGGGAGATTCAGATAAGTCTCTATAGTGACAGAGTCCTTTTAAACTGACTTTAGATCCCATAGAGTCAAAAATTCAAGAGGAGAGAAGAGCAACCAGGAAGAGCCTGATGCAGGCTATGAGTCAATAGCTGCCAGCTGTTGTAATTTTGCACTAACCAAAATCTCAAGTATGAGTCAATACATCTTTTCTGGGACTCAATTCAGTTATCATTGGTTTCTTCGAGAGCCAAATTGTGGTTTTTTTGTGTAATTGAACACAAGACAGGTTAATGGAGGGCCCAGCAATCCCCAAAGCCAGGTCGAGAAGGGAGGTGGAACACATGAATGAGAGATGCAGCAGAGGATGGGACTGCAGCAGCCAGTGTTTCCATCAGTTTAGGCTGCTGTGGAAACACAGGATTAGTAACATATTATTTAAGTAATTCATCTAGAAAAAACCCACAGCATTGCACTAAATTCTTTGTGCTTTCAGTTATTTCTGCTTTCTATCAACTGACTGTTTAGAATGAAAAGGATAAACAGTCCAAGGATCAAGCCGAGAACACAGAGTGGTTCTTTTTAGTTTCAGCCCTTTGATAAGCACTATATACTCTCATTTTTTTAGACCAAAAAAAGTTAGTATACTTCAGAAATGTATCTGGAGTCATAACATGAGGAAAAAAATCAAACCCACAACAAATCATGTTGCAAATGATAAAAATCATTAGCTGATTTGAAATATAATTAACTGGATTGTGAAACTACAGAAGTGTGTGAGCTCATCCTTTTAGATTCTGAATGGAGTCCTGAAGAATGGATGTATCCATTGATACAAGTTTTGACTACCAAGAGATAAGCAATTAGTTCTATGATGTAACAAAACAACTTATACATCCTTTTAATATATTCTACTGACCTATAACTTGAAGAAACATTGTCTCTTGGTGCAGAATGGGAACTGCAATTGGTGAAAAATTACATCAGAAAATGAATAAAATAAAAATATTAAAGAATAAAAAGGAATATAAATAAATATACCACTAATTCCCTAACAGAGGGAAATGTTTTTTAGTTTTGACCTGCTTCCTTGTGTAAAATTAAATTATAATCCTAATCATGGATATTAGTTTCTCCTAAAAAAAACCCCAAAAAACCCCAAACCATGAAATTATTTTCATTTATTTATATATGTAAAATAAATTTTATAAGTTAGAAACAGAATTGTCAGAAAGTATTGCAAGTATTTATTTGGACTGGATATAGTACTTGAAAGAAATTTTCTGAATATTAAACTAATTTTCATCTAAGTCCATTAATCAGCCTTATCTTAATCTTTGAAAATGTGGCCATTGATTTGAAAAAATATTTATTGAGCATTAAACCTTTTCTTTTCTATGCTGTATATATTCCTAATTTTAATTCTTTTTTTTTTTGCATTACTATGTGTTCAGTACTATTCTAAATGATGGTGGTACTAAGACCTGTCACAAGTGTGTTGTTCACAGGTGTGTTCTCTCATCCTCTCTTTAAGTAGAACACACATGCTTCTTTGTTTTGATTGTTTCTAGTTTCGTTTCTCTTCAAAACCAGCAAGAATAATATACTTCTACACTGGAGAAGTTATGCTGAAATGCAGCTGACTTTCATTTTCAGGAAGGACTAACAGAGTTTGTGATGATTTGTATCTACACTAGGCTTTATTACCAGAATGCCTGGAAATATTATACCTAGAAGAAATTAATTTCTTTTTTTGAGAGGTTTCTGAGTGTCAGAATTGTGGAAATATCAGCCTTGGTTTTCAGCTTGGAATTCTTAGATATCACTGCCTAGGTCCGTTGAACGAATCTTGAATGTCATTCAATACTTGCAACAGAAAATGTTTTCAGTAAGCAAAAGATGTGCTAGATATCCTGAAATCCATGTAGGTACACGAATCTTTGTAATAAAGTCCTTGGCAGATATTTCTTGCTGCAGTTAATGAAAAAGAATAATGATCTTAAGGTTGTTGACTTCCCTCGCAATGGGTGTAGTGCTGTTCCTGGGAAATTGGTACAATTTATAGGCTTTCACAGCAAAATCAAGATATCAGTTGCCTGAAAATTGGAAGACCTCTCTTCAGAGGTCAGGACAGCATCTACACTGCAGTTTAATAAATACACGGAGCACTATGCTGAATGAAAATTTGTTCCTGCATGTTAATCTTCATCCCAATGTTTCTAAAGTCTGTGTTTTGTTTCTTCTCTGAATTAGAGAAAGAAAAATAAGATCTGAAGAAAACTGCTAGATGACCCCTTGCTTTCAAACATTAAGCCAAACATATCCTTAATGCCACTCTGTTTTCTTAGTTATTGCTGCTTTTCTGACCTTCCAGATTTGTTGCTATCCAATTCTCTTTGAGGAGTCTTTGAGTTGTGTGGAAACTCTATTAGATAAAGTTCCTTGCAAGTTATTTGTTTGTGCAATTGATACTCTAATTACTTGATAAAATGTCCAACAAGCATCATTGACAGATTTTTTCAGATTCTTGAATTGGAAATGCTGTTATGTAATTACAGTAAAATTATTCCTAATTAAAACAAAATTAATATGAAATGTAAATGAAGATATTATCCACAACACCTAAAACACATCAGAATGTTACAAACATATATGAAAGCCACTCTGTTTCACCGTTATCCATCTTTCTGCCAGTATTCATGGTTTTGAGGCATTCCCTCTTTCTGCACTAACAGTTTTTGAACTAACTATAAATTAGATTTTCTTGCTGAATTGTGGTAACCAATCTCACTTTGGAAATCCTCCACGGGTCCAGACAAATTTAATCTTTCTACCTGAAACTTTTATTTCCTCCTTATTCAAGAGACAGCTTGCTTATTCTTCTTAATTAAAGTAAGCATTATTTTACTCGCTTAGGGATATCTCTTAGTTAGATTAGATAACATCTCCTGTAATTTAGTGACTAATTAATGTTTCCTCAATGAGTTGTAAAAAAAATCCCATTTCTCCTTCTACTTTGCCAATGAATACTAAGTTTCACAAAATAGATTGAAAAAAGGCTCTGATTTCATGTGCATATGATCTAGTTACATGAGTTATTGATGGCAAAAGAGGAAGTCCTGTTCCTTCTTCCTGAACCCAGCTCCTTCCTTTTCTCTAATCTTTGTTCCTCTCTTTCCCATTCTGCTCCCTTCCTTTTTACCTTTTCCTTTTCCTTTTCCTTTTCCACTTCAGCCACTGTATCTGATCCTTTTTGGACTCCTCTGTGCATTTTCTTAGCCCTCTAAATCAATTGAAAACTAAAGTGGAAAGTCGAAACTGGATTTTTTTTCAGCGGAATTAATAATTTTCAGCAAACCCTGGCAGTGGCTGCACATACTTGGCATGGAGGAAAAGGCGAAACTGCAAAAGCAGAAGAGAAAGTGGAAGGACACAGGAACAAGGAAAGAGAGAGGAGGAACAAGAGCCTCTGCTGCTGATTGACCCATGGAAGCACAGCTTCATTTTGCCTGTTTCAGGAGTGACTCTTGCACTGAATACTATTTTCTGTACCATCTGGATATTAATGCTATACACAATATAAACATCTAAGTAGGATAAGCATATGCAACACAGGTGGCTCTTGCTTGAGATCACCCACAACCATTTTGAGGTCATTTTTCCTTATTGTCTAAGTTTTCTACAGCTGTGAGTACGATTTGTCTTGCTTTAATTTGCATGTCCACACTGCAGGTACTTGTGTAATAGTGAGCTTATTTCAGCCAGTTAATCATAGGTATCTAGTAGTTTGAAGTGATGCATTTTGTCTGAGATATTCACAGGCAGCACACAAGACATAAGACCTACAGAAGTCATGCCCATACACCAAGACACTAAAAGTGGTACTAGTGACCTACACTTAAGACAGCTAAATCTCATCTCCTACCCCATAATTTGAACACTTTCTTGAAGAGTATAAATCTAACCCTCATTTTATAAATTCCTACCTTTTAGGCCCATCTAAGTCTTCTATTTCTCATAAACAGGAGGGAATTAAACAGCAAAGATGGGAAAGAGATGCTTGATAGCCATGATTATATAATATGCTTTTTCATTCAACTGTCTGGGAAAAATTCTGGCTAGGGGCATGTATTTATGAACATAAATATACCTATAATATATAAGTGAGCATATTGTGCCAAATCTTAACTAAGAATCTGTCCCACTGTACTCATTCGGGTCTTTATCTGACACACACACATTGGTGTGTTTATATGCAGCATAAGTGGTTACATGCTTGAAGCTAATCATGTGTATAATATGTTTCAAAATTGAGATCTCGAGTAATAAGAACTACTGTTTGAGAATCTGTTTTTTTGAAATCTAAATTAGGATAAGGAAACTATTAGATTGAACTATAGCTCTAAAAAGCAATATTTTATATAAACTTCGTGTTCAGTGACGGGTTCAGAGTTTTTCATGATATACTGCTATTTATCTCCTCTTACCGTCGAATACCAGTGCAAATTCCATTTGAGACAAAAACGTTCACCTATTCCATTTCTTAATATCAATTTCAATTTCATAGGTGGTGTAATTATATTAAGTAAGCTTAGAAGCTAAGGTATTTTCAAATTTTTACACATTTTAAAAGGCATGTATCAGTTTCTTAGTAAGTCAGATACCTGAGTTCGTTTATCAGGAGGATCTGATGTTCTTTGTAAATTATCATTTCTATGAAGGTGAATAATAATCCTTCTTCCTACTATGATATTTCAATTCTTCCTTGTTTCTCTAAACAGTCTTTTAACATCACAGTTGTTTGGATGAATGCTCCTTTGAAATGTTTCCTCTTTATTGAGACTCATACTCTAAGTCTTTATGAAATTCCTGGTTCAAGACTATATATATCACCATAACGTTATGTCACAAAGGTCCTGATCCTATCAGGAATTCCTCATGGAGTTAACATAGTCACAAGTGTTCTATGTTATTTAATTGCCTTTTCTCAAATTTATTTTTACAGGAACAGATGTTAGTTTTTCCAAGTATACACTTAGGGCTAAATCTTCCATTGGGGCCAAATCAACCAAAAGGTTATTACACAGTGTGAAAGAAAACATTTCCAAGGCACTAAATAACAGTATAGTTAATCTCAACATCAACAGAATTGAATGTTGTATACACAAGTGATTCCAATAAAAATGTGGATGCATTTTTATTATCAGAAGCAGTTGCATTTAGCTGCATGAACTTCCCTAAGATGATGTATTTGTACTGTTGGAACAGAGCCATATCTAATGTTACAAATGCACTCCAGGTGTTAGAAGTAAAATTCTGCTCAGGAATTTACCCAGAACTACTAGAAACAAGAGGAGATAGATAATTTCCTGTATTACTCAGACAGATGTTTAGGTCTGGCTGTTCTGGAAGCTTGCAATTTTCATTTGTATCACCACAAAGGATATATCCTCAAGGGTATACAAGGAATTGCCAGTCAACATCTAGGCAAAATTAATCTATCAGGTCAGTTCTCCATACTAAGAATTAAGAGAAAAATGTGTGAATCTAATACCTAGTCCCCTTTATAGAAGAGATCAGCTACTACAAAGAGCCTCCTCACTGCAGAATTATTTGGAGAAAAAATTTGCAAACATGATACAAAATCAAAGGGAGTCCAATCTATAATTTTAATACACTGTGAGTTGGGGAAGCAGACTCCTCAGTTTTGTAAGACAGTGTTGGGTATTTTGGAAAACAAGATGCACTATTTGCAGAATACAATTATGCAAGTCAAGACTTGTTTTAGTAATCTGCAAGTAGGTTGGTGGTGGCAAAATACACAGCTGAGTAAATATTAATTGATCATCAGTTGCTCATATTGTCTTACAGGAATAGCCAACCTGTGACAACAAACAGCCACAAACCTACACTCCATCTCCAGTTCATAAGGGTTATTAAAATAGAATAGGCAGAGAAAATTCCTATGGTTCAGTTTATTGTGCAAGTGTACACATACAAGGCACATCATCATAGAAACAGACTGGCATGGCAGCTGTAATTTATTGCAAATCTTGGTACCCTTACAAACAACTGAGCCTTTGAAGAAACCATCCAAAAGGACCTTATATATAAAAAGTCAGTGTTCTATCATCAGACTCACAAGTAATTGCCAGAGGAAGAAGCTGATAGCCTTATTCATATTTTCAGAGGACAAAATACCCTACTTGATATGATAATAAAATTTATAGTTAAAGCTGTGCTTGATGTGAGCCTCCTGTTTTCACTTGTTTGTAATAGTCTCATATTTTTTTCCTCAGTGACCGAGACTTTTCGTATCACTTTCCTTATATTGGAAATACATCCAGTCAAGGACATTATACCTAAAATCAACATCTCATATTTTAGGCAGTCAGTCACCTAGAATCCTGCAGTAGTCAGTAAGCTCCTGCTGTAGTGTATTGAGAGTAAGGTGACAGCTAATAAAAGCCTTAGTAAGAATTGAGTCCAAAACTAAAGTCCAAATCTATATCCAAAACATTTCTCACAAGAAAAACCCTCTATTTATTATTTCACTGAATTTCCTGAGAAACTTGGGAGTTATGCTTATGAACATGTCCTGAGCTGTCCCAATTTAAAAATCTCACTATTTGTTTCCCATCTAAATGGATTCCATTAAGATGTAGCAATGGGGAGAAGAATATTGCCTAACTCATGCCTTGATTTTAGGGGCCTAAGAAAGTTGAAGACAGTTATTCATTCCTCGCACACTCAGTCTAATGGCTTCCCTTTAATGCTTCCAGAGGGAGGATTTATTCTCCCAACTTAAGATTTCTAATGTTAGATGGACCAGACCTTATTTTAGGAGTGACTTCTCTATCACCATCTTTTTT
>VZTE01005077.1:333571-459466 GCA_013397775.1 Eulacestoma nigropectus | reverse complement strand
TTTTTTTTTTTTTTAAGTCAGGTGATGAACTATGCCTTAGACTAATATATTTCTTCCTATTGACAGCAAAGACAACTTCAAGTAAATGACTTTGATGCAGATACCTGCACTATAAATTTGGTCAATGAATATCACCTTAGATGTTATTCTGCCTCTGTCTCTTCAGAGTGCCTAATACACATCAGCAAGAGTTTCCTGTAGCAGTGGACATTTTCTTTCAAAGGGAAAGGTAGAAAGGGTGTTTTACCCTGTCATAATTAGCAATATAATTTGCCATATCTGAAATAAGTGCCAGATGAGCTCCCTAATGGCAATATTGAAACTCTTTGGCCATCATAATGTTTCATTATGTGTTATATCCAAAAGTGGATGGGTGGGGAGTGCACCATGATCAGTTGGAAGTCAGGGCATAGTGGTAGGAATTAGGAGATCCAACTATCTACATACTGAAGACCATGCTGAAGCAGAACGCTTTCCTTTTCTCTTTCCTCTAACTCTGATTACTAAGCTATTACATAAAAGAGGAGCAACGTCATAATACTTGTCCACCTTTATGAAAAATGAAAGGCAGGAACTGCAACATTTTCTGGAACCCTATCCTGTCAATCTGCGTTAGGCACCCTCAGCATAAGCATCATGTAAGACATTTGAGCAGAAAACATGATGATTCAGATCCTAAATTTATTTCTTGACATATTCCTGTTCTATGTCAAAGGCTGATGTTTAAATATAGCAGTATCTGAGATATCTGTGAGTTTTTAAGATATCGACATAAGGCTAACAGGTTTTGCTGAAGATGTATGGGCCATTCTTTGACTTTCTTGAGGTGAAGGCTGGAGGTGACTTAAGGTCAACCTAAGGTCTAAAAAGCTACCTCAGAATATCTCAGATGCAGTAAGATACCACAACCGAGGCTACTTTGGTTTTTGACACCTGGTTTGAGCTCCATTGGTTTTTGACACCTGGTTTTCATGTATACACCAAAATCTGGGCATCTTAATCTGACAGATTAATCTCTCCCTACATTCTGAAGCATAGAAAAGAATGGGGTCATTTTCAAATTTAGATAACATCCATACAAGCCTGCACTGGGTCTAACCCTAGATTCTTGTATCTTAAAGCTTTATGTATAATACAGACTCTGTATTGAGTTACATTTTGTGATCTTTCTGTTAAGAATTATGTGTGTTGGTTTGCCTGCAAAGGTGATGTATTGTGTTCATGGATGGGGTACATATAGAATTTTAATGTACATTTGTGATTGCAGATGTGATCCAAAATATCACCTCTAAGATCAGTCTTTCAAAAAGCTTCCACACACTTTCCACACCCTATCAATGGGTGAGACTACATGAAAATATTGAGGGGAATATCATAGAAACAGTAAGAGGAATTTCTTTGCAGACAGAACTGCTTGAAAACTAGAAACATTTATTACTCTTGTTGGGGGAGGCATTAACAAGGCCAAGTAAATCATATCCCATGAACTGCATTGTAATTTATAGAACCTTAACTATAGTTGGTCTTAGTACCACACGTGAGGTGTGAGTTCATTAGGGAAACAATGCGAAAAAAGCTGGACAGTCACAGATCGTAATTCTGGGTGGAGAACTTTCCTGAAAATATATGGCCTCAGCACATTCTTCTTACTCTTGGCAACAAACTGTATCATCATAGGGGTTTTCTATCAAATCAGTTAGGTTTCAATTTATCATGCTTTCCCAAACTCAGCTTTTGCACTTACCTTTGAGAGAAATTAATCCATCATGACCTATGCAAACACAGTTCCTGTTTTTATCTCAGGGTTAACCCCACTAGAATCTGGTGAAAACTGGGTTATGACAATAAATTGCCCAGTCCTTATTTTCATGGAAATTGACAATTTTCATTTTCACCTTCTTCCTTTGTGGGGAAAGGGCTTTAATGGTTTTCTGTGCAGAAATAAAATAGCTTTCCTGCCTTAGACTTTAACTCTTTTTCCCCTAGCAGAAAGAACAACATTAAAACTGAAAATAGGTTTAAACCACTTTAGCACAATGTTTAATGTGTTAGGCATTTCACTAACTCACTTTCTACTAAAATTAATTAGAATTTGGCAATGTATGTTAGATTAGGAGAATGAAGAACACTTTTCACATCTCACTTCCAAACTCTGCTGTTATTCCTCCACTTTATAGTCTGTTTTAGATTATGTGGACCAAATCCTGGTCGGAGATTCAAGTACTTCCTCAAAACCTCCCTTTGATAGTAATAAAACATAACTGCATTTACCAGAGAGGAATTAAATATCAGGACTAGAGCCAAGTCAGCAGAATTCATATCTGTTATTCCAGATGTGCACCTCCTCAGAGAGCTTGCTCTTTATCTCCTTTTGTCTACAAGCATTTACAAGTTTTTATCATTTATAATTTCTAGAGTTAGAATACAATGGAAAGGAAGGCTCATATTTTATTTGATATAATTTTGTCTACCTTCTTAAGAATTCTTGTTAAATAAATTAAAAAAATAAATAAATATATATATCTATATAAAAATATATAAATATAAAAATAAATAAATGTCCATACACAAGGAATTCTCCTTCTAAGAAGCGATGAACCAGCAGGAAATTCTTGACTCATTGGTAGGTCTCTATGACAAACATCTGAGACTTCCATAGTTTCAACAACGTTAACAAGCGCTTGTAAACACTCTATCCATCTTTCATGGAATTGCATTACTGTAGCACTTGTCTTTCCCAGAAGTGTTCCCTCCTATTTAACTGAGTATTTGATTTAGAAATCACAGCTGTTCTTGTAAATAGAAAAATCTGCAACTAAGTAATAAATGGCGAAATTGAGTAAAAATACACAATATGCACTCCACCACTCCAATCAATATCATAAGCATCTGTAATTTAAACATAATCAAGTGTTTCTTTTGTCATCTCTGTGTTACAAAGCCCCAAATCAATTTTATCCATCAATGAGACAGTGAAGAATTTCATCTGAACAATTTCACAGTAGATGATTTTTTGAGTTTATTTTTAAAAATAAGTGTAATTAAAGTCTGTCTCTAGACTCGATAATTCCTGCAGGAACTTTCTCTGATGTAGATAACTACATACCCATACTTTTCTCAATCAGTAGGATACTTGCATTTGCATGTTCCAATGTACTCTGTTTCTTTGTATTGCTCAGTTTTATGACCAGTTTTCTGGATGGAGCAACATGGAGTTTTTTGGTTAGACCTATATGTGAATTTTTTTACCCCAAAAATTCAGGAATAGTAGAAAAAGGAAGGCAAGTATTTGATCACAATGATACATGTTCTGGTTTCTTCACCCAGCTTTGAAGACTGGTGTCCTATAGAAACTAGGTACATGCAGTTATGCTGTAGGTGTGTGTGTATATGTGTGTGTAAAATACTTGTGCTGTCCTCAGTACATTTTTAATCCAATCCTAGCTTCACCAAAAAATATTGAAAAGGTCATTTCTGTGTTTTGTAAATGTAGGAAATGGAGTGAGGAGGAAGAGCCTCTCTGATGGAAAAGCTGAGGCATGCACAAATACCTTCCTCATGAAGGTTCATACTTTAGGATATGTCTCAGTTGATCTCTGATGCACACTGGGCCATAACCCTGGAATTTTGATTCTCTGGTCATGGGAGGTTCTTGGGGCGCATAAGAAGATTTCATCTGTATGGATGAAAGTGAGAAGAAAGCACATAGCCCTGATAGAGGCTGATGATGAACCCAGGCCTGCAGTCTTTGAGGCCCTCCTGGCTGCTGGATCAGATGTAATCTAGACACAGCCAGAGACATATTATAAATACTTCAGCCAACAGTGGAAGTCAATCAACCACAAGATGCAGAATTGTAGGAAATAAGCTCCTACATTTCTGATGCTCATGGACAAGAAAATTGCCTGTGTTTTCTTTGTGAGAAGTTTGGTATTTTCCCTTTTACATGAACATGGGGTAATTTCTCTCTGTGTCATTCAGGCCTTTGTCATGTGAAAGGGACAACTTTACTTGAAATGCATAGCATTTCATCATTATGCATCATTATGTTAGAAGTATATCATTGCTGAAAGGTGGCTCAGTGCTACACTTTTTGCATAAAATATTTTTTCCCTTTTAAGTGTTCAGTCCTTTCACTCTGTTCACTGCATTTTGTGACAACAAGCTTAAACAAGTGTCCCCTGCAGTTTTATGTATAAAATATGCATAAGGTGAAGAAACATTTTAATTCTCTTAAGGATCTTTTGCTTTTAGCTCTGTAAAGAGATACCAGGTTTCTGTTCCTGTGCTGAAATAGTTAGGTCAGTTAAGAAACCTGATTATTAACATCACTGTTATACAAAACAAAGGCAACTCTTTTTTCTGTAGTAGATAGAACAAAGGATTATAATAACTATATACTCTGTGATAACAATATAAAATCAAATTAACTCCATCTATGCTGTCTATTTTCTTTAGACCACACATGAAACATTTTGAATTTTTGCTTCCTGGTTTTCATGTAGATATTTATTTTGATTAGAGCTGAATAATTTTCTAACAAACTGACATTCTATTTACTACTTTGTATGACCACCATCAACGCATTATTTCCGCGTTTCACGAACATTAGTCCATTTATTGTTACAAAATCCAATGGTGACAGAAAAGTATCATCTCCGTTTCTACAGTTGTGGTCAAAGACCACACAGTCCAGGTTACATCAGACCCTGGAAATGAACCAAAGACTCAAAGTCCCAGCCCAGCACCTTCCTGGTAAAACTAACCTTATAAATTTCCTTGCAGACTCTCTTTATGGTTGTCATTTCAAGCAACACTTTACAACATGAAGCGATAATTATGTAACCGTATTTACAGCCCATCTATGGTTACCACAACTTGAAACAGGGAGCAATATTTTGTTTGGTAAGAAGGAAATCCATGTCAGATGTTTTTATCTTCCCTAGAAGTTAAGTGAAAATACTTTCAGCATTCATGTGTGATATTAATCTAATATAGCTGATTATCTGGAGTGTGTGTATCATGATATGACTTCTAATACAAAGAGAAGGGGGCATTTTAGTAGATGGGCCATTTGATATAGTTACAGGTACTCTTCTCAAAGTCTTTTATACCTATCCTCTTGTGATTGCATTTGATCCAAAGATCTATGTTGTGAGACTATTAAGACAAGGTGTTTATTAGGAAAAGAACTTAGGAAAGCACACCTGCAATACACCCATTTGTTATTTTCTTTTCTAGTCAAAGTTTATATGACTTTTTACTTTAAGAATTAGATTTTTATCAATTAGGAATTTCCAATAAATTATATGTTAATAATATATACATTCATACACATGTACTCATATCTATAATTGTATAATAATAATTATATATTATTATATATCTGGTAATTAGATGTTTGAGTCTGAGTAAGTTGATAATATCCCATTTTATAGCCAATGGAGAAGAATCTTCAGCCGATAACTTATTTTATCCCCCTTGGAATGAAATTTATTCTTGAAATAATTGTATTTTTCTGTTGAGAAAATAAAAATACTCTTGAGGAGTACAGTTTTGATACTTTTGGAGGCCTAAATTAGGACAGATTAACTCTATCTGTATACGTAAATATAGATATATCTGATCTGAAAGAATTATCCTCATGTTTTTCACTGCTATTTTGCAGAACAAAATGTATCTTGGTACTGAATAGAAATACCTTTTTTTTTGAACTGTACTGCCTGGTTGCACAAAAGCACTTTATTTTAGAGAAAAAATAAAGATACTTTTTAGCTATTTCAAAATTTTTATACAGTATGTACAATGCTTTAATTAATTCTTGTATTTACAAGTCAAGAACATTCTTTTCATTTGGTCCAAACGATCATAGCAGGTCACAAGTTAGCTTGAATAAAGATTGTCCTCCAAATTGCACGTATCATATAATGTAGATAATTTCATAGTTATCTATTTCAACAAAACTGAAAAACAGAAACCCTTTAAAGAATGTCTTTTTAGAGAAACACTGGGTTTAGATTTCATAATCTTTCTGTGAGAATAAGAAGTATTTTGCAACTCATTACTTGAGTCCATCTGTCACGCAATATTGAAAGGCAGCTCAGATTGTGGGGACACCACTGTATTAAGATGCAAGTCATCCAAGGAGATATGGTTTATACCTCAAAGTTGGACTGGAACCCCCTCAAATTTGTCAGTAATTCTTGGTAGAAAATGATTTTTAGAATATTATCAACAGGACTGGTGTTGTATTCGTAGTTTAGAGAGTCTATCTAAAATTATCAGAGCACTACCAAGGTAATTTAAATAAATGCATTTTAATTGCAAAGCAATAGACCAGTAAGAAACCCACACTTAGCGACTGTGCTTTCAGGAGCAGCAGTGATCAGGAGATGCAATTAAATTGTTTTAATGAAATCACAGTAACCTGCCCACAGCCTAAAGTAGGACAGCATGTATGACAGAATGCAAACTGGAAATTCAGTCCTGTCTGGCATTTTTGGGGCATTGCCCCAGGAATAACCAAATGTCTATGACAAACCCTTGAGTAGTTTATTTTCAGTGGTGTAGAGCACTCAGCAAATTGGACTCCCAAAACTGAATAGAATAAACAGAAAATATCCATCAGTAGTCAATATCACCTTTTTTACCTTATTCTAGGTCTGTGCAGATACTGAAATTCTCCAGTGGGAGAAACAAGAGGTGGAAATATAAAGAGTATATTTTTCTCTCTTGAAGGCAAATCCAAGCATAATTGCTCCCATTAAAAACATGTCCAGAGTTCTCAGGCATTATAAGAAGCTGTGGCATGTATTTCACCTTGACACCTTATATTGTAAAACTGATTAGTTTTTAGTCTACTACATGTGACTACAGTGCTGCCTTTCAACCAATAAAAGAAAAATACTTATTTGGGGAAAAAGCTTAACCAAAATGTTGAATGGTCAGCTGGGTGTTGGATATTTTCTTTGCTAAGATATTGCTAGTGCACACATACTGTAAGTAATACAGTAATAATAATAACAACAAGTAATAGTGTTGTTATATTAGTATTGAGATATACTTAATTCATTGTTGGATCAACTTTCAAGATGTCATTTTAGAAAATTTGTGTTGTATTTTTAGGCTTTCTGCATGTTTAATAAACTTATGTCTGATTTAAACATTTGGAATCTTAGTTATTATTAACAACTATATATATATAAAACTATAAAATGTAATTAATCTTGTTTATCACTTTTTTTCATTTGACTCACCAGTTCTTAGAAACCAGAAAATAATCTAACTACTTCTCAAATACAATTAAAAATAATATGGTGTCTGATAAAAGCCAGCTGTTAACAGCTATCATCATATATATTATATGTGCCATGAGTACACACTTCTAAACTGATTTTACAAATGGTATTTGTACTTGTGTTATGCTTTCTGAGTGTCATTACCAAGTAAATTATGGAAAGAATTTGTTGTGATTAACAGATTTCTAGCCTTTTGGATAAAGATTTATGAGTAGATTTAACAAACCCTGTACCTTTTTAGAAAATTGTATTCATGTTGACTACAAAAGAAATTCAGAACCAAAACCAATCAAAAACAACCCCCAACTTAATTTACTGCAAATATTTTAAAATCTGTGCTTTCAGGTCTAAAGTTTGCATGTTCAAAGACTTATTTTTCAGTTATCTAAATACTATCAAGAAATACACAGCATGTGCCCTGGTGTACCTGCAGCCTTAATTTTTTATGTAGAAGATGTTCATTCACCAGCTCTCTTAAGCCATTTATGTTAAGGAGCTTTATAGATCTGTTACATTTGGGAGCCACATAACTCTGAGGCAATTCAGCCTTATGTTAAAGTCTTTTATCTCTTTGCACTGTCTGTCATAAGGTAGAACTCCATAAAGGAAGGTGACTGTGCAATTCCCAGGGATTTCAAGGGCACTTAGAGTCCTAAATAACTTAAGGCATTTGTGTCTTACTTGGTAAAGCATTTTGGGATGCACTTTAGCACTCTGCTGAATCAACACCTGAAGTCTGACTTTTCAAACATTCGCTTGTTTGCCACTTAATTGTCAAAGGAATGAATGAGTAAGGCAATTCCAACTTTAAGCAAGCTTTTTGTCAAATAAGGGCAGGACAGAAGGAGACTGGCTCCTGTAATAGGTGGTCACTTAAGTGTCAAAATTTCGATAGGATGAAGTTTCATGAATGTCAAGCAGTAGGGATCTGCTGAGTTCGTAGTTTTAAGTAACCCCTTCATCAACAGAAATAGGCAATTTTGGTTTGATAAAAGCAAGTAAACGACCCTGTATTTTTTTATTTTTCCATAGGAAACTGAGTTGTTATTGTAAGTAAGGAAGCAAAGAAGCAGCAAAACCCGTGTAGAAATGTTGAGTTCCATAATGAAAAATTTGAGTTAGCTTGTTAGTTAGTTAGTTATTTTAGCTATTTTTTCCCAGAATAATTTGTCTTCAAGCAGGTTAATATTAGTAGAGATTTGCTTTGAATACTTTTCTGCTAAGCGATATTTTATTCAACACATTCATTTATCCTCCCCAATTTCATCAGCCTACAGAGTAATAAATACCAGATTATTTTTCCTCTGCATAGCATACATGTAATTCTTTTTCATTCACAGCTTGCTAACAACATAGGTTTTTAACGCAGCCTCCAAAGAACAACCTCTGCAGTTTATCTAGGAAAATCAATTTACGTAGCTCAAGACAGTAATCTTAGTTATTTAAAATTAGCCTTTCATTAAAAAGTTTAATTCCTGTAAACAACACGTTTTAAGAATATTTTAGCATAATCTATGTTAATTTAAATGGTGGCAAGGCAAGGACTGCAGACATACTGGAATGCTGTAAAATAAATATTAAGGTTTACTGTCTTCTGAGAATAAGAAATCAGAGAAGCTTTTATTAAAGATTAAAATGGTCATTATTTGGTTCAAAACCTAACATTACACTCAGCAAAGGTTTTATCTTCCAGTATCTGAACTGTGATGAAGTCATTGTGGTACTCTTAACATCAATATTTATTATGCTACAGTTCTAATGAAATGTATAAAATTTAATTGAAAGGGGTAATTTTTCTATACATTTATCATGATCATAGGCTTTTAAATGATCTCACAGATTGTTGACTACAGTTCCTTTGTGTTAGAGGTACATCCATCAAAAATCTGCCAGGGATCACATGGCAATGAATTAGATTTCCAATTGCTGCTGCTTCTACTGCAAGGATATACTGGAATTTTGCTTATGCACCACTGAAAAACTGTCTCCTAAAATTTCAGGCTAAATTTATTCATGATCAGTGACAAATACTTGTTCTCATTCAACACCACCCTTTACCTTAACGTCTTCCTCTCTCCCGTGTTTGTTCGCCCGATGTCTTTGTAATATAACTGTATTTCTTCTCAGTTTGGTAGGATTAGTAAATTAAATTCATTTACTCTCCTCTTATAAAATAAAATTGTCTCATCTTCCCGATTCTGTTAAAAGCCGTTTTTGCATCTCTTCCTTTTCAAATTAACCTTTTTTAAATAAGAATGAGCAGAAGTACACACGGGACGCTAGATGATATCTTGTGAGTACAATGCCTTGTATTACAGTCTTTAATAAAAATACAAGATTTTAATACAATTCTTTCCTCTAATAACTTTGCTATTCATCAGATGCATCAGATTAATCTTCATACCAAATCTTTGTCTGATTTTTTCATTTACAGTTGAAAAAGTCTCAGTTTATAGAAAAGCATCTTCCTTGTAGATATGTCTCAGTCCTGTGTTCAACATCACTAAGTGTCGTATTCTGCCCTACGACCTGGGCTGCTCCAACCAGGCTCGCGGCGCCTGGTGAGCTATCTGAGGCAGGGTCGTACCCTCAGACCTCACTAGTTCCTTAATCCCCGCCAGCGGGGCTGGACACACTAAGGGAGAGGGTGCAGCAGGACGCTGGTCTGTGGCACTTTGAGGAGGGTCCTCCATCTCAGGCTTCCGCCGGCGCAGGAGAAGATACACACGAGCCGAGGAGTAAAGGGTGCGGGAGGGGGCCTCCCGAGCTCTCTTTATTAGGGGTAACGAAAGGGTACAGGCAGGAGCGAGAAGGTAGAGGTCTCAAGGGAGACAGCCCCTGAGCACATCTGTGCACGGGGTTTTAACCGGGGGGAAACTGGGAGGGGTCAAGGGTTGACAACCAATAGGGATAAACCAAGGGAGGGGCTCAGTAACACGGGGATGAATCACAGGGTCCGGGGGGAGGGTACAAAGCACAACAACCAATGAACTACCGAACAGCAAAGAACTTTCCAGAACAGGGGCTGGCCTAGAGGGGAGCCACCACGCACACTCCGCCTCCTGGGCGGGTCATATGGCAGTCTCGGAGTCCTCCTCCCAGGAGGAGTCTTCGGAGGGGGCGGGACTAGAGGCGGGGAGGGCCCGAACGTCTTGGGGCTGCCCCTCTACAATTAAGTTTCATGATATTGTCACTGCTCCTCAAGGAAAGTCCTATTCCTATTGTCTTATATATAAATGGTGCTTCTAACTTAGGCAGAAATTTCCTCCGAGTTTTACTGGATATTGTATTTAAATTATTACTGAAGAAATTGTGTAAGCTTAGTCTCAAGGGTAATCTTAAGAAACCCCACTGTTAACCTCACTGTTAACATTTCAGCTCTGTATTTCTCCTGATGGACCAGTTGCTATCATTATTATTTAGCTCTTTACCAATTCCATAATATTTTAATTAGTCCCCATTTTTCCACCTTGAGAGATGAAATCTCATGTGGCACCAATATATCATATTTCTGAAATGCAGATGATAAAGTTTGCTGCATTTTCTTGTTTTAGAGGCTCAACTGAGGTAGATAGAGATATATATTTTATACATCTGTAACATATCTACATATATGTGATACATAATGGTATATATATAATTAGATTATTCTGGCATTACTTATACTTGTAAATCAATGCAGGATTTTACTCTTTTCTTCCTAATGTAATATAAATCTTATGGAGGATAGCCTGGTGAGATTGCCTGGATTGTTTTTCTTGACTTTTTAAGCATTTTCTACTCTTCAGACATATGATAATATTCCAGATTTTAAAATTATTCTATTCAAACTCCTTTTGGTTTCAAATGTCACTCGTATCAGAATAGTCAGTAAGATATAATTCACTTTTGTGGAGAAAACTGAATTCAGACCATTGCACTTCTTTAGTTTTATTTCTGTGCTAGCACTGGTAATTTTCATTTCTATACGTTTATTCATCTTAACTTTATTGCCTTTGTTTCCATATCTAGCATCAACTCCTTGGTGAGAACTGGGACATATTTCAGATAGGAATACACAGGCACTGATTTCCAGATTGCACAGCATTTATGAGATGCAAACTACTCAAGTCAAAAAAAAAAGGAAATTGTGTAAGTGAGAAGTGGAGAATCCTGAAGCATGTAGGACACTGACCCGAGGGAGACCATGACAGAAGGAAGAAAGCAGCAGGAAAGAACATGAAGGAATGCATATATAGGAAAGATGAAAATGTTTTGGCTGATATGAAAACCAACATAGACATTTGTTTGGCTTGCACAAAGAGGAGACTTTCAAACATTAAGACTAATCTTGCAAAGACCTGTTTCTAGATTTGACCTTGAGTACAGCATATAGCCTTATAGTAATGAGTACTCACTTTAGATGAGACACTTTAAAAGCAAGGAGCTGAAATAGCATCAAACAAATTACTCTGAGAAAAAGACAATGTCCCTGTTGTTAGCATCTATCAAAAATAACACATGTAAATTACTTTCAGATTTTACTTTCTTTAATTGTGAACAATGTTTGATATGTTGCATCCCTGAACAATAGCTTGAGAAATTATTTGTGTTTTAAATATTTACCCTGAGGTGTTTTTATTTCAGAAATTGAATGGTTATCATACACTGCAGGTGTTTTTTTAGCTTGCTTGTTTTTTCTTTGCCTGGTAATAATGTGCTTCAAGCATTAGCAAGGATATTTTGTACAGTATGTGCTTCCTTGTAATTTACCAGTTATATGACTTTTGGTCTAATTATCAAATAACAGCCATTCAGCTTTTTGTATACTTGCAGAGAGGATGTTTGTACCTGGGCTAGTTGCCTACAGAGAATGTAAATAGCATTCTTGAGCTGCATTTTGCTTACACGTAGCAGGTTCAGGATAAAACAGATTTTTTTTTTTTAAATATAACTTCCTATTGCCTATATAGCCAACAGGAGGAATTTGGTCCTGTATTTTCACCACCCATGTTTAAGTATATATGTGCAAGGTTTTCATGTGAACTAGTTGTCTAATCTTTTGTTAGGGTAATTGGATATTTATTCAAGAATACAGTCTCAATGGTGTTGAGATGAAAAAAATATAGCTGCTCTCTTTAAAATGAACCAAATAACTTCTACTTTTGCTCATACTTTAGACTGCATTGCACAGGTATTTATAACCTGGAGAAGAAATTAGCCCTAAATGACTGTCAGTCATGTATATCCAATGAGGTGCCTTCATGCAAAATTGCACCATTTTTTTGTTTAATAAAATATTATTGTTCAGTCATTTTCACTTCAATATGTTGCAGAAAGAAGAAGATGGAATAAAAAGATGAAACATTATCAGCAGATTAAAGTGTGTGGAGTGTCCATGACAAACCCTTAGTGTCAGTGTCAAGCCTGAATTACAAGGTTTGGTATTTGTTTTTATGTCCTGAATAAACAGATATGAACCATATACCTGCTTTGACAGAACTAAAGCCTACAGAATCATGGAATCACAGAATGGTTGATGTTGGAAGGGGCCTCTGGAGGCCATCTGGTCCAGCTGCACTTCATGAACAAATAATGGAAAAGGAAGAAGTTTTATTAAGGTAAATTAACTTTTTTTTTTTAAGTCATGAAAAAGGGGACCTCCTACTTGAAGCATTTTCTCTTGCCCGACATCTCCCTCAGCACTGAAGCAGGATACCATTTTAGCAAGGGCTAAAAATCAGCTGTTAATTTTTGTGGCAGTAGGAAAACGTGCTCTGGCAGCAGAAACCTGGTAGGGTGGTGGGAGTCTGGGTTGCAGAGCTGATCTCCAACTGCTCAGACATCTAAACCAGGCAATCTTTCTTTTAGTACTTTTCCTTCTACACTGCTATGGCCAGGCTCTGGGCACTGAGTGCAAAAATCACACATGAAAATCCAGGCTCAGACTCTGGAATTACTTTCTATTGTTTTAGGTTTCTTCAGTTTAAAAGAAATATTTTGTCAGAGGGATTTACTCATTTGAGATTTATTAATTTGGAATGATTTATTCAAGACCTGTCTTCCCATCTGGCATTCTTACTTCTACTC
This sequence comes from Eulacestoma nigropectus, assembly GCA_013397775.1. Classification (NCBI taxonomy): domain Eukaryota; kingdom Metazoa; phylum Chordata; class Aves; order Passeriformes; genus Eulacestoma; species Eulacestoma nigropectus. The sequence goes on along the minus strand of VZTE01005077.1, from coordinate 446,099 downwards.
TCTTCAGCATGGATTTCCCATTTAAATTCCTATTTTAGTACATTTTAGCCTGATGTAATCCAGTGGTTCTAAATCTTTGATTTTGTCTGGGCTCCAGAAAAATATACATTCAAGCACTGGGTGCTTGGAAGTGGATCAGACTATCTTAGCATAAAGTTCTATGCATGGTTTTTAATAACAAATAATAAGTTTAAAATCCGAAGTACAAGTAAATAATACTGAAACCTTGTAGAAGTAACAGCCAAAGCAACATCAGAAGAGTATAACTGAAGGCCCCTGACTTGAAGATGTTCTGTGGTGTGGGGTGTGGGGGTGGTGGTTGCTTTGTTTTGTTTTCCAGAATAGGAAGCATTCCACTACAACAAAGTCATAACAGTCAAACACAAATTTCCATCAAAGGCCATGGAATTATAACCCATATAGGGATTAGATAAGGATTGCATCTGTCCCTATTTGGATCAGAAATCTTGAGTTGTAAATTAATATCAAAATAGATAGATGTTACACTATATGATGCATGAGAGAAACTGAGGGTCTTGGAAGACAAGATTAACAAAGTATGTGTTTAAGATATAAAGTATATTATCCATTTAAAGAAATAATTTATTTTCTATTATTTGGATCTAAGTATATTAATTATTATGAGATGAGAGCATTTTTGAAATAATCATGGAACATAATACTTTTGCACTGAAAATAATTTCATTGTTATAAAAAAATAAAATAACTACAAAGGTTCTAGAGTCATGACATACCATTTCATGAGGAAAAAGGAGAAAACAATGAAATATAAGCTTTGATACTTTCTGGTGTCAGAAGAGACATTCTAAAATATAAGTAAAATACACTTTGGTTAAGCATGAGGACTTTCAACAAAAATGGCTCCTTTACATCCCTAGCATAAAGACAACTCCTCAATGTTCCTCTTTGTTGGTCTTTTAGGCCACAGCATATTTCCAGAATATATACATTGGGTTTTTTCGCAGAAGTAGTAAGTTGTCAAAAGAACATGTATGAAGAACAACTAAGTGTGCACAGTACCCAAATGACAGGCAGACAACTCTAAAACCTTTCTGACATTTGCAGAACATTCTATTTGGAAAAACAATAACACTTTACCAGCCTGTATAAAAATGTAAATAATATACAGATGAAGAAGCTTATAACAGCTAAAGTTCTGCAAGTCTCACATGGGCTATCAGGATGTTTCCCTATCAAGGAAAGCTATTGCTCCCCTCTGCTTTGTGTTTGGCTAATAGAAGTTTTTCCCTGATAGGAAAAGAAAATTGTCTTCAATTTATTTTAGTAAATACAATTCCCTTGACCTCTAGTGTTTCAGGAGGGAGCAATTGTATCGATTTCAGAAACTGAATTAATGACAACAATTTATATGCATAACTATCCTTTAGTGCATTTCAGCACAACATTGCCATTTTTGTTCGATGTGTTTGCAGTGTCCTCTGTCCTTTGTGTTAAATTTCAGCACAGAACGTATGCAGCAAGGAATTAGCTGAAAAAATATTTCATTTTGCTTGGATAATACTTGCTGTTAAGTAGTTGGTTTATTTGGGAGCTTATTCTCAGGATGTCGGTTAGAAAATGTAAACATGCATTGCTTCATCTAGAAATATATACCAAGTATGTATTCATAAATAGATATAGATATTCTATGGATGTATATATTCTATATATTTTTAATATATATATAGAACATATAAAATATTTCCATATTTCTTTATGTAAACCAAATGCATATATATATATATACACACATCAATATGTACCAAGTTAATGTCTTTGCACATTTACAAGCGTGTTTCTATGATAAAAGATAGGCAGATGATAGGGATTGACAATGTGTGTTTCTTTCCACAGTAGAATGTATCTATATATTTATACGAATAAAAGAATATGAAGAAAATATTGACATAGCCCAAGGGTATTAGGGAGAAAAACACAAGCTTTCCCATTCTTTAGGTAATTTCATGTTTAAAGCTGAAATAAAAAACTATTTCATTTTAGCTGACACAAACAGTTACTTTAATAATTCAAATAATTCAGATTTTGTTTTCCTTCTTTTTCATGTTTTTCTCTGACTGGAACAATCGTAAGCATTTTCTGTAATGAACAGTTAGAAGTCAGCATAAATTACAATATATGGTAATGCAAATGGTCACGTATTTTCTGAACGACATAGGATCCTCCTCAGAATTTCGGTCTTTCTCATTCTCTTCTTTTTCTGGTTCATTGTGTACAAACTCCAATGTTCTAATGCTCTTCACGTGGTTTTATAAACCTAATCATCTCATATGTTGAGAGTCCCTGACCATCAAAATCCCATCCGTATTCCTACTCTTCCCAAAACCTAAGGCCTTCTTATCAGGGCTTGTCTATTTTCCAGAAAGTTTGCAATATAATAGAGGAGGTTTTGCTTCCCACAGAGATTCCTAGCATCCTTTCTGAGCTCCTTAATCTGTGCCTTTTGACTTAGAAGTGTTGCTCAGGTATTCAAATCCCTGTAGAAGGAGTTATTTGCACCAGTGATTACTTTTCAAAAGAGTTTCAATACTGGTTCCTAAAATCATGTTACATCATGTTACAATCATGTTTAGACCTTTTTGGAGGGAAAGGAGTCAAAAAATCTCACAGTGTTTGGCCACTGCCCAGAGAAATATCATTAAAAATTCATCATTGAGCTTAGATCAAATTCTATACAATGGTCATGAATAGATAGCCTTTCATACAGCTTTGGAAGAAGCATGAATACTTCGAAATGTTGTCAAAACATTTACATATTTCAGCCTGGCACTGAATTCCACAGAATAAGGATTATATTTCATTAGGTATCACATCCAGGTTAATTCTTCCTAATTCTAGATTTATGACTAAGGTGACTGAGGAGATAAGTTACCTGAATTATTGTTGCTGAGAGACAGGGACTCTTTATTAAACACCTTCCCAAAAGATTCAGAAGTACAAGGAATGTACAGATATGCATAGATTGTTTCCAAATAGTGCCTCAAGACGGAATGAGTCAGTACTCTAGGGATCATCATACACAAACACTCTGGGTTTAAAACATAGATTAATTTTTAACATAGCCTCCAAAAAATTACTTTTGTGCTAAAGGCAGTCAATTTAAACTAATGTGCAAATGTCAGTTATGAAACTGTGAAGAAAACAAATGAAACAGGTATTAGACTGGTGTATAAAAATACAAGATATTCCAGCTCTAAAATGAAGTATTTAAACAGATATTTAATCAGGGCAGTTAACCAGTAATGACACCAATTAATCAAGAAGGGAAAGCACATTCACCTTGTAACCCCTCCCCCACACCAAACCCATTACATTTTGAAAGAGATTGATTGTGTTTATTAAAAAAGTCAACAGTGTAATTCAATTATTATAAGACAATGTCAAACAGCTTGTAAATTCTGTGAGCACCAGAACTATGGCCCTTTCTCAGACAAAAGTCTTGTGCAATTTCTAGACATTTTGCTGTATAATGAGTACAGGATTGGGCACTACATGAAAAGTTAGAGCTACATATTAGGGTAGAAAGAGAAAGGAAGAAAAGTAATTTTTCTCCCCAAAGAAAACAGAAAAGCTCTGGTCTTAAATTGTCTTTTTCAAGTATTCTAAAAAACAGACCACACAAAACTTAAACTTCTGTACTTGCCAAGACAGTTCTCATCCTGAGACTCATTTTTATACAGATAATCAAAAGTGGTTTTACAACAAGGCAAGGCCAACTTTTCTGAGTCAGTATGTTATGAGATGGAGAAAGCTGGAATTACACAAACACAAAATAAGTTTACTAATGAGTCAGTTAAGAAGATAGACATATCTATAAAAAATACAGTAGCACCAAGTTCCTCTGACAGAAAATATGAAGCTATGTTAGTGGTAAGCATAATTTTTAAATTTCAGTTTATTGCTCCAGTTGGCTGATATTGTTTAATAATCCTTTTTCTCCTCCATACAAGTTAATTAAATCAGGATTACATATTTATTTGCACGTATCTTTCTTTGTTACAAAAACACTGTGATAACTGCTTAGCTCTTTCATCAGTGTTTAAATTTTTTTGTACCCACTTATAATCACAGTGTAGTCCTGTGACACTGGCAAGAACAAGTAGCACAAACTCATGCAAGATTCTGACAGATACAGATATTCAGGACCAGACAAGAAAGAGAAAACGCAGTCAGATAATATGAGCTTGGCATACTGGTGTGAGAAAAAGAAAATCTGAGGACAAAAAGAGGACTGAATTATCATGTCCTCTCTTTAGAAACTTTCTGTAATGTTTTATAGCTTGTAGCATTATAGTCACAGAGATACCTGATTAGCAATGCTTTTAGAAAGAGGAAGCAGGTAAACAACCAATATTTACAGCAGAAGTGAAGATCTGCATGCTTCATGAGAGTATTATTGGCTCAAATCTAAACTGTATTTAGCACCCCCCAAAAACCCCGTAATTTCATCATTAGTCTAAGCAATTAATGAGGAAGAAAGCCAAAGGGCTAATTGTGACCTGGGTGCATCACACACAGCATCGTCAGCCAGTCGAGGGAGGTGATTGTCCCACTCTGCCCTGTGCTGGTGTGCCTTCATCTCAAGTTCTGTGTGCAGTTCTGTGTGACAATGTAAGAAGGACGGAAAGGGGTGTCCAGAGAAGGGCAAACAAGATGTGAAAGGTCTCCAGGGCAAAAGTTGAGGATCAGCTGGTTTGTTCATCTTGGAGAAGAAAAGTCTGAAGAATGACCTTTTCACAGCCTACAACTTGCTCTAGGAGGGCAGCAGAGCAGGAGGTGCTGATCTCCTCTCTGGTGATCAGTGATAGGACACAAGCAAATGGAATGAAGCTGCATCAGGGGAAGTTCAAATTGGACATTAGGGAAACATTCTTCACTGAGAGGGAGATTGGTCTCTGGAACAGGCTTCTCAGGGAAGTGGTCATGGCAGCAAATCTGTCAGAGTTCAAAGAACACCTGGATGATGCTCTTAGTCATACGACTTAGATGGTCCTGCCAGGAGCAGAGAGTTGGACACAATGATCCTCATGGGTCCCTTCCACCTTGAAATGTTCTATAATTCTATGACTTGAATTTGAATGATTTTGGATTCTAATTTTTCCAGGGAACAAAAGTTTTTCCTATTCCACCTAGCTGAACAGGTGCTATTGCACACCACAAAACAAATTGATGATTGCTAAGGGTGCAGAAGAAGCCCTTTGAATACAGTCTGACGTAGAGTAAGGTCTAAGAACTGCCTCAGAAAAAAATTTAGGAGAGACACTGAGCAGGCTGAATGGCTCTTTCAACTCTTAAAACAACTGGACTGCTGCTAAATTTAAGATCATTTGAAGTCTAATAGCTCTTGGCAAGAAGTTTGACATATTCTTCAGCAATTATAGTAATTTAATTGTAGTTATCTTATAGTATTAAAGTGTACTAGGCAATTTCCTGTAATAAGCTTGATTAAGATACCTCTCATACATCTATGGTCTGAGTTTTAAGTCTGCTTTAGAAGATGACTCATGCCCCATAGAACCTGTTTCTTTTCATTGCCTGTAAAGAGTGTCCAGATGATTAGTTCATAGGTAAAAGACTACTTTGTACAGATACACATGGCCAGTTGAAGATTATCCTTCATGTCTACAATATGTGTTTGTACAAGAATGATTCTCAGACTTTGAACTAATACTTTCCTTTCTTTCTATGTAAGAAAAATCAGTGTTACATTGTAATATGATGTTCTGAAATAGGAACAATTCTCTATTTACGAACACACCACTTCAAGTCCCAGAATCATAAGGTATAAAAGTAGTTTCAAGCCACAAAGAAAGAAGAACAAAGTTGGGGTGTTAGTCACACTTCAAGGGATGGTAACTCCACCATTTTCCTGGCATGTCTCTTCCAATGGTTTACAACACTTTCTGTAAAGAAATTTTTCTAATATCTAATCAAAACCTCCCCTGGTGAACCTGAGGCCATTTTCTCTCATCCTTTCACTTGTTACTTGGGAAAAGAGATTGATACCCACCTCACTACAACCTCTTTTCAGGAGACCAGTAAAGCCTTCCCTCAGTCTTTCTTCCTCTAGACTAAAAGTTGTCACCTCCTTCATTGCTCCTCATAAGACTTGTGCTGCAGCCCCTTCACCAGATTTACTGCCCTTCTCTGGATTCCCTCCAGCACCTCAGTGTCTTTCTTCTAGTGAAGGGTGAAAACTGAACATAGTACTTGAGATGTGGAAAGTCGGTTTCTAACTACTTTAATTATCAGCTGAACCACAGCAAAGTTCCAGTCTTGACAATACCAAGGATAATATTCCTCTTTACAAAAATGTCTATGCAAAAAGCAAAATAAATACAAGTTTTTATGTACTTCTCACAAATCCCTTTCTCTGCCTATAAAACACAGTTATAAGCTAGAGTCTTACAGTAAGTAGAATCTCATTGTTGAGATCATCCTTGAATTTTTTGTTGATGCTTTTTTAGCTCTCTGAGTTGCAGATCATTAGACAATCTTATTTAAAAATGTCCAGGCTCTTTGTTGTTAAGGTCCTACCTGCTCTTTTTTCATTGATTTAGACTGAATGAAAAAGATGTATATTGAACTCTTGAAAAACATTTCCTGTATTAAACCAGCCATGAGTACAGGAAGGAGACTTTTTGTTAAGATTCTCTCAGGTTTTAATATCCTTGAGACTGAGGTGCAACTTGACCTTGTCAAAGGTCAGTTTCCTGTCCATCAACTCATGGAGTTACATGGATATTCCTAAAATTCTGTTTCTTATGTTTCTCACATTGTTATCCATTTTATCAGTTTTCTAACTGTTGTGGTTTTGTTTCATATTTTCTTTCCAGAGATATAGTCTTTTGACAAAAGGTATCCTTAATATGTGGAGTGAGGATAAATGAGTGAGGCAAAGGCTGGGTTTGGTCACTATACCATTTGTACTTTACATTCATGATGACAAAGGCTGAACCACTGAAAAGATAGAAACATGAACTGTTGCTATTAGAGATATGTAGCATATTAGGCAAAGTGACAGAAAAGAATTGATAGGCACTTATAAGCAGCAATCCAAGAGATGATATGGTTCATAAATACCCACTACAAATGGCATTGATCTAGTTAGTAATGGTAGTTGCTTTCTTTGGATGTTTAACAGACGTGGCACAATTTTTCTCTGATAATGGTTCAGTGTTTTCTGGAAATAAAATGATGACCTGCTAAAGCCCTGAAATCCTTTCTGGCTCATCTGCTCTAGGATTATTCTGTTCTACCATGAAACTGACAGAAAATCATGAAAGAAATAAAGAAAGAAACAAACAAAACATTACAACAAAACAAATTAATCCTTTTTTTCTTTCAGCGACTAAAGGTGGCCCATCAGCTCTTCTGCTATTGGGGCAATTTGGTCTACCAAGGCTTTTGTGTTATTTGTGCAAATTGTAAGAACTAGACTGAAACCTCTTTAGAGTTTGCTACAAAATTGAGGAAAGTGATCTCTTACAAATGACCTACTTTATTACCTAAAATTATTTTACTTCTTAGATAGCTATATTAGCAAGATTTATATCTATTATTTGAGTTTTTAAACTGATTGTTTATAGCATGTTTGCATCATGGATAAAAGCATGGACTACAAAAGAGCCGTCATAAGATATTTGAAAAAGAAGCACAAAGAAATTAACTTTAGGGAAAACAAGACATGTTTTTCCTCTGGTAAATGCTTTGTTTTACTATAGATCAGCCACACATTTCATCAGTGTATTTACTGATTGCATGTGAAGAAGACACACGATAGCTTTGATTGTCTGCCTTTATGAATCTTATATAGACATTTGCAATGGGAATATGGGAAGAAGTTCCCTAACTACACCCATCCAGTGGGTTTACACCTGGATCCTTAAGACATTTTCTAATTTTTACTCCATTCACTCCATAATTATTCTCAGTATTTTCTTTTCCTTCATGTTCATTCCTACTGAGCACTACTAGTTTCAGAGAGCTGCCTATAAAAATCTTAAGATCTAATTCTTGAGTAATATCACCAGTTATTGAGTACTGTCTGGTCATTTTGCATCTGTCAACTATGAGAATAACTTTTATTATTAATAAATGTGTTCACTTCAATACTCGTGCTTTTCTTGAAGCCTTTTATTAATACGATGAACAGCATGGGATACCTACATCCAGATCCAACCTCCTCATCTAGATAAACTAATCATTTGTTCTCTGTGTTTTCTGTTGTTCTCAAAACTTAATTCCTAAACTTTACAAGCCTTTAATGGGGACTTGTCAGCTTTTTTTTTTTTTTTAAATCCAAGAGCACTCTAATAGTTATTGTGAATCATGGGTTCATTTTATAAAAGGCATTTCAGCTCTTTCTTAATGTATCACTTTGGTCTGTCTGCTAGTTAATCCACTCTTCTGAACGGTCTCTACATCTTTCCTAACAAACTTATCAAGTTTTTTTTGTCTCAGGATATCTTTGAGAGTTCCCTTTAAAAATTGGCATTTGCCACTTTTGTGGCAATACTTTGGCAACTGCCAGGACAGTTTCAAGCAAAAGTGTCCATGCCTGTTTTTTCCATTAAATGCTTAAAAATGTTAGGTGATTAGCATGTGGTCCCAGTAATTTGCTGCAGTTCTTTTATCAGGCTATTATGCAGTGTCTTCCAGTGACATTTTCCAATTTAAAACAAAATCTCTGCTTCTTTTCACATCTCATTTGGGACCCCCTCTAAGCTTCTCTGTGTGGATCAAGGAATAAAAACCACCAATATTTCTCTTATGCTATGGTCATGGATTGTTTGAGTGCTCCCTCATACTTGTATATTGATCTTAAAAAACCCAGATATATTTAGAATGGCCAGAAGTTATTTGCAAGTAAATCTTGTAATTCTTTCGTTTAGAAAAGAAAAAATGTATGAAAATGAGGGTCAGAATTATTATTTAACATCAAAATGTAGGATACTGGTATGCTGTGATAATATAATTGTTTCTATAAGGCATGTTCTGGTTTCACCATGAAAGTTTAAAATCGGACATTTTCTTTTAAACTATATCTGATACCTCACATTGGCCGTTAACATTGCAGTCCAGTACAAACAAAGTAGCATTTTGTGATTCAAACAGTTTTGGTGGAGAAGAAGAAAATGTATATCTCTACATCTTATATCCACCCCTAAAGAACCTACCAACCAGAAATCGTTTGTCAAAAATGCATTAAAAGCACATTCCAGGAGATGAAAATTCAGCAGAGTATGCAAAGAAAATAAAACATCAGAGCAAGCCCTCTCACTTTTTGACCCACCTTTCATTCCCGTCTAGTGTAAACAAAACTTGATGTAGGTCAAAACATTGAAAATCTCATTCTGAGTAAGCTTCACTTGGGTAAACAGGATGCTTGCCTTGAATACTTCTGTTATATTTCCCTCATGTAGTATACTCTCTCAACATGTAAATATATATGTTTATCTTTTTTAGAAGTGATATGGATGTATTTATTTCAGCTAAAAAATGTTCTGATGTTATTGGAATACTCAGGCTCTTCAAGGTAATAGTAATATGAACTGTCTTTCTTACTCTTATTATTGTAAAAATGGCTTTTCTAGTCATTCTTCCCCTTTCACAATGTGAGCAAAGCTGAGAATAGATTCTAGCAACAGATGTTTCAGCTCCTTTATGGTGCCAGGTAACATAAAAATCTCTGTGCACAGATATGCCAAACACTGCTATTTTCAATAATATAATAGGAAAAAAACAACAGAGTCTCCAGTGAACTTGAGTATGCATAAGCCAACTTTCAGAAGTGCTAGTCCTAAGAATTGCAGTTTGACAGACCTACTTATCTGAATGAAGTAAATATTTATTTATCAAAGATAAATTGTGAATGTGTGATTCTTGACAATGGATGTGCTGCAGTTCAAAAACAATTTCCCACAAGATCTTTTTCACTACATTTAGTCTAATAAGCCTCTTCACAGAAATGCTTCTTTCTACCTGTGGCAGTAGAAAAGATGGTAAAAATAGAGTTTGCACTGTATTTGGAAAGTACTATTTGTGACTACATTACAAGACCATCTTTAATTCACTTATCTATGACACAGATATATGAGATTTTAAAGATGTTACTGAAGTAAATGATTTTAAAACAATTTTAATTAAAATTTGATTGGTTATGGTAGGCAAGTGGGAAGTCAATTTTTCATCTCCATAATTTTTCCTCAGAGACTACAGCAATTCTACTATACATCATTATAACTTTGAATATCACTGCTGTTTGATAAGATCAAACAGAATGATATAGAATAAAACAGAACACTCTGAGATGCAATGTGGCTCAATAAACCAGCAAAATTTCCATGTAATTTTCAAATTATTTTAAAAGTGAATGGGAAAACTTATTTGGAAATCTATCAACCAGTGCTTCAAGTGGGTTTTTTTACAGCATTGACATATTATTCAAAAAAATCAACTTTTTTTTTGCATATAGACAAAAAATTAAATGCTAAATATTTTTTCTAAGATTCCATAGAACTACAGAAATGGTTTTTATCTTAGCAGGTAAGTGTTTTGTAAGCTACTACTTGAATGTAAAGCAAGAAAGCTACTCTAGTAATAGTTTAAATCAATAATTGGTACTGAGACAATATTTGAGGTTCATGTCACCAAATCTTGGACAATTAATTATTTGACCTACCTTTCTTTAGCGACTGTAGAGAGAACTGGACCTTTTGCATTCTTCTGAATATCAGGGAGAAAGCCCTGACCATCCTTGCCAGCAGGGTTGGCACTACTTTAAGCAGGTTGGAACAGAGAGCTCCTGAGGTTCTTCTAAAATGAACAATTCCATGATTCTGATTAAAGAATGGTAGTCCAAACCACATTATGTGGGGTTCCTTTTTACACATTGGTATTTATTATGTTTCTGTTTAGATTTTTCACCCTGAACATGGTCCTGTTGCATCACAGCCACATACATGAACATCAGTATGAAAGGAAGGTCCTTTAAAACTGGTGTTATTACAGCAACACACCAATAAGTCTATTAGAAACAAACGCTGAGAGTAGAATGGGAGGGGTTTGGGGTGAAACAGCTTTTAAACCATCACATAGTTGGACCACATTGAAAATTATTATAAGCAGAGGCTTTGAGTGCTTTTTTCTCATCTACATATCGCACAGTTGTAATTGCCCTTAATTTGGAAAACTTTTGTTCCTTAGATTCTGAAAACAAGGTAAATATCCTAGAGATTGTTCATGAAACAATCAGAAATGCCTAAAAATATGCAATTCAATGCTTAGTGATACGATAATCTGGTTTTAACAAATGTGCAGCTATTTTGATGCTACCTACAAACATTTATCACTCTGGTTCTCAGAAGACACATTAAAATCTTATAATGTCTGTTTAAATGAATGCCTGTGTACAAAACAGTGTGGTGCACCATATGACAAATTTTTTCCCTGCTAGGCAATAATTCATTGTGTCTATCTGTTTTAAACAACTACCTCTGAAGGAAATGAGTGATAAACAATTTATGTGAAGGAGACTTGATAGCTATCATGGTCCTCTGGAAAATATGCTTTAATCACAGGTTTGTTTAACCGTTGCAGTTTATAAGTTCATAAAATGAAAGCAAAGTATTCTAAAACAGAATTATACAAACCCATTATTCTTAAATTCTTCCACTATGATTCATATGACACTCATATTCACATTCAGTTAACTTTCAAATATTACAATGTGATGCCAGATTTTAAGCAGTTAGACCCATACAGAAATTTTTTTTTCAAAAGATTTTTAACATGGAAAATGACATCATTTTAGATATATGTTTTTTATTCAACGTATTACTCATTATTTGTAATAATTCAGCCATTGTCTTAGTTTCCAGCTACAGGGATTGTTTATGTCAGCAACATAGATCATGCACTTTATATTATTACAAATTATGAAGTTACCATATTAAGCATTAATTTGAAAGTGTATTTCCTCTACCTATGGCCTCCTTTCTGTTTTAGCAAAGCAGAAACACTGAAAGAAAGATACCCTATATCATAGGCACTCTAAAGAAGTTTGAAGCACAGGAGAGGACCTTCCCCAAAGCTGCATGAAGCAATATGGATTGGAGGTTCGCTATGCTTAATGACAAAGGAATATTCAGAAAATTCCGAAATGTATATTTCTTGGCATCGGAAAGTTTTCCAACTTTCTCCCCGAAATTACAGCATAAGTTTAGGAGAAAAAGCTTTCTCTCTCCATCTATGCAGAGAACTACACATTCAAACTGTGCCAAAGGGAAACATAAAAAAATCTCTGGGTTTTTCCAGAGTTCCAATTCCCCCCAAACCTATCTCACACACAGCTGCATTCCCAATTGCCACAGTGAGACTCTCAGATTGCTTCTCACTTAATCCTTCCTTGACAGAGTAGACACTTAAAATCAGTCTTCTTGCCATAAGACAGAGAAGAAAAAAACCCCATACTTTTTTCTTTGCATGGGTGATGGGGAAAAGTTGTTTATGAAGAAATGAATTAAAATATTTCAAAAATAAAGAAAATTAAAATAACAGCTTATGTCTAACCACTTCAATATGGTCATGCCACAAATCATGAATGCCATCAGTGCCACAAATCATTTAGACACACTTATTTGTACTTGATGTTCATGGCTGACAGCACTGATAATAGTTTTTGTGATTAGCTGAAATGCTGTGTGCTGGTGAAAGCAGAACTATTCACTAGAAGGCTATCAGTCCATTGAGCAGCTTGTGGTTACTACTTTCAAATAACTTGCTTTCTGAAACTCCTGTTCTCCACCTCCTCCAGATTTTTAAACAAATAAACAAATAAATCCTGTCTCTGAATTTTATACAGTCACACACAGGACTATCAAGAGGATGAGATAGAGCAGGGGATGACTATAGTGAAAATTTTACAGGTGTTACAGAAATGAGAGTCTGTCATGCCAGTTCATTTAAGTTCCATTTATGCTCAAAGTACTCACTAAGAAACTAAAAGTGAACAAACCCTGCAGGGCCTTTTCAAAAGCATTAGCAATAAACCAGCCCCCACTGTGTCACTTAAGAGTTACAAGTTCTAATTTCATGTGGGAGTTATCTGGAAAGTTTGTCTCTACTATGATTATATCAGCCTGATTTTATTCCCCTTGTCATACAAAGCCTCCATTTTTTTTCATGCATAATTGGCACACATCGTGGGTCTGTCTCTAATCTTCACAATTATCTGCCTACACTACTTTTCAATTAAAGGATCATGGTGCACATGGTGATAGCATATTTTTGAAAGGCCACAGTCTCTATATGCAAGCTAAGAGTTTTGCTATCAGAAAAAGGGTATGCTCTGGTTTTTACCTGACATTTTGCCTTTGGTGTAGCTCAGCATGTACAAGAAATATGAAAAGCAATCCTTGGTCTCTTTCACTGACAAATATTTAACAGAACAGCAGGGGCTGAAAGTGTTGGTGGCCTTGGCTCTGAATTGAAATGTCAGTAGTAGCATTATAATGCAGCATCTATCTGTTCACACACTTCGGAGAATGAAATCTGAGTGCTATCCTTATAGCAAGACACTTTAACATTTACCAGTGCACACATGGACACAGCAAAGAAACAAATGGCACAAAAATATTTGAATTATTGCAAGAGGTTTTGTGATGTATTATGAGCTCCATTTTCAAAGGTCAAAAAGCTCTGAGTACTCAACATGGAATTACAGACCGTACAGTACTACAAGTTAGCCAACTAAAGTGTTTTTAATAATACATATTTTGCCCTTCCACAGACAAAGTCTATATTCTAGAAAGTCAGTAATTATATTTTGGAGGAAAAAGAAAATGAATGCTGCTTAATTTGTCTTCAGGAAAAAGTGCTGCTAAATTTTTTGTAAGTCTAGCAAAAAAAAGGCATTCCAAACAAAAAGACATTGATTTTTTAAGACATGTCACTTTTTCTCTATGATATCCAGCTCAAGAGTTAATTCCTTTTGATACCACTTGACTAAAAAGACCAAGAAAACAGGGTCTGACCTGCAATCAAGCACATCAAAGTTCAGTCCATGAACAGACTCTGAATCCTCAGGGAAGATTGTCTGGAATCCCACCTATTTAGTCATTTGGGTAATAACAGAGACATAACCACTGTCTTCTGTGCTCTTGATTCTGTTTTAACAACATGGTAATTGCTTGCCTAATCCACTCCTGTGTACATGTAATTATTAACTTCCTAGGTTTTGATTTCACTAAAGAAAACCCTTCTGTAATTTCAGTTTCCCTGTATGTTGTCCTCACAGTCATGTGCTGTACAGCTTACTTCAGTTTCTGTTGTCCAGTGTATCATACTTTTCCACCTTTCATCTGAGCTTTAATGTTTCTTTTGCCTCACATCACCTGTAAAAATCTCTTCCTCCTTCTTTCTGGGTAATCTGAGTCAAAATCCCATGTCTTTAAAAAAATTAATTTTATTTTTTATCTTCTCTGGTATATTATTTAATAAATTACATACTCATATCTTAATTAAGTCTGGATACTTTTAGACCTCAGAAAGTTAAAGGGACTCTAGGTTATAAATATCATACTACTCAGGTACAGATTGGACTACTGTGTGAATAAAAATTTTAGGCTCCTACTGTCTCACCTCTATTTGGTTTATTGTCATGAAGATACGAGTTAATTCTGCCACGACCACCCTTCTACAAACTTCTTTATTCAGCTGCATTGTTGTAATCTTTCAATAATTTAGCTTATTTCCTCTACCTACTCCCTCACATTCTCTCATAAAATTTCCTGAGTTTATATTCTCCTACCTGTGCATTTAGCATTGACTTTCTCTAGGTAAAAGAGAAGCAGTCCAGTAAATTTTATTTTCCTGCTATATCACCTTCATCTATTGCCAATGCCAATGCTTCTCATCTGCCTTTTTAAAGAGATTTTATTTTATTCATCTGAATTAAAGTATAAGATTTCAATGCACTGTTAAACAAAGGAAAGATGCTTTGAGTAGTCTTCCATCATGAATCTTAGTAGTAAATTCTAATGTATTAATTTAATATCACTCTGTGGCCCAGAGAACAGCACAGATTATGTAGATAAAATATGCATAGTTATCATGTCATCCTCTGCAGGTTTTTTCCTGAGAAAATTCCCTCCAGCATTTTTATTATGCTGTATATATTGTCATATATCAGCACACAATGAAAAAAGAGTACTGTTAAGTTTCTCCTTGTGGAGGCCTAGGCAAAGTAGTTTTTAAACCTTATAGTTAATTCTAGCTCTTCTCTCTTTAAAACTAGCATTAAATAATGAAAAGCAATCCAAAGCCAGTTCTCAGTCCTAGATGAATGGTGAGTATATACAAGATTAGATCCAATTCTGTGCATTCAACATCTAAGTGCTTGGAGGCTGGCTATACACTAATTACCTGTGCATCTATCACAGTCAAACGGCATCTGGGGATCTATTCCATTTCTTTAATAGAGGCACACTGTGTAATTTGCCATGCTTGACTGTCATCATAGCTTCTTTCTCATATCTGGGATCTGGCACTGGACCACAGTATCCAGGCTCATTAGCTCAAAAGGACTCCAAAGACTCCATGTTCAGGTGACCTACTTTAGGGATGAAGGAGTAGCTCTCCAAATTGTGCTGTTCACACCTGTTAATATTTTCTTAGGTTCCAGCAAAAAAAAAAAAGCCCCAGCATCATTGGAAGAGGGGGAATGGGTAAGGAAAGCAGAGTGTCATAGGCATGACAGCAGAGGTATGGCATACCCCTCTGGAGAAGCAGCAGCGTCCAAGCAGGATACTTTAGGGCATCTCCAATGGCACATTCAGGTAACTAAATCCCACCCCGTGCTCTTGATCTTCACTGACTATAGCAGGGTGGTGTGGGTTGACCCTGGCCAGCAGCTTGGTCAGTCCTCCTGTTCCAAGGAAGGAAGGAAGGAAGGAAGGAAGGAAGGAAGGAAGGAAGGAAGGAAGGAAGGAAGGGAGGAAGTTCAGTCTACAGATCANNNNAAGGAAGGAAGGAAGGAAGGAAGGAAGGAAGGAAGGGAGAAGATGCAGTCTATACATCTTTTACTGGTGCTTTCACCAGAGAAATTGAAAAATAAAGCAAAAAGGAGAGAGAGAAATGAATGCTAAGCTTAGTGGTGATTTTTCTTGGTTAATTTAAGATATCCATATAGGCAAAGGCAAAATTATAATATCTAAAAATTGAGTAAATTAACCAAGTGAGCTGTCAAAGAGAGAAAGAGAAGAAAGTCACATCTGCCATACATATCATCAGTTTCTGATTATTATATCAAAAGAAAAGTAATCAATATAACATTTTTAAATATAAATCAGTTCTTTTAATTCCAGGTTATTGTCAGAATGTGGCTATGGTGGTTAGAATTACATAAATGCTCCCATCACAAACAGGAGTGACATAACTGGGAAGACAAAGAGTTAGATACTCTGGAGAGAAATGTATTGTTATCAGAAGACTTCAGACCTTTCTGTGCCTTTCTCTGTACTTTAAGAATTCTGAGTTTTATCCCAGAGATAAGATTATGGCTAGATTGACAAATGGTACCCAAGTATTCTGTTCTACTGACAAAAAAGAAATTATTTGAATTAAAAAGAAGAAACCCACAATAATTTTTTATTCCTTTTCACTCTAATACCTTGAGTAATATAGTCAAAAAGGAACCCTGTTAAAAAGACCTGTTATAAAAAACATAATGAGAATGAAAAATGTTAAGGAAACAACCAATTTATCTAGCAAACTCTATACCCTTGCCTCATGGTGCTTTTTTTTGACTCTGGACATGGGATTTTCATGACACTTCTCCAAGTTATCTTGCTTTTTTGTCTGGTTAAAGATGAGTGACAGGAGTTTTCTGGGCAAATCTATGCTGTTCCATGTCAAGGGGCAGTGAGAAGAAAAAAATCAACAAATACTTTGCAGAGTTATTAATCAACACTTTGAGATATTCTAGAGGATTTAAAAACTGAGCAAGAATAGTGGAGGCTAAAGTGGGAAGGGAAAGTCGTTATTTATGTAACTGAGTGATAGGTGAACACATTTATAGCTTTCTTTCATCTTCAGAAAACCTTGTATGTTACTTGTCTTTGATAGGACTTACCTTAGATAACCGTAGCTGTCAAAAAAATAAGTCATTATGACAGCATTTTCCTTAGGTTCCTCGGAGATTCAGTGGGAAGAGCAGATGTTTCCAACTGAAGGAGATTATCCTTAACTCAGCAGGATCTCAGTATAAATCAGTCTGTCTGTGGAATATGTTTGCCTATATAATTCATACAATCACTGCTGTCAGAGCATAGCTCACATTTCTGTCCCTTCCACATGCCATTCACTTTTAATTCCTTGGTAAGCATTCCCTCAAAATCCAGAAATTATTTTTAAATAATGATTCTTTATTCTTTGTTTTCAAATGTCATGGTTTTGCACCTTAGTTTTCTGGTGAAGGTTGCAGTGTGGTTCCAGCTCACCATCTATCTCACATCTTAGTTTTGTGACCAAACTCTCGGACATGCATCTTTAGCAAATGTGATGAATGATCACTTGACAAAATTATCTGTGTTAGTGAACTTGACTTTTTTTCAAAGTGCCACTTTTAAATATGATAAATATATATTCAATATAACAATATAACTAGGTTTAATTGTGTATTTTAAAGGTGTATTTATATATATCAAAATTCTCACTGCTACATAGAGAACTGTGGAGATATAAATATTCTTATATCAAGTTAAAAGTACAAAAAATCCTGCAATTCACAGGAGAAGTTGTGCCAAAAACAATGTGCACAAAAAAAAAAATACTCAAAGGTATACAAATACAGCAATGAAGAGGCCAGGGTCATAACTAAAGCTTGCTATTTTCTTACATGCCTCAAGAAAACAACGGCTGACTCTAAATTTTTAGAACTGGGTGTAAAACTGTTGAGACAAACTGAGAAATTCGAAATCTAAAGGAATCAGGCAGTTTTATTATAAGTATCTATGATACAATAGAAATTGCAACTAAATATAATATTTTTTTAAAAGTTTCTTCTTCTTAGATAGGACTTTGTAGTCAGAGCTTAATGGAAAGATGACTTCATCTTTTCACCTGATGAAGTTGGAAAATTCATATGTTTTAATCATCACTAGAACTCTAAAGACAATATTTATTGAAAGATATGAATTTTTTTAACATTCATGCCTTTTTGCAGAATATAGTCTGCAAAAAGTTCATTTTGACTTCCGCCTGACATGTGGTGGCCCAAGTAACCTTTCCATCTGCATGTAACAACAAGGTTGCAGACAGATTTCAGGTGTAATGACCCTTATCTGGGCTTACTTTGCCTTCACTGGAATTAATCCCAAATGTATTTAGCTGCTGAATTGTAAACCTACTTTGAACCTATCATCAGGCTTTTTAAATTTTATAAAAAGACAGAGATATACCTTCAGAGTGCCATTCATCCAATCTGAAGATAAATATCTGAAATAATTGGAAGGAATAATCACCCTCTGAAAGGGTCTATTTCTTCCCCAAGACTGCCGAGCAAGCCTATATGACTGTGAAAGGAATGAGACAGTGAAAGCAATTCTACTGATTGACATCCAAGTTTAAGAGTACAACATAAGTCAAGAAAGAATACGCTGAAATAACTGAGCAGCACAGGATTGCATTTATGTCCGAATATAACTATCTGTTCTAAAATGAACATCTAGGTTTGCTCTGTAGACAAAGCCACTGAGAGTTTCCATGGCTCACTTCCAAGGTGGTGTTTCATGATGTGAAAATGTTTCAGGATGTGAAAGTATTTCATGATGTGAAAGTGCTAAAACCAATTATTGTCTCCAAGGAATTTTGAAATATGGGTGTACAAAACCATACTGCTATGGACTTAACACCTAGGCAATTGCTTTGTCTTCCAAATTGCCCAGCTGATATTTAACCATGACCAGTGACAGAACTGGAGGAAACAGCATGAAGCTGAGTCAAGGGAGGTTTAGATTGAATATCAGGAAAAGGTTCTTCACCCAGAGGGTGGTTGGGCACTGGAACAGGCTCCCTAGAGCAGTGGTCACAGTACAGAGTTCAAGAAGTGTTTGGACAATGCTTTTGGACACATGGTGTGACTCTTGGGGATGTTCTGTGCAGGGCTAAGAGTTGGACTTGATGGTCCTCATGGGTCCCTTCCAACTCAGGTTATTCTATGTTTCTATGATTCGAAGTACCAACAGTAAAATGTTCTTGGCATAGATTGGTTTTCATCCCCAAGTCAGTAACTATCTGTACTTTTCTCCTTTGTCTTTGAGGAAAAGTAAGCAGCATCAGTGGTGCAGTACTCCAATGAACTTGCATTAATTTGCACTGATGCTACCTTTCAGTTACTTAAGGAACATTAAATTTATTATATTTTTAGATAGAACAGTTCTAAATAAAGTAGCAATGCCACTTTTGAGAGTAAAATAGGCCTAGGTCTAGGTCTAGGTGCAGGTGTAGGCAGAGGTGTAGGCATGTAAGGCTTTTCATTTTATGATTCATATTTAAGTACTTTTACACACACATACTCAGTGTTCAAGCCCCAGTTTAGTAGCATCTTGAACTGGGATCTGGACATTAAGAGGAGTTCCATGTGAATACCTTGTGTACTAGATAATTTAAGACAATGATTGTCATTAAAGCACCTTCCATCACCACTCAGTCTCTAAGAAATTTTAACTAATTTTCTTTTGATTCTTTAGAGCACAGCTCAGAAAAACAAAATCAAAATAAACCAAAAACCCCAATCTAAAAAAAAAAACCAACAAAATAAAAAATGTCCAATAACTTAACATAACCAAGACTGATTCCTTATTTAAATCATGTTAGCTAATCTCATTTCTTCAACTAGCCAGCTGAGTGTAATGCAAGAAGAAATTCCAAAATTGTATACTTTTATATAAAGTGAGTTTTTTATTCATGGGAAATAGTTCTAGTTAATGAAAGATTTATTAACTCTTGATAATTCCAGTCAATAGAACAAAACATCAAGAGTAAACAGCAATTAAATATTAGTTTACTTAGGGCTTATGTATGAAAAACATTGTTAAAGGAAAATTTGAGATCTAAGAGAAAGAAATAACTTCAATGAGTATGTGCAGCGCTTGAGCATTTACAACATTACTGTTTATAACTAAAGCAGCCATGTTGTGTCAATAACAAATAAAGATCAACAGCACTTCTAAGGAATTGCCTGTAAAGAAAGGTTTATGGATTAATGTGTATCCATGGTCCTTCACTGTCAGGAAAGTGCCCAGCTTATCACACAGCAGATCTTCCAGAGAAACAAAAGAGAACAAGGCCAAACACATGAAAAACACTTCTATTTGAAAACAGAAAAGAAAAAAAAACCAAACAACAAAGACTTTTGCAATTTAGTTTGAGAAGGTATGTCCTAAGCAAATCTCACAGCAGCAGTAAAACAGAAAGTGCTCATTTTCCTATGACAGAGTTTCATGTGATCTTTTGAACTGTATCACCAATTATCAATTTTCTACTTCCTATGGCTCCTGGATGAAGATGCAGGCATATTGATCAAAATGTTACTAAAGCACCAATTGGCAAGAGATGTCTGGATGCTATTTCAACACTTTGCTCTTTTCATCAGATTCAGGGGGAGGTGGGAAAAGAAAGGAGTTTCCTACCAGACCCTAATTTTTCTGAAATAAACAAATGAATTCTTATTCAAACCTTCATAAATAAGACAAAAAGTAGAGTTTGCAAAAATAAAATCTATTAGTTATCTGTAATGTAAAATCTTGCAGGAGATATGTAAGGGAGTAAAAAATTTAAACAGTGTTTTGTATGATTTTGTACTTCAAAAAGTTAAGAACTGCAGAGTAGTTTAAAAGATATGAATTAGAGGTGATTTAACAGTGAGAAAAATGTAATGTGACTTTTTCTATCACTTTGACTTCAGTGTTAGAAGCCAAGTACAAAATATGACACAGCCTTCTGATAATGTCAGATTCTGCAGCCTTACAGGGTCCAAATGGAGCTCTCTCATTGCTAGTAGCCCTCAAGGCAACTAGAGCTGGCTATTGCCCAAATTGTTTTAGCTTTAGCTTAACCTTGTATGTACATGTGGTGCAATGGATTTTTGTTAGAATCATTTTGATATATTTCTGTAACAAATGGTTCAAAAATAGTATTTATTCTTTGTAGTTATATCACCGTGAACTGCTAGAGTAGAAGTCAACAACTCCCAGTTACAGCTGGGAATATCTGAGTTATGAGATTCTACCTCCCATGACACTTTTTCACTTCATGTTTTTGTTGGAGGACAGAGAATAAGGCCAATTTCCTGGCCTGTTTTGGCCAACTTCCAAATGGATTGGGGAGACTTCCAGTATCCACTGAGAGCAAAGCAGTACCTGCTCCCAGTTGTTCGTTAATACAACACAAATGCAACAACCACTGCATTGAGAAAAAAAAAAGGCCTAAAAATACAGGCATCAGAGAATTAATTCCCTGGTTTACTAAGACTGCTCTTAACAGCAATAAGTTGCAACAAATATATAACTTTCAGGTAATAAAGCATGTCCTTGTTATGTCTTCTCTCATTTACCAATATATTTTTTAAAACTACTATAGATCACATTTTACCAAAGAACAGAATTTTGAAGTTGTTTCTGGTTTTATGTATGTAATATGTATATGTAAAATACACATGGAATCAACATGCAGTTGTTATAAAATAATAGTGCTATTCTTTAGGGTTCCTGTGTTTTCCCAAGAGATAAGGAAATAATTTTGTGTGTCTTGATTTTACTACCTCATCTTCTCTTCTTAATTCCATTCTATTTCTTTTCTCTTTTTTATTATGTATTAGAAAAAAAATAATCCCCTTTGTATTATGTGCCCAGAACATTAACAGATGCATTCAGAACTCTTTTTACAGCACCTTTAGGATTAGAGTGTTTTATTTCTGCTATTTTAAAAACAGTTCTTTCAATATCTGGCAGATATTCTGCTGATCAGATTCAAACAAGGTGAATAAAAATATTCTCTCTGTTGCAATGGCTTACAGGTTTTATCTCCCAACTCAATAAACTCAGAATATAACCTGTAGGTTACTGAACATCAGTGAGCTGTATGCTATGAACCATTTTCTCCCAGCTAGTTTTATATTATCCAGTTTAGAGACACAAACATTCAATTTTACCAACTTGTTGGTTTTCACTTTATTTAAACTAAACAGTGTACAGAAGCACAGTGTTGGAAAATTTGAAGACCTACTTTTAGAGACTAATAGTAACCTACAAGAGCTATAAATAAAATGGGAAAGAGGGCTGACATACTAAGACTTCAAGATTTCTTTAAAGATGAGTGTGTCTAGAAAGCATGGTGTTTATATCACAAAATACATTCATAAGTCTTCCTTTCATTCAGCTCTGTCCATTTTTACAATTAGATTTTGTCAGAAGTTGGACAGTCTTCCTACCCCTTCCAGTTAAGGATTATCAGAAAATATCTAGAATGGTATCTAGAATATCTGACTTGTTTTTCCTTCGCACTCTTTCAGTCTGAGATGAAAGGTGAGATGATACTCTAGATACCCAAAGGATAGAGCACTATTTGCTTTGGGGTTTCTTCAAAGCCCTTTTACTTGATTTCAAGTCAGGATGAAATCAAACTGGAGGAGGCACTCTAGGAATGCACCTAGTGCACTCCAACAGCTAATCACATAATAATAATAATAATAATAATAATAATAGAACTAGCCTGGAGCTAGACTTCATTAAAACCCCTCAAATATTTATAGTGCTGGCCCCAGAAAACAAGTGTTTTTCTCTACAAATCTCACCAAGCCCCACTATTTGCTCCAGTACAAAGTAGTATTTCAAAAGGGTCAAAAGAGTGGTTGCTGTTGGGTGCAGAAGAAAGGTTAGATAGCTCATGACTCTCAATCATCCATGAATAAAAGGGCAGACTATTCACTCATTTTGTAAGAGCTCCTGAACAAACATGTGTTATACTACAGTTCTAGAAACGAAGTTAAAGTACACACTTTCCTTTTACATAAATTTACATACTTAACCACTGCTGACCCGGACTGGATTTCATGAAGAGCCCTACAGATAGTGGCAGCACGTTCTTCCACTACTGGCCTCGGATCACCCAAGGAGTCTACTTCTCCAAAACCACAATAATCCAATTTCAGATGTTCTGTAAATAATTTTTTTTTTTTTCTCTTGGAAACAGATGAGGAGATTATCATGCACCTGTTTATTTTCATATGCGAAATTCTTAACTGTACCTACTACTTGACCTCACACTTGAATTCATCTGTGAAAATACAGTGATGCTATTTACCCAAGAGAACCATTAATTTTAGTCTCCTTAAAATAAACTTTACAGGAAGATCCCCAGTGTTTTCTCACTGAGAAACTTACCTCATTTATGACATATGTTTTTTCTGTATGATAAGGTACCGTATGCAAGATGGATCAAAACTGAAATAATAATGAATTATTTTGCTCCTGAAGATTCACTAACTGCTCAAATACAGAAAAATAACTCCAAGATTTGTAAATAAACTATTTACTTGTATGTTTTGTTTATACGTGTTCAAATTTGACCTTAATGTCATCTGTCAATCTATTCTATGACAATCAGTGCAGAAATACACTGTTAATTTTCTGGTTTGTTCTAGAAAGATGAGTTTCCTTCATACTTGCAGTCTAGCGTTACTATGAATTATACTTTACTATTTCAGTTTAGAACTAAAAATATATTGAACATTTTTGCAAGCATTTTGTCTCCTGCTATTTCATTCCTTTGATTTTGCTTCTGGAACAGGACAAACCTGGTTGTGTGTTTAGACCAGGGGATGAGAGGCTGGAGAGCAGTGCTGTGAAAAGGGACCTGGAAGTCCTGGTTGATGGCAAGTTACATGTGAGCCAGCAGTGCCCTGGCCGCCAGGAAGGCCAACCATGTCCTGGGGTGCATCAGGCACAGCATCACCAGCTGAGCAAGGGAGAGGATTGTCCTGCTCTGCTCTGCACTGGGGTGGCCTCACCTCGAGTACTGGGGGCAGTTTTGGGCACCACAATACAAAAAAAAAAGACATTGAGCTATTAGAGAGTGTCCAAAGGAGGGCAAGGAGGATGGTGAAGAGTCTGGAGGGGATGCCGTATGAGGAATGTCTGAATTCACTTGGTCTGTTCAGCCTGGAGAAGAGGAGACTGAGGGGAGACCTCATTGTGGTCTTCAACATCTTCACAAGGGGAAGTAGAAGGGCAGGTACCGATCTCTTCGCTCTCATGACCAATGAACTCCAGGAAATGGCATGAAGCTAAGTCAGGGGAGGTTTAGGTTGGATACCAGGAAAAGGCTTTCATTCAGAGGATGACTGGGCATTGGAATGGGCTCCCCAGGGAAGTCATGAAGCAAGAGCCTGTCTGAGTTCAAGAAGCATTTGGATAACACTCTCAGGCACATGGTGAAATTCTTGGTGTCTTGCACAGGACCAGGAGATGGACTCAATGGTCCTGATGGGTCCCTTGCAACTCAGCATATTCTATGATTCTATGATTGAAGTATTATGTCAGACTGCACACAATAAATAAATAAATAAATAAAGCATCACTGAAATTCTTGGATCAAAGTATTGCTCTATTTCAGAAATTAGGTTTATGGATTTCAAAATACAGACTCTGTAGTCTTTTTACTAAAAAAAAAAAAAACAAAAAAAAACAAACAAAAAAAACCCCCTCACTATTCTTTCAAGTGGATTTTACATAAAATATACTTTTCATTTGAAAGTAGATGCCTGTCTAGGAACAGGTAACTTGATATGTGTTCAACCTTGTAGACATTTCTGTTGTTATTTCATTCCTATTTTCCTCTGTAACAAACAGAAAAGCAATGCCTCCTAATTTTTGGTAAAAATGCATAATCTTAGCACTCTGTTAAATCCTCATCATTGTCAAATTCTTGCTCATTCCACTGAAAGCCAATGAACAACTTTGTAATTTTTTTCTTCGTGTTCAATAAGGTTAATGTGACACACAGTGAATGCTTTTGCTAAATCTCAACAGAAGCTCCCAGAACTAGCTCTAACAAATTTGCAAAAGAATACTACATAAAAAATCACTCTGAATCTGCTATTTTTCTTGTAGTCGTTGTACTCCCTTGAACAAAGACTAATGGCATCACATCTTCGTATGAAACTAGTAGAAAAGGTCCAGCTGTGCATTGTTATCATCTCAGTGTTCCTTTCCCAGTCCTTTGAGTTGCCCTGCAGACCTGAGATAAATGCCATTTTTCATGCAGCTGAATAGTGCAGGTTACAAAGTATATTTATTCTCTTTCCACAGGCACTGAAAAGTAATCCCTGTGTGTCAATATTTTATATTATACCAAATAATGCCTAAAATGTCTGACTGCAGAGAATGGTATGGTTTGATTGATTCCTGTTACCAAAAAATTTCCCCAAACCCACCCCAAGAACCCTGAAAAAAGGCTTTGGACTGGATTTAGCAGTGGTAATGTACTTCATGCGAGCAGCAAGGAAGTTCAGCTGGGAAGGATTCATCGGGGGCTGGCAGAAGTCCTGTTTCCAGTTCCAGAAAGAGGTTAATGGGAGCAGTGAGCTGCACTCTCTTAAAGACTGAGTTGTACTTAGTCTCATGATTAGTCTTAAGAATGTAGGCATTTCAGTGGTTGAACTTGATTATCTTGGAGGTCTTTTACAACCTTGATGATTCTATGATTGCATGACCTGTGAGAACTTAGCAGGTCTTAGGAGCACAGCGCATTAAGTACTGCCAGCCAATGAAATGGGTGTTGTTAGCTGACAAATGCAGTGTGCATGATGACTGCCTAGACTTGATCAGAGTTTTCAGGGTTGCTTCTACTGGTGGTACCTGTAACAGGGATACTAAAGAACCAGGGGATCTGCTACAGGACCGAAGATAAAAGGGTCAAATAGACCTGAAGTCTCCCACTCTTCCTTATCATGTTTAGGATTATTAACAGGGGATTGATGCAAAGCTTTCCATAATCTTTGTGGCTACATGCAGATAGTGATGTTCATCAGGTGCTTCCACAATAAAAGAAGATAAATTATTTTTTTCCCCGTACTGTTTCACAACCTCAAAATAAGTATTTTCAATTCAATTCAAAATCACCATTTTAAAAGCCAAAATATGCAGCTGATAGGTGCTTTTTAGCTCAAAAATTCTTTAAATATTCATTGATGCATAAGTCAAAAGACCCTGAAGTTACCACAATAAAAAAGAATGACAGAGCAAAGAGAGTTCTTTAGAGCAATACTTTCTTCATGTTAACATGTTTCCCTAGGCATTTTATTTTGGCTGTTAGGACAAGCTGTGGAAGTGTAGTAAGAAGTGTGACTTTGCAAGCTATCTCTAATTGTAAAGCTTAGAAAATTACTTATTGCCTTTCTCTTTGCATAGAAGCAATCACTATTTTTAACTTGTTAACTTTTTCTTGCTGTGCTTCATAATATATGACATGTATTTATCCCTTTTGGAGTTCAGCTTGGGATGTACTGCATTCTTTAGCCTAGTATTATGCTGAAGTGTACTGGATATTAATAAGTTATCATCATTCATTCAGACAGAGCTGATATTATTGCAACATCTAAATTGTTCTATCTTTGCACTACGCTCTTTTTTTTTCCCCTTTAAAATTCTATGATTCTGTGATTATCCAAAAATGTCAAACTGGGATCATGGACCTAAAGTAATGACTCTGAATGATTTTAGAGGTTTATAGACTAATCTCTTCTTTAATATTCAAATTTTATAAAATGCTCAAAGGAGTAGTGGTGAAAAAGGAATAGTGGTGAAAACATTAGCTCCTGTCGAGCACAGCTGGAAGTCCTAATTCCCAGCTGCAGAAACATGTTGCCTCATGAAGCTTTCTCCACAACGTTTTGAATCTGAACTTCTGGTATGCAAAGAGGTTTGGCTTCAACGGGGAATAAAGAGGCAGCTCCCACCCTCTCCACCCTAACCTATAGCAGGAGTTTCTAACCCAGTCCTGATTTAGGCTGAGACAAAACTCAGGTACCCACTATTGAAAACTGCCGTATCCACAGATACTACACAACATTTTGGTAATGTAAGGACCAAAAGGCTGCCTTTTCAGCGAAAAAGAGAAGAGTCAGAGAACATACCTATCTGAACATAGGAGTGGGTTTCAGAGACTGCAATTGCAAATTCAGTGCATAACTCCAAGTGAGCCTCCATTTCAAGAAAACTCTCTGCTGTCCCTTGTGCATCCATGTCTGCACCACGAGGGCTGTGATGACAATCCTTGGAACTCCATTTTCCTGGTTACATGCAATACGTTGAATATAAGATTGAAACTTTATTTGACATTTTTCACAGCCAGCATCTTACATGGACTTTGATATTACAAAAGGAAGGGAATCAGAAGGAGCAGAAAAGGAACTGATGGTCTTGTTAAACAGTTCTGGACATGTCAGGTCTGATTCTCTTACAGATATTGAAATAGGGTAAATGGGTCTTCAGTGAAATAGAGAATTAAGGCACATATGAATCGTTTTGATCACTTCTCAGTTTTAGAAACTATTTTGAGGCTTTTCCTTCCAATCAGTAATTATCAAAATTATTTTGAAGAGATAATTATTTCTGACTCAAGAGCCAAACTGTGTGCTTCGCTGCTTATTTGATAAAGTTATGTAATAGGCCAGACCTCTCAGCCTACTTAACATCTACTCTGGCTTGAAGTTTTCTATTAACACACATGGGAAAAAAGGTAGAAACAGAGTTCAATAGGAAGACAAACTGTGGTGATCAGGCCAAGGTCTTGGCCAGAAAAGAGCATCAATCAGCAGTTTGTTTACATGCACAGGGATACCTTTATCCCCTCTCCTCCCATATTCATTGTCCTCAGTCTACCTTGACCTCTCCTTTACCTTGCCTTTGGCCTTTCCCATAAGCATTCCATAGTAAAGTTTTGTTCTATCTAAGAAACCTCTTCCCATATCCCAGGACAGGTTTTTACGAGACTGCTTTTTATCAGTTAAAAAGTTGCGGTTGGACATCCTCGAGGCTTTGGTTGACTCCTTCTAATGCCTATCAGGCAGTGATCTGTGAGCTCTGGATTTTCCAGTGTCTCTGTTATGTTCTAGTACTTAGTTTGTGTTATTTGGCCGCTTAATTTATTACTTCATATGGTTCTTTATATTGAGCAGCCCATTCATAAGCTGGCCTAGCAAACAAGGCGTCCTTATATTGCCCTTACATACCCTCATACTCCGAGCATGCACATCTCTCTGTTCAGCTGTAGAGACTTGATTGTAACTCAAATCACTTAACATGGGACAGTGTTCAAAGAGAATTCCAATTTAAATAAAACAAAGCCAAGAGAGTTAGTGAAATAAGCAACACTTTTCACAGGCCCAAGACCCATACAACATGAGAAACCAACCACAGAAGGGTTCCCAGGAGTGAGTACAAATTAATTTGTTAATATCTAAGACTTACACTTTTGAAAAGAAAAGCATTAACTCTTTTGTCAACGACCATTTGGCCAGCAAACCTATGTAACCAATAAACCATAAACTTTTCCATTTTATTAATAAGGAGAATTACTATTTTATTTATTTATCTTTTTAACTGAACATTTATTTTTAATATTTATCAGTTTTGTGTAGAACTATAAGAGCAGAGGAAAAAATATTTTTTTTTCCATTTAGAAAAAGAAAAAAAGAAAATGCCTTTTAAAGGAACAATACTTCTCATGAAACTTCTCTCTCCCCTCCTATGAGAGTCTGGAAGTTAAATATCCTATTTCAAAATTAAAGAAGATAAATAACAATAAAGGCACTGCAAAAGACACAAATAGAAACACTACAAGCTCCAGATGAAAGTTTATATAATATATGTCAAACTTTCAAAATACAATCTGTCTTTAAATATGTTGACTTTGTGGCAAGTGCTGTCTGGTTTTAGCAGCAGTGCTTAGGCTTTTTCACTAAAGTTGTAAATGCAGAGACATGCTCCTCCACAACGAGAATTATTTATTAAAGCTGTTGTTCCTTTAAAAGAACATATATCAGGTTAGAATGGTACAATCATAGAACCATAGAACTTGGTTTGGATTGGAAGGGATCTTAAAGATCATCTAGCTCCAATCCCCGTGCCATGGGCAGGGACATCTTTCACTAGACCAACTTACTCAATGCCCTGTCTAGCCTGGCCTTGAATGCTTCCAGGGATGGGAGTGATGAGGAGTTCACAACTTGTTTGGAGAACCCTTTCCAGTGTCTCAACACCCTTAAAGAATTTCTTCTTAATATCTAATCTAATCTAAACGTACCCTCTTTCAGTTCAAAGCTGTTGTTGATTTCAAACAGTCTTTGTGCTTATTCGTATTTTAGCAACTCAAGACTTGGACTCTTCTCATGGTGTCACTGCTGTAATTACTGTAGCAGATATTTTGGTTAGCCACTGGGGACCCTCACCTAATCTGGACTGAAAAGGTTCAGGTTACATCTGTGCTCCCTAGTAGTGATTGAAAGTTGGTTTCTGGGACACTTCTGGGGCAGTGAGGTAGACGTCTTCTGGTAAGTTCTTAAAGGGTTAGGTGTGGCTAGAAAGTAAATAGAATGAAGTGGCGGGATCCAAATGGAAATTTAGTTATCCAATGTGCAGGTCATGCAGGATTTAAGGGAACCAGGTTCAGTCTTTCCCTTCTGTATTACCAAGTAGAAAAAGCATCCCACTGTCGCTGTAGAGCCAGGAACTGAGAGATGCAGCAACATTAAATCCAGCGAAAGAATGAATTATTTATTAATTTTACAATCATTTTTATATAGTCTAGTTCCATAAAGTGATTGGACAATGTTCACACACCTCCTAGGGTGATTGGTTCAGGTTCTATCACATCCACGGTAAAACATTTCTCAGTGTACCATAAACAGAACTTAGCAAAACTCCAGATGTGAATATAGTCTGGATAAACGATCTTACTGTTTTCATATCCTGCTTGAGAAAGGAAAGGTTCTCAAAGAATTAATGCAAGAAGCTGGAAAATTCATCTGCTAGCAGCATTTCGGTATCCACATCCCACAACTTCAATTTCTCACTTTAGCTTCAACACTCAAAATGAGTTTTGGATGGTTTGGGGCTTGGGGTTTGTGTGTGTGCATATATGAGTGGCAGCCGCTGGAGAAACTAGAGCACTGGCTTCAGGCTAATCTGGCTGCTGATCACATACAATTATTTGGTGATTGACTGCATGAGGAGGCCTTTCCTCTGATTAAAGAAGGATTTAAGACAATGTGGTTTCATGTGTGTCAAGGGTCAGTATATAAGAAAAAGTATCTTACAGCACTCAAGCTGGTACTCATTACAACCCTAATAAAATGCTTATGAGAGGGAAAAAATGTATTCAAGTAAAGAGTACGTTTCCACATTCTTTTCAATAACCAAGCTAACACATGCAACACAGTTTAGTGGTAATATGGAGGACATTCTAAAGGGGGAAAATTAGCTAGAAAAAACATACAAAATGTACCTGTCTTCCCAAAAGCAGATCTACAGAGATTAAGGCAAACCAAATGTGCCATATTACAGACAAAATATTTAGTCAATGCTCATATTTAAGTCAATTTATGTATTTGGGTTTTTTTCATATTTAATAGCACTTCTTCCCTAAAAAAATGAACCTGCTAAATCATTGACTGTATTAGAGGGTCTTCAAAGCTCTGTTCCTGATAGTAGTTTGGAGAAGGAAAATAATACCATGAGATATCAACCTTCCCTCATACCTGGAAGGAATTGCTTTGACTCTCAGCAAGAAAATTCTAAATGATTGTGTCTCTAATCCAGGTGTAATCAAGTTCACTTACTTTATGCAGCCTTGTCTTAGAGAAACACTTTTCTGATGAAGAGTACAGCTAATTACATTGGAATTAAAGCTTAATATTTCCATCTACTAAAGAACTGTAACTCAAATTGAAGTGAGAAAAATTGGCAGATTAAGTAAATTAACCTGGTGTGATTCTCTGGGCTGGGTAGCAGAATGTAGAGGGGCAGCTAAGATCATTTTCTATACGTGGCAATTCATCTTAGAAAGGGTAATCCCTAACATCCCATTTTTCAACTAGATATGTTCTGAACATATGAAAGTCATTATCTGAAGGCCAAACAAGCACTATAGATTTATATGTGTTCCTAGGGTTTCAAAAACATGGAAAAACAAGGAGAATGTTTAATAGCTGTGTTCAGGACACTGATATTTGCTGTGACATCTATAAAGATGTGGAAAGAATGGCAAATGAAAAGAGAAACTCATTTGTTTACAATCAGAGTTCTGGAGTACTATTAATGGTTATATTGCACTTTCATCTGAGGAAATGAGGTCTTTGATTTATTTAGTATGTATTTGGTCTTAATTCACACAGGAGCTGCATCTCATGCAAAGGAAATCGCAACGTAAGAAGTTTGGACATTCTTTTCCCCGCATTTAATGCGCTATTTCATTATTTGGAACATAAAATAAAAGTCAATTAGACACTAAAAAAGAAGGAAGGGCTTTGAGAAGAAACATTTATCAGCCATTTAGATGGCAAGCAGAAAATACTTAAGAGTTCAGACTGAATAGAAGTTTATGTTAAAAATATTTAAACATATATTGAGGGAACCCTGTACTTCAACTTCTATATGTTTCCTTTATAGGAACTTTTAGAGAAAGCAAAATAAAACTGTTTATACATGTATCGTTACTCCAGATTTTATCATTTTACTTTGGATTTCCTTTGAACTGGTTTATTTGTTCAAACATTATTTACCTCAGTATGCTCTGAGTATATTTATCTCACATAAACGCACCTTTTTTTTCTTTGTGTTTGATATTTTCTGTCTTTAAGCTAACAAATGAGAAATGTTCTTCTTCCTTGTTCTTCCGTAACTGTTCAGTGCGAAGCTTCTATTTCATCAATGTCCAAAATCTAAGGATTTTGGTTGAATTTCTGGGACTTCATTGCAAACTTATTTTTGCTCTTTCTGGCAAGGTAAAGTTATATGCAAGTAGAAGTAAAAAGGTTATGAAAGTCACACCTTGCTAAATTAAGGGTTCTGATGAGGAAAGAAAATGATAATAAGGTTAAACAGGTTTAAATAATGGTTAAAAATGCTCTCTCAGTATAAGAGAATGAAGATAGTTAAGGTCTTACATTTTTCAAAGGTAGAACAAGTATTGAAGAAAAACCCCTCGTCGTGGGTTGACCCTGGCTAGGTGCCAGGTGCCCACTCAGTCACTCTATCACTCCCTTTCCCACTGGGACAGGGGAGAGAATAAGATGGAGGAAAAACCAGCAGGGTGAGATAAGGCAGTTTTATTACAGCAAAGAAAGAAACAAGAGGAGATCTGCTCGCGCAAGAGCTAAAGAGGGGGAAAAAAAATCAGTCTCTACTTCCCATCAGCAGCAATGTTCAGACACTTGCTGGGACGCAGGGCTTCAGCACGCATAACGATTCCTCCTCTCTTCCTTAGATTATATATCTGAGCTGACATCATATGGTATGGAATATCCCTTTGGCTGATTTGGGTCTTCTGGCCTGCATGTGTCCCCTCCCAGGATCTTGCCCACTCCCGTCGCCTTTGGTAGGGGAAGGAGTGTCAGAGGGACACCGCTGCTTGGCAGTAGCCAAAATACAGGTCTGTTATCAACACCCTTCCAGCTACCAATGCAAAGCACAGCACTGTAAGGGCTGTGAACTTTACCTCACTCAGACCCAATACACCCCTGAAACTGTCAGGCCATATATGATAAGATACAATATATAGAAATGAAAAATAATACATCAATTTGCAACGCAGTATCACAGCAATTGGTTATATTATGTGAAGTATTAAAACCTAGATTGATGGAATTGATTGATCAAGGGGAAATTGAACCACTATCAAATTTTCACTGCTAAGTGAAAGATTGCCGTGTGTTTTCTCTCTCTTACTTCTGCAGTCTAAGTGCACATAGAAGGAGTCAGAAAATAGCTTCAAACCAGTCAAAATGAGACATTATAACCAAATCTTTTTCAAAATCTTTTTCATGGCTGTAAAACTATGAAGTACATTGAGCAATGCCTACAGGAAAAAGTCTGCCTAACTAAATTGCTGTAAACCATTTATTATCACTGCAGTAACAAAGAAAAAGAAACAGCAAAGGTAAAAGTATTAAGAAGTTATTAAATAATTTCTCTTGACACTTAATAAGCTCTAAGTATGATGAAAATCAAAGTTTTATGAAAGATTTGCAACTTCAACTCTTGGTAGCAATGCACTGCTATTTCTTATAGAAAGAAAACCAGACAGTGGTTGGTATAAGAAACAATATAATATATAACTGCAATAATGAACTGGCTGGGAATACCTGGGAAACTTACTTCTAGTTGGAAAATGCTGAGTTTCTTAGTTGTGGGAGCACAGTCTAGTTAAAACTAACAAAGACAGAATAGGAAGGGCAAAAGGCTGAGGTTAGCACATTCTCCTGAGTGTTGGAAGAGGCAGCTTTTGGACTTCTGGTATCATATCTCCAGCACCTGCCGAGCAAACAAGAGTGCTTCCAGTACATTTTGCCTCACCTACTCTTTTGAGGTAGGTTTTAAAATAAAATACTAGTCACCTCCTCTAAAAAGGCTCAAATGCTTACACTAAGGCAAGGAATAAGGCTTATATATTATCTGCTGACTCAGGTCCCTGGAGAGGAGCTGCAAACACTCCTGTCACTGTCCTCACGATTTCTAATAAACTCATTCCGGCAGCTCACTGCTCTGTGTTGGATATTGTTAATATTATTCTAACAACTTCCAAAAGCACAGGCAACTCTGCAGCTGCTGCACCCTTCTAGTTTGAGTGTGGGAGTGAAAGCAATCTTCTAGATGTTTGACCTTGGTGCACATACCATTAAAAGACAGAGATGTGAGGCCCAGATACAGAGTGAATGATTCTTTCTAAGGCAATTGCTGTTGGCTATTCCCCTGAAGTTTGTGTGGTGGTGATAATGAATCTCTAACCTGTGGGAAGGTCCTGCTTGATTAAAACACAGGGCTTTAAAACTACTTATTGAGGAAAAGTGTTAAAGATTAACTACTCTATAGCATAAAAAATTAAAGAAAGCTCTTAATGGTCCTAAACCAAGGTATTCTAAAATGTTCTGTAAGTTACGAAAAAAAATGTTTTGTCTTACAGAATTCTATAGCAAGAGAAAAAGTTTTATTTGAAAACTTTTTTTCTCTTGCAACACACTTTTCAATAATCTTGTCATCCACTGGGTAGTACCAGTTGCCCATTAACAAGCATTTTATGATAAACAGCTGCACTTGAAAACTGAG
Source organism: Eulacestoma nigropectus (assembly GCA_013397775.1). NCBI lineage: Eukaryota > Metazoa > Chordata > Aves > Passeriformes > Eulacestoma > Eulacestoma nigropectus. The sequence continues at coordinate 411,675 of VZTE01005077.1, read as the reverse complement.
CTGAATTTGAAACCAGAAAAGTGAGATTACTGCATCAGTCTGCAGAAAATAGAAAGGAATATTGTTGTGTTTTCTGTGGAAAGATGTTAAGACAACTTATAATTTTTTGCCTAAACCCAGTAAGTGAATATAAATAGCTCAACTCATCTCAGCCAGGACAAATCAGACTTTTCACCTATCTCAAACATTTTACATATGCTTGCATTTCTCTTGGAACACTGATAGTCTATGATTAATTCAAAACAAGAAATTTAAACAATAATGGTCATTTTTAATAGAAGTTTGCAGGAAATTTTATTTAAATGCTGCCAGCCAAAGGTAACTGCTGTTATATTCCAACTTGAAGTTTGTTTCTGCCTTCCTGGATTAATTTAATTTGGATTAATTATGATATGGATTAATGAAGGTACTTGAAAAATTAAATTACAAAACATATCACAAACACCTTCTGTCACAGTCCTTTTTCTTCTTCTGTCACTTAGATTATATCAGACCTAGGGAGCATGCAAACAGTGATGAACCTTGCCTTTTGGAACCTGGAATGCATTTGGCTTGCAACCAGTTTGAAGACCTAATAAAGGTTTTGCTTCTGAAACTGTTCCAAAATGTTGAGAATTTATAATTGCATCTGTCTGGCAGTATTATTATATTGCCAACTGAATAATGTTGATCCAAGTTAGATTTCAGACCCCTTTTACTTTGGGAAAATGTAGAGATACTAAATATAATTATTAAAGAATATAATTAAATAAGCACATCATTAGATGTCTCCATAGGCTCATTCAATTGAGTTGAAACATTCCATGTTGAAAAAATATTTAAAAGTATCAGTCACTAGAGAAAATTTTTAAAAATTGCCTCACTATATTGCTGAATGCTTTATGAATTTTACGAGTTTAAACTTTTAAGCAGAGAACACATAAAATTTTGTTATGAATTCGCAAATATGCTCAATGTTTATATAATGATTCCTCTTCAAAGATGAAAGAATGAATGGAGAATACATAAATTGTGACCTTCCTGCAAAACAACTTTACCTTTAAAGATGGATCATGTAGGATGATGCTTCGCTGCTTCCAATACATTAATAGTTATTAAGCTGACAGAAAGTCAATTTCACCATAACTTGTCCTGTACCAGAAAGCAACAGCAAAATGAAAAAAAAAATAAAAGGAGGACATTCAATCCATGCTTCCTGTAAATGTCATTGTACATTTTAATAGAAAAAAGTCTTCATAGACATTAATGAATAAGCTGTACATAAAATTAAAAAACTCCCAAACCCTAAATATATTCTTATCATGTACTGGTTTAAGAGTTCACTGATTTTGAAGTGCAGTGATCCTTTGAAGTCATGCAGGACAAGTGTCTTCAATAGCCAACAATTCCTGAGAGGAGTATGATTTCTGCAACTCCTGCAGCAGTACTGGGAGAATGTGAAATCATATAGTCATCACTACTATACAGGTATTTAGAAATAAATTATTATAAAGGGCAGCTAATATCATTTGCCATGCCAGTAAGTTATTGCATACTAATAAGGGTATATGACATAAATAACATTTGACACAAAACAAAAGCATTATGGAAGTATTCTTAAAGATAGCAAAAAATATGCAAACTAATATACTAAAAAAGATACCCCAGAAATGTCAAAAACAGGGTATTTTGGATTCTGAAAATGAAAAATGACAAACAGATACACACAAGGATTTATCTTATTTTTAATGTACTGAGATTAATGTGAGTATATACTGAATATATTTCCAGCAGCTCAGTTATTTTAACTGAGTGAACATATGCAGCACAAAAAAGAAACTGTTACATGACATGGTCATCTAATTACCTAGTGCATTATATTAAGCTACAGTTGCATATTAAGAAGGCATTACAATTAAACAAATGATAGCATGAATCAGGCACTGAAATTCAGATCCCACTTTAACTCTGCCTCAAACAATAATCTGAAACCAATCCTCTGTGCCTGATAGTGAAATACCAGTGTTTTCACAACTTGGCCATCTCAGAGTTGTTTGCTTCTAATGAGATGAGTAACACAAGCTGTTCACAGGCATCATAAGAGCTGAGCTTTTCCATATAGAAACTTTAATGCGCAATCTAAATGCACCTTGGTGAACATTGGTGTTCCAGGGGGTCCAGAAATGCCTTACAGAGAAGGGATAGAAAACTATTTCCCAATTCAGTATGATTAAGCACTCCATAAATCTTTTTTTTCGTTCACAGAGCACAGGCATTTCTAGAGTTTGAGCTAAAGTGATAAATACTGTCCTAAATGTTATTTCATAAGTGTTACTTAAAGCTTTACTCTTTCAAGACTGCTTTTTTGGTGCAGACTTTAAATCGCTTATGTATTAGAGATATATCCTTATATGGCAACTTAAATTAAACAGAGATTTATAATTTTTTTAGGCAAAAAATACAGTGCAATGGAGTGACTTGCAAACAGAATAATACAGGACATAACAAAGAAGATAAATAACAGGAAGATCACTGAGACAAATGGCACTTAAAATCCTCCAAAGACTCCTATGGAAAGTGAAAAATCCTCTGGCCTTTATGTGACAAAAAGGGCCAAACAATTATTTTAAACAATCAAACAGCTTGTTTTCCGTCAAATGTTATTTATTTCATACACCCTTGTAAATATGCAGTAACTTACTGTAGAGGACCAGACTTCAGCATGTTTTGTCTCAAACATTCTGCGTATTGCTACAGGAGAGGTGATCGAAAGTGAGGGTCCCATGGAGGTGGGGCAGTGCTGTTCTGAGCCAGCTTCCTGCTCTGCTTTGAGACTGGTGCTCAGTCCCACCCTCCCAACTCATTTTCTGGAGAAGGGCTGGCTGTGAACGATACAGAAGACACATGAAAAGTCTAATTTACATAAGAGGCATGCACCAGGTCAACTATAAAAAGACGCAGATTAGAAAGATGCTTCCTTGCTTTTTTTTATCTCTGGCATCTCTTTTTTCTCTCTTCTCCTTCTCCTCTCTTTCGCTTTCTTCATCTCATTGTTTGCCCCAACTCCGGACCATCCACGAAGCAGCACCAATGCAGGATCTAAGGACTGGTGATATTCTTTGATTCTTCCCCTTGCTTTGCCTGAGTAAAGCACAGCTATCATATTCATTCCATACTCCATATTGGACTCAGCTGTGGGAGTGGGGAGCCTGTGTGGTGCGTTGTGGCTTGTGAGTCAGACGTGTGAGGAGTTTGTGGTGGGAGTTGAGAACTTACTGAAGTGTATTGGACAAAATAAAGGGCTTGCTAGCCGTCACTTGTGGAAGCCTATTGTAAGAATTTATGGGCTTGTTAGCCAACACCTTTTCAGCCTAAATAGTGGGCCGGTTGCCAAAGTTTTGGTGGCTGTACAATAAAACATAAGACTTCCCCAACATGTGGTCCGGTGTCTTTGTTCAGCCTCATGAGAAATTATAAGGAACATCACAGCCCCTACCAGTGGGTTGTGACACTTACTGGTATGACAAATTATATTAGCTGCTTTTTATAATAGATTAATTGTTGATACAATTTTACAGCCTGGTATTAGGAATGAGATTTGCTAGAAGATGAAAGCCTGTAAAATGACTAGAAAAAACACCTGTTCTTAATAGAGTTTTCATGAAAATGCCTCAAAAGTGAGATTAATATAAGAGTTCCACAGTAATAGGTGTAATCACCTTACTTAAGGAAACACTTTGGTATGGAGTCTAATATGAATTAAAAAGTTTGTAAAGCGTTGCTAGCGTGTAGATTTGAATACAAACTTGTTTGATGGGAATCCTGGAAAAAGACAATGAATTATTTTCATATTGAAATGAGTGTAGCTAATATTTCCCCTTTTTAAACTTAGAGAAAACACAACATATTTTTGATAGCCATTAAGTGCTGTTTATCTGATCTGGTCCTCCACTACACTTGAACAGCACAGGTAGAAATGTGTACAGTACATACAGCCCCCAGTATTTGTCTGTATTTTCACTTACTCTGTGACACAATGAAGTTACGATGCTGAAAAATATTCTTTAAAGGATAATTTAACTACAGCCTCAAATATTCATTCTATAGTGGGAGTTAATTAAAAATCTATTATTGCTAGTTTATGGGAAATATGAGTACTACCGGGTTTCTTCATTTCATTTGATCTGTCTAAACAGGTAGATTACACATCAAGAAGACAACTGGGTGCCATATGTATGCAAATCTTTGCCCATAAGGAATTGTTTGGCTAAGTTTCCCAGCAATCATCCTTACGATTGAAGACATTAAACATTTTTGATTAAATGATCTTGGCACAAAGACCAAGACCATGCTCATGAGGTCCACTGATGACATTCTCATCACTACGGAGAAGGACTGGAATTTCTCACAGGAATAACTGGATGTTTGTGATGTATGAATAACAGCAATTGAATGAAAATCACCAGTGGTATAGACGGACTGAAATACTTAGGGACTGAAGAGAAACAAAAAAGAAATATTGCTTGGGTTGGTTAACTGCAAAATTACTACGAACCATCAAATAAGGCAATGGTGGAGAATGGCATTGTGCTGTCTGCGTCACATAAAGTATTTTTAGCAGAGTTCTACAAGGCTTCTGTAAAACCACATTTTTAAATATATAAATTGTTACCTCAGATTTTACTTCATACAAAGACAAATGAAAAAAATCTAGTACTATCAGTCTACTAGTAGAGGTGGTGGATACAAATTTGCACTACAAAACCAATGCATTGTGAATGGAATATAAGGTAGCCTTTGACTGCCTCCAGTGTCCCCAGCTGATTCCCTACTTAAGGGGAACCCTGGTTTCCTCAACATTTTAAGGGTGGTGTTGGGAAAAATGTGTATTTATATATACAGTTAATTTATATCAGCAAAGGCTTTCAGGCAGAGAGAAAATCTAGGTTTTTTAAAATAGAGATAAATTAAATACAATACATGCTATTGTGCACAATAATAGTATTTTCTTCATTTTAGCTCATGGAATAAAATATTACCAAGAAGAATATTACCTGTGGTAGGGAAAGTAATATTATTAAGCTGACTTTCATAAAAGTGAGTGCTAATTATAGCTGCTAATCCAGTGAGACACATATCAGAGGTGTGCATAATCACTACAAATTTCACCTTTCTGTGAATATATAATGAAGCATCAGAGACTTATTTCTAAGCATATCAACTTCTGTCAAGAGATTTTCATTACATCAAACATTGATTAAGCTAAACTTAGGTCTACCATGCAAGAGGTGGCTTTGAAGTGCTGGTAGGCATCATTTAAAATGTATCTTTGCAGAGACCTCTATTACAGTGTGTGAAAAGAAAAGAAGGGAATATTGTCAACGTGCATAATGTACTTGAAAAGTACAAAGTAGAAAGTTTTTGTGATTTTTGTTAATTTAAATCTGGAGACTGTGGAGGAGCAAAGGATAAGCAATGGAGGTAATTACAATTAATGCCTTTGATGGTTGTTGTTCTTACTCATAGAAAGCTTCTGTTAACAAACTGGGATAAACTTGTCATGCTTTTAGGATCTATGTGGGATCTTGTGTGTGGAAACAAGACCTGGTACATGTACATAACCTGTGTATACAGAAGAACCTATACACACTGTACATATACATACTCTGATACAGGGGAATTCTTCCCATTAAAGAGAAAGCCTTCAGTAGTTTATGCAAGTTTTATATTACAGGCATAGACAAATGCCATCTTAGTGATCTGGCCTCATTTAGCCCCTGTGCCATAGCATGTACATTTCTGTCACAGCAATTTCTGTTTATTCACTTGCTGAATAAAATACATGAATACACCTATTCCAACATGCTGCATTGTATCTTTATCTGGTCCTGTCGAAATGAACAGTAGTACATTCTCAGGACCCTGCCCTGCTTTATATGTAATATTATTTTCTGTTTTACATAGGCTAGTTTTGGGTGGAACAGAGCTAATTTTCTTCGTAGTAAGGCTGCTATGGGACAGCTTCGGATTTGTGCTGCAAACAGTGTTGATAACTCAGGGATGTTTTAGCTGTTGCTGAGCAGCGCTTGCATGGAGTCAGGGCCTTTTCTGCTCCTCACCCCAACGCCACCAGTGAGCAGGCTGCAGGTGTGCGGGGACACTGGGAGAGGACACAGCTGGGGCAGCTGACCCCAGCTGATGAAAGGAATGTCTAACACCATATACTGCCATGCTTAGCATGTAAAGACAGGGTAAGAAGAAAAAGGGAACATTTTGAGTGATAATGTTTGTCTTTCCAAGTCACCATGATGCGGGAAGAAGATAGGCTTTCCTGGAGACGGCTGAACACCTGCCTGGCCATGGTGAATAGTGAATGAATTTTTTAGTTTACAGTAGATTTTACTGTTGTAGTCAGTATAAGTACCCAAAGAATACAAAAATGGTACTCAATATTCCATTAATACCCAGAGAGCCTCCTGTCTTCAAATGCAATAAATCTTTTGAAAGAAAACAGAATAATTCTTCAGTTTGTAGGAGGATCCTGTGGTAAGTTAAGCTCATTTCTCACAGCACTGAGACACAATCTTCTTTCACTATTTCCAATAGCAGTTAAGAGCACTGTATCTTCAAGGAGCCATTACTCCAAATTTTATTAAAAGCCTTTTTAACACAATACTGTGCTCTGAGGAGTCTTACAGCTCTAAGCACAGTCAAGGGAAAACCGAGGTGCTCAAAATAAAGCCTTTAAATCAGTTATTATCAGGTTGTGACCTCATGTATTATTTTTCACATTGAATAAGATTACCATTTTCTAGCCCTTTACTGTCACTATTCTGCTGAATCTCCACATCACCACTTCATCAAACTTCATACGAAAGTTTTCTGGTACTTGGTCCTGTTCAGATTCCTGTTGTAGTCAAGCCCCTGGTGCTCTTATAGTCCTGATCAGCTGTGAGGGAAAAATGCAAAAGCAGCTCTGAGGGATACAAGGACTGTAACTGAAGAGTTGCATACTCCAGGTTAACTCTAAGTCCAGTAGTGTTAAGGAGAGTCATTTTGCAGCTTCCAAGGAGGACTCATGGGGTGAAATACACATCCAAGCTGACTCCAAAGGCTCCTTCCACAGACAATGGAGTGAAGTGTGCTCAGTTAAGAAGTTATTCACCTCAGTTCCAGGGACTCAGTTAAATTGCCTAAACAAGCCTACCGACTTTTGGGCTAGGATATCTCACATGGTCTTCCACTGATGTGCCAGAAGGAAAAAATTCTGTCGCAGAACCTATAATATTTGGGGCTGGGGGTTTTTTGGAAGCATCAGGAAAGCAGTTTCAAACATCTGCCCAACTCTAAATTTTGGATGACTTAAAGCATCTCAGATACCTTTAAAGACCTCAAATTAGCCCTAGATGTCTACATGACAATAAGATGTGCCTTAGCAATGCTTATTCCTTTCCTTAGCAAAGACATTCAAGGGTAATTAGATTAGATACAGATGACTGGAGTCAAGTGAGATGAAGACCACTCTCAGTGGTAATTAGATACTGCTTTGAAAAATACCAACCACAAAATGTATAGGAGTGCTTCCGTTACTCCTCTCCTAACCTGCCTGCAGCTATGTTGTAGCAACTGAAACTGCAGAACTTCCAGGTCTTTATACTTGGGAAATCATGGGGTATCTCAATACTCTGGCTTGGGGGCAATTTGCCTCTGATATGGTGCACTTCATGATAATCACATTCTAAGGGGTATAAATACTACTCATTGTTCTTTCTTAGGGAAAGGTCCTATTAAACAAACTATATTTGCAGATATGCAAGTATGGTGTAGACAATTTACTAGCAATAACAAGGCTATAAAAATTCAGTCAGAACATCCCTTTTTCTTTTTCACCATATCCTTACCCTTTTTAATTTAACCGTAAATCAGTAGGAAATACAATACTCTTCACTGCTGCTTTGAATTAGTATTGTAGTTTACTGCAATCCCATTTATCTAATAAGATTGTCTGGCCAGCTATCAACAAACAGCACAGACAGGAGAAAGAAGGGAAATCAATTCAAAGAGACACAGTTTAAAAGGGCTAATTAGGACGCTTACAATGTAATGGAATTTTTGTAATTATGTAATTTTTGGTTTTATACTATTTTTAAGACCATATTAAAACATGTAAAGGGCCTTTGGTGCCTAGGGACGCTAGAGGGTGACCTGAAGTGGTACATTTATCAGGTCTGTTTGTGCAACTCTGTGAGATAGGAAACCCTTCAGAAAATGAAGCTTGCCAATCGAGCAATTGTAATGTCCACTGTAATGGACTTCCACGACCTGTATTATGTTTTGGGGATGTAATTTCAGTTTATGAAATTTGAATGGCAGACCAGATTACTGGAGAGGTCATGTCTGCTCCATGAAGTGGTGCCAGAGCTGAGAGAGGGTTTTTCCAATCAGCTTTAAATAAGAAAGGCTTCTGTATGGCAGGACAGTTTTGGGCACTCTAGAGCTGCTGCACATGATCTGCAAAGGCAAAATCAAGAGACTTTCAAGAGAAATTTCCAAAGAATATTTATTTCCTTGGCTATTTGGAACTGGGTTACCTGTATATAAAAATTCTATCTCTAATTTCTTTTTTAAATTATGCTCCTAATGTGGGGAGATTGCAGTTGTATCCACACAGGCTAATATTTGCTCAAGTTTTGCTGATGAATTTTTTGCTTATTTCTGTCTTCAGTCCTGTCAATCACGATCTGAAATAAGCATGTTTATATTTGTTTTTTGAAATCTAAAAATATAGTGTAAAATGAAAATTAATCACATAATTTCCTTCAGTAAATCAATAATACACTATTTTACTAGGATTCACAGTACAATTAAACTGCTGAGAAGTCTACTGAACAGTAAAATGGATTTTTTTCTTTAACTGAGAGCTTAGAAGATAATATCTCTGTTAACAAAAAAAGAAAAAAATGAGGTAATTAAAACCTTTATAAAGCATCTGTCATCCAGCTATACTCATTAGGGATTGTAAAAACCACACAGATTATAGAGCATAAAAAAAAGGTAAATCTGAAGTTCCCCCCAAAATAAAACAGAAATAATAGAGAAAAAGTACATAACGTTCTAACCTTCGCATAAAAGCACAGATATATTAAACCAAAAAAACCCCAAGCCCCAAGCCTATAACTTTGAGTACAGTTCTGATGCGTAAACAAAACAATCACTATGTAACATTTGCTGAGAAAAAAACAGAATGATGAGATACAGTGTGGATCACAGATTATTGCACTTTAATTTCTAAATGAGCTTAGACATCTGTGAAATTAAAACCCCAGGGCGGACAATTTATGTGACACTACGTTGAGAAAGGAACAAAGCTTTGAGATGCAAATTCCAGTTTTCCATTCCGTCAGAACAGGTAACCTTGCAAACAACCTTCACACAGACCAGTCTTCTCCACTCTGACTGATGTCTCCCATATGTATCTATTTCTCCTCTCCATTTTCCAATCAAGTTGACAGCAATTCCCAGTTCATTTTCTAAAGAAACTGATAAAAGCCAGGCTGGACCTGTACCTATTATTAACCTCTCTTGTACCATTATTACTTATTTTTCTCCTTTGAGATAAGCGGTTACATTGCATTTGCTGATCTTTGCATGTGATGTGTTATTACATAAAAATGGTACTGCAAATGTCAGCCTGTTACTGGGTCATTAAAGTCAGGTCATGATATTTGAAAATTTGATGTTCTTAACCTTTTCAGGAATTAACCAACATATCATACGGGATTATTTATCTTAGTTTGTTGTTTTTGTCATCGTTGTTGTTGCTTACATCAATTATTCATGAACACAAGGGCATATATTATGCTATAAAAAGCCATGAAATCTAATTGATTTATTCATATTATTGAAACTATGATTTAATCATTATTAGTATTTACATAATTATTTTCACTGGCCAGTTTGAGTCTCCTTCATCATTGTGAAGGAATAGTTTTGAGCTCTGCATATGTACAAACATTTACTCAGATGTCTTCTATACATATACACAATAGCATGAGATAGAACAAGATGGAAAATGGCCTCAAGCTGCAACAGGGAAGGTTTACATTTGATACTAGGAAAAATTTCTTCACCAAAATGTTGGAACAGGCTGCCCAGGGAAGTGGTGGAGTCACCTTCCCTTGAGGTATTTAAAAAACGAGTTGATATGGTACCTTGTGGACATGGTTTGGGGGTGGGCTTGGCCATGCTGGGTTAATGGTTGAATTTGATGATCTTAAGGATATTTTCCAGCTTAAATGATTTTACAAATCTATTATTCTGTGATATAATATTTTTTCTATGTGAAAATAAAGCTTTTCAGCCTATCATTAGGATTCCTGAATCTTCTTCAGTTATGTACACCTTCATATTTGTTACAAAACAAGGCTAAATAATGGATATTTCTCATTTTCAATTGTAAACTAAAATATTTGATAAAATATGTCTATGAAAATGGGAGACCCTGATATTTTGCAGATAGGAATGAACAACAAATCTCAGGTAGTGCTTGACATACATCACATGATAGGCATTCTAAGATGCCAGAATTATAACACTTTCTTATATAACTACAGTCCCCAAAGACAAAAATCTTTGAAGTTCATTAGCTTTTGCAAACCCAGCATCATTTTGTGCCAATAACTGGGGAAAAAAAAAAAAACAAACAAAAAAAGATGGTGTTCAAATACTTGCCATGTTTGCTTTGAATTGGAACCAAAATTCTTCTGAGAAGCCTTTCAGAGCAGAGTGTATGAACCTAGACTCCATCTTCTACTCACATAGCTTGATTCTCTAAATAAATCAATTCAAGTTTTTTTTTTCTTGACTTCTCTGCATACCACACGATTTCTGCAGACAACATACTGTCAGTTGTGTTCCTTTCAGGTATCACATTAAAATAATTCTTACATGAACAATATACAAAGACTATATTTGCTATACCTAAAATTTTACTATATATGTATATATTTAAATTCACTTATTCAATATACGTGATGAAAAGATGTCATCTAGAAAGTTTTCTATGAGAACCTTCTTTGGTTGCTAGTATAATAATTTGGGGGAAATTATTAAAAAGCTCTGTGTATATATCTTTTCCTAGATTTGTATATATGCATTTATAGAGGAGTAATGCCAGCGGCACGCTGGCCATCTGCTGTCCAGCTTTAAGAAGTGAATTGTCATTCTTCAGCATCAAGAAAATACCATTTTTTCCTGATATTTCCTTCATGGAGAAATACTCTCGAAAATTTAAGACAACTCCCAAAGGTACAAATCAATTTTTACAGTGACAATATTAAAATTCACTTAAAACATGCAGTTTACAATACCATACTAGAGAAGATGATTTGTGTCTTTTTCTCACTCCTGAGAACCACTGCTGAAACAGGGCAGTTTTATAAAACATTGGTTAAAACAATCAGGAGTTCTTAAAATATGAACTGTACGAATGAGTCCTACTGTTATAGAAATCACTCTCATTTAGAAGAAAAATGGCACAAAGCTATCAAAACTTGTAAGCAAAATAAGCCATAAAAAAAAAAATCACAGGGTAATGATTCTAGCAGTCATGAAGATCTTAGCTCCAGAAGTGATTTATTACCTTCTTGGGGAAGTGAATGGGCAAAGTGTGATAAACTAACTGCAAGTATGAATATTTTTATGGAAAGCTTTTGCTTCATGTCAGCTCAATAAGCTGTTGCCTCAGTTGCTGATGTGACACAACCAACTAGGAATAGTGAGAGGCCATTCACAGAGGGAAATACATTATTCTTCCTGAGGTGGAGAAGTTGACTCCAAAGTGCTAGCAGTGTGGCTCTTCAGAGAAAGCAGAATATGCCCTCCCTCATTTTTCTGGGTCATTTTCTATAGAAAGCTTATTTTGCCTTTTGTTACTGTGTTATTACTACCAATGCAATCCAAAGTGAGTGGAATGCTCATTAGAGATATTCCAATATTTGAAATATTTTTTTTAAGAAATTCTCAGTGGTTTTGATGCTTTTGTTTGGCCTATGGACCAAGGCAATGTAGTTCACAGGTAGATTGATCCCATCCATTTACAAAATCTTTTAAACCTTTGAATTTCTTTTTAAGACAGTGAGTATCTTCACCATTACTAGGACAAGCCTGCATAATTTACCTCTACTTTAGAAATAAACATTTCTCCAGAGTTTTGACCCTTTCTTCAGGGAAATATTCCCCTGACACATTTGAGAGATAAATTGTCTAAATGAACTTTTTAATAACTTTTTACACAGTATTTAATTGTGGACTAACCTAGCAGGCAGCCTCAGCAGGTGCATTTCTATCAAAATAATTTCACTGCATTTTCTATATAATTGAATTGACTAAGTTCTGCTGCATCATGATGTTTTCTCTCATTATAATGACAGCTGTGATATATTGCAAGTTAGTTCTTGAGCAGAAGAAAAAAATGAGAAGAAAAACTACATATTTCAACCATAATTCTTCAAACCAAGAATCTAAGGGAGAAAAAAATAATCAAGCAACAAATCATTAACCCCAAGATAGGTAGCAAATAATCTGAATGGTAAATATTTTTGTTCCAGAAGTACCTAGACTGCTTTTGGAACATTCATCATATTAGGAGTAAAAAAAATTCTTTGAACATCAGTATGCGCCCACAAAATATTAGTCCTTTTGGTAGAAGAAAAAAAAAATACTAATACCTTAGAGAAACTCATGGTGTTCTTCAGTTTCTTAGCAGTGAAACCAGCTCTGAATTTCTGCCTGGTGGTGTAAATAAGGTTTTCTTTCACTTTTCTCACCAGGAACACTCATTTCAAAACATTCATAGATATATATAAGCAGAAAATATCATATTCATCATCTGAGTGTCATGCTGTAACTGCAATTTGCAGCCATTTAGAAAGTGCCCTAAGAATAACTAACTCTTTAAAAAAGGGACCTTATTCACTAAAAGAAAAAAAAAATTAAAATTAATCTGTGTCTACGTCTGTTTTCAGAAAGTACAAGGAGTAATTTATTATCATTGTGAATAGTGACCATAGAATTAAAAGTAGCTTTTATACTTCACTGTGCTGAAGAAGTGTGTTCACTTTTCTAATAGTCAGAAATGAAATTCCTTGAAGAGGACTTATTTTACTACCATAATTGTGACGTCTTAGTCTGAATATTACTTTCTCTTTGCATTTCTAAGCATATGTAGCACAACACATAAAGAGTTAATAAAATTATTGGGGTGTTGAGTAATTAATTACTTTCTCATTTCTAGTTCTCAAAGATTTAATCTATTTCACCTGAACTAAGAAATTTCTATTGTTCCTAGCAGCTTTTTAATGCTTGTTGGAAGAAGCATTTATATTATTATGTTATACCCCCTCAAAACATGTTGCCTTTGCCAAAACTTCCAGATACATTGAACTCCTATTTTTCACTATTCAATGTAGTATTTTTGAGAAATAGAAAGAATGATGAAATTAGATGCTTAAGGGAAAAATTCAGTTGTGGCAGAAAGGCAGGCCCAAGGAAGATAAATGTAAACTAATTGTGTTCATCTTGGGTAATGCCTTTCACTCCACATGGCAGTGTGTAGTGTATGTGCTTCTTTTACAGTCCTCCATCTGAATAACATGCAGACCATATGCACCTCTCAAGGTCAACAGCCTATTCCCAGCTCTACACTGCTCCCCTTTTCCTCTAGTGTCAGCTAAAGGTTCAGGCATAAAATGGTAGAAGGCAAGAGAAAGCTGTCAGAAAATAAAAAATGCATACTTGTAGGGAGATTGGTGCCCCAAGGGTAATTCCTCAGATTTACTGCTTGTTCACTGCACAGACTGAATTTTTTAGGAAAGGTAACAGCAGGAATAGGCTTCAACATTTAGCCTATAGCACTGCCTTTAGTGGCAAAGCCCATTCCAGGCTGGAGAGTGGACTAAGCCCTTGATCTCCATTGAATTAGATAGAAGTTTATAAACCTGCCTTATACCTAGACAAAAATACCTTTTCAGAAGTCAGGAGTATCCAAAACCTCCATTGGGGTTGGCATATATTGCAGAAGTCTTGTGAGAGGTCTGTGTACTTCTGGACCAGCAGAAGGAGAAGAGAATTGAATCTCAGAATGCATTAAACACCATAATTACGTCAAGTGGACCATGTCGTAACTGTCTGTAGGTGAGTTAGGTCAGGGGATCCCCAGAACAAAGTTCAGCTGCCCACATGCAGACATATGACCTGATTAGCTTGGGACAAATGAATAAAGGCCCTACATTTAGTTACTTCATTGTGAATGCTTACAATCTGGAGCTTTACTTGGGGCACAGCTCAATCAATCACTTGACTGATCACTGATCTTTCTTTCATAAGACATGAATTCTGGCTAATCTTCTTTGGAATTTTTTGAAAAGAAAATTGGAATACTATAGAAAAGAGGAAGGGAGGTACAATGAAGGAAATAGATTAAGAACAGCATTTTCAAAGATTTTAGGAATTATTTCTTCAAGTATCAGTTTATTTCCAAGCATTTATGAAATGTTTTCACAGATTTGTGGAAGGACATTGCATAGGAACCAGGGCAAATTTTACAGGCATCATTGTTCATCTTTCACAGACATAAAAAACTTATAAAAGCTGCCACTCGGTGCTTACTCTTGCAGAACTTTAATGCACTCATGAAGCAGAAAAATGCATTTAAGTGATAACACAAATCTGATTTAATAAAGTTCTGGCACAAACCTTAACATAATACCTAAAATTTACTATAATCACATAAAATATAGACTAATTCAAAATCTCTATTATTTACTGCTGGACAGGTTATTAATGTAATAGTTAATTAGATATGAGAATCTAAAGTTTTTCTGCTATGCGCTAGTATTGCTGAATTTTGTGAAGGAAACTATTGTTCTTTCGTTTTTGTCCTTGTCAATAACACTCTTGCTTCTCTACTTCTAGCTGTTGCCACAAGGGAATTGTTATAATCTCAGTGAATGATCAGAATTGTGTTTGTGTTAATTCATATTAATTTCTTAGCATTCCATGTTGAATAATCTGAATTTAAAAGAAATATTTATTTAAAGGTAGGTTTTTTTTATTTCTAGTATCTCAGCACCTAATTTTGACTCTTAGATAATAAAGACATTGTCTGAAATTTATCTGCTGGTATCAAATCATCTTGGAGAATATTACCTCCAAACCTTCTTTATCATTTACCACTTTTTCGCAAAGTATTTACATATTAGCAGTCCTATTCCACATAGGTCTATACCTATGTGTCATGTATTTTCCTGTTCCATATATTATGAGGACTTCCAGAGTTGAAAAATCACTGTAAAATAGCAATTTCATTTTACGTGAAAATCTGACTTCACTTAAAAGTTGTACCTGTCCTGAAAATAACTCCAGATCTAAGGAAATGAAAGGATTAAGGGAATTGATATGGCTCTAAGGGACCTAGCTATCATGACCTTACATTGGAAAGGGGTTAGTGTAAAATTAAGTGGACTAGGGTCAAAGAGGGCACCTCTCAGACAAAAGTATGTGGTTCATCTGATCTACAACAAAGGTGTTGAACATTCTTTTATGCACTACATTGGGGAGCTTTTGGATGAACAAGACTGTATTGGGTTTGCATGGCCAAGCTTTGGCAGTGGAGGGAATACAGAGGTGGTTTCTGTGAGAAGTTGTCAGAAGCTTCCTCCATGTCTGGCAGAGCCAATCCCCAGCAGCTCCAAAGATGGACGTGATGCTGGACAAGGCCGGGCCAATCAGAATTTGTGGTAACACCTTCATGATATCATATTTAAGAAAAAGAAGAAAAAAGTTATTGCACAGTGGTAATTGTGGCCGAAGAAGAGTGGGGTGAGAACATGTGAGAAGAACAGCTCTGCAGACACCAAGGCCAGTGCAGAAGGAGGGGCAGGAGGTGCTCCAGGTGCCAGAGCTGAGGTTCCCCGGCAGCCTGTGGTGCAGCCCATGGTGAGGCAGCTGTCTCCCTGCAGCCCATGGAGTTCCATGAGGATACAGAGATCCACCTGTAGCCCATGGAAGAGACCCACACCAGAGCAGGTGGATGCCTGAGAGGAGGCTGTGACCCTGGGGGAGGCCTGTGCTGGAGCAGGGTCCTGGCAGGGGCCTGCAGACCCGGGGACAAAGGAGCTCACACTGGAGCAGGTTTCCTGGTGGAACTCGTGACCCTGTGGGGTACCCACACTGGAGCAGGCTGTGCCTGAAGGACTGCACCCCATGGAACAGTGACCCAAACTGCAGCAGTTTAGACAGGACTGTTGCCTGTAGGGAGGACTCATGTTGCAGCAGTTCACAGAGGTTGCTCATGAGGTGGACTCATGTTGGAGAAGTTCACGGAGAACTGTTTCATGTGGGAGGGATGCCACAGTGGAGCAGGGGACCAACTCCTCTCCCTGAGCAATGGGAAAAGCCTCGGGTAATGAACAGACCATAACCCCCATTCCCTATCTCTCTGCACCATTGGGGGAGGAGGTAGAGCTGGGAAGAAGGAAGGGGTTGGGGGAAGGTGTTTTCAAGGTTTATTTTGCTTCTCATTATCATGCTCTGATTTTGTTAGTAATGAATTCAATTATTATCTCTAATTTTAGCCTGATTTACCCATGATGGTATTTGGTGAGTGACCTCTCTCTGTCCTTATCTCAGCTGATGAACCCTTCATCATATTTTATCTCCCCTGTCCAGCTGCTTAGGGGAGCGATACAGTGGCTTTGGTGGGTGTCTGGCCTCCAGCCAGGGCCAACACACGACGAAGACAAAGTCATCATGGGAACAGAAACAAAACTGTAGCTTTTCCATCTCCCATGGGGACAGTTATATTATCCAGTGGAACTACCATGACTTTTGTTCCTTGATTTCGGTTTTGTCCCTTGAACATCACGCTGCTGGCTGTGAAATGGCATGGCTTTAACAGAAAGACATCATGTGCCTATGTAGTCCGTCAGACTCTCATGAGGATGCACGTTTAAAGCCCTTGGGGACAGGAACAAAAAACTCCAGATATTCCAGTCCTGAAGCTCTACTTCATCACTCAGAAAACAACTTTTTGTTGAGAAAATTTTGGCATGTTAGCATACGCTATAATGTCTCCTAAAATGCAAATTATGTCATAAAAAGTGAGATGCTGATGAAACTCCCTGAGAGGAGGTAGGAACAAGCTGATCTATGTGACCCTATCAATGTATCTTAAAAGCTGATGTGCCATTTCTTTTCACATTTTGCCATAGACCAGATGTGCTTTGATATGCAACATGTTTGAACAGCTAATTAATATTTAAAAGTGTCATTCTGGCATAATCTGTATAAACATACATTTGGAATTCACGACATCCTGTCAAACATAATTTTTAAAAAATTGTATTCAGTAAAATGGTTATGAATTCCTCTATGGGTCGCATATGGTGCAAATATTTCTGACTTTATTGAAGAAAACACAATTTTTTTTCTGTCATTTTGGCTATTTCTTCCTTCAGAAAATGAGATTCACCTTCAAACATTCAAACATAGGGAAAACATATTTCCAGTTAACAGCCTTTTGAAAAATATCCATTACATCTATTTTTTTAAAAGTAGTAGGTTTCTTCTTCAAAGTCAGAAGTAATTAATAAAAAATGTTCTTAGAACAGTCTCACTGTTTTAATTTAAATACAAATTTTAAGATTAACTCAACTATCTCTCACTGAAGAAAAGGAATGCAGTAATTATACAGTTTTGTAGAGAAGAAAAACAAAATTGTACTTTACACTTCCAAAATAGTACCTAGTTTGAATAAATATTTAATATTTATATAATTATATTTCCAGTAAACTATGGCTAAATAAAGAATTTATACATTTAAAATCCCAGTGGTATTATTTTCTTAAAAAGTGTTTGTCAAAACTGTTCTATCTACCACAATGCTCAGTGGTTGGTTGCCTTTTTAGCTTTACCAGTTCTTTGAGTTTTAACTGTTTTCTTTGAGTTTTAACAGTTCTCTGAGTGGAAGAATGTGGATGTTCAAAAACTCCTTAAGTTTTATAGCCAACACTTTCAGGAGCTTTTCTGCAACACTGAAGGGTAGGATACAGCTACAATCAAAGAAGACCAACCAAAACATTTCCTTTTAATCAACTACCTAACATTGAGTATAAGCCACTTACGGCTTTGTAACTTTTCTCAGACAGCTATATTCAGCATTTCAGAAAACATAATAAATGTATCTGTAAGCATAAGTGGAATCACAAATAGCTTTTCTAGCAGCAACTAAGTTGAGAAAATATTTTTTTTAATCCAAATGTACCAGTAAGTAATAACAGTAAATTAAAAAATCAGGATGATAAGGCACCTACTAACTTTTCATTAAATCAAGACAGTTTGTGGAGCTGCACTTGTGAAAAAGTACTTTGTAATTAAGAGATCAATGGTGTGAGAAAGAAGGGGTGATCTGACTATTTTAATCATGAATTTATCTCTTCTATTCAGGTCATGGACAGTGGCATTATAACTGAAGGAGGCATAGCTGATTAGCTTTGTAAACTAAATATTTTCTACAAAATACAAAAGGCACTGAAAAAATGTAGAAGGAACAGAAAATAAATATAAATCAAAGATAAGAGTAAACTATTGTATTTTAACCACTTACCCTAATAACAAAACCGTACTTGGCTAGAGTATTTAATACAATGGTGATAAGCCACAGCACATTTTACAACGATACTGAACAGCAAGCAGTGGTGCTTTGCATGATAACAACTAAGGGTACAAGTAATCTACCCCACATCATACATGTAGGAATTTTAGATCTTTGCTCTCAAGTACAGGTCTAGAACTTTGTCTTTCTCAGAAGATGTTAAATATGTCAAACGAATAATTCCCTAAAATACTTATTTATCCCTATAGGTTACCAAATAATATAGTTTATTTAGAATATAGATGTTCTGTAGTGCAGGCAATAGCTTAGATAAATAAATTATAATCAATTTGCTCAGGTAGTGAGCCTTACAGAGTCAAACTTTCCTTTTTATTTTGGTTGGAGTTAGCTTTGCAATCAGATATTTCCTAAGATCTTGAAATCAAACATGTCCCCTCCTCAGCATGACTTCATACTTTCCAAAGCTCTACTTGAAGTAGGTCAGCTGGTTTATAGTTCTCAGTGAAGTCACTGAGAGCTATTCTGTTGTGTCCTTTTCCAAGTGTATTTTAAAATCAATTTTTCCTACACAAAATATAATCCATCTAATCAAGTTTGGGTGACTTCTATATTTAATAAAGAAGTAGTTACGTATGGCACACAATGGTTAACAGCAACATGTTGATCCCTTAGGAATCAAGTTATGTTATCTGTATGATAAAATATCAACCATAGATATTTAATTATTAATATAGCCACCGTTTAAAAGAATTTTTTAGGATGCAGTCATTACTGCATACCAATAATATTTTCAATTAATGGGGTTTTTTATTGTTTTTTAAAACTCACAGATTACTTTTGTAAAAAGAAGCTTCATATCCCAGATCACCAAGGGCTTATCTAAATGAGCTTCATATTCTGTATTTTGTATATTTCATTTATTTTTCAGTGAAAGGAAAAGGAAGGGAGGAAACAGCTGACCTCAGTCTATGGTTTTGGGGCTTTTTAATACAATACGTCAGTTGGAAAACTTCCCACCAAAAAAATGAGGATATTTTTCTCCATGTAGAGAGAAAAAATAGATATATTTTTGGTATGTACATGCATGGACACATCCAGCCTGAATGATAAATATATAGTTATATGGGTATATGTGGATATGTGGTTATATAGATATATACCCTAAATATCACCAGTAAAAAAAAAAAATTAAGTGGCACAGCTCTATTTGCTTACTGACTCTAGGAACTCCAGGTACTAACTGGCTCTAAACCACAAATAAATTTTTAAAAAAAGTGGAATCAGATCTTTTGTAGAAAAAAAACATGATAAAGGAAAAATGTTGTCATTCAGTAGGCTTTTCTCTCTCAATCTGCTGTTAGAGCAATGTAAATTATAGCATTAGCTCAGGAGCTATTTCAAGAGCAGAATTTCAAAAGTGATCACTTGAGTTTATTAAGGACATTTCCACTGTTCTCAAAATATGTCATTGAAACAACTTTGTGTTTTCTGTAGTAAATAGTTACGTACTGCTGGATTGCTGTGTTGAAAAGTTTATACCTTTCATCTTTGATGCACTTGCATTTCAGAGAAACATGAACTCTATTTATCATACGAAGTTTCTAAAGCCCTTCCCTGTGGAAGACAGATTGTACATAAACATAAGGTGCTGCATCACAAAACTGGAGAAATCTTCCTTTATTCATATTCTGTTCATAGTTCTGTTCATCCTGACTCCTAATAAAGTAAATGAGAATGTTGCTGCTGACTTTGTTAGATCTTGAATTTGACTCCTCAAATTTGTTTCCTCTTACCTTCAAGAATCCCAGACTCCTTGTTTGCTTATAGATCCTACCCTTACAAATTGCCCCTCAAGTAGAAAGAAGACAGTGTATCTGCAAACTCATTTTGTGTTTCCGTTAAGGTCCTGACCACAAGGCACTTGGTAATGTCGCTGCTTCTCTGTATCACATGTAACTCTCAGGTTCCTTCCTCAGTTACTTACAGCCCTCAGCTAGCATTTGAGTTAAAATTTTTTCTTGATTTTACGTCTAAAGTGCTCCTTCAGCTCTCTCAATTCTGATTAAAAGCTTCCTTAAGTGGAAGAGTGTTCTAATTTTTTTTTTATGTCATCACTTTGAAAATGCTTAATCTGAGCAACTGTGGCCATATAACATTAACTCTGTGATATATTACATATCTCTGTGATAGTTCTTTGTACAGTCCATGGAGAGAAACAGATATTGCTGGAGTCCAATTCATTCTTCAATAGATGTCTGAACTGGGTGGCATGAGTAAAGCAGTCTGTACCAGACTAGGTAAGGTAAAGGTGAGGAATCATAGTATATACCAAATAGTATGGCAGGGATGTGGTTTGCTCACTAGTTTACTGTGAAGCAAAGTCTTAACTATGGTTGTGTAAGTATGAAGAGGACTCTCAAAATACCTGGAGTGTATCACATATACTAACATGACAGCATTACTTATCACTTTACCGAGAGATGTGCAATAGGCAGGCACAGGACAGATCTCAGTTCTCTTTTGTATCCTTACTTACCTAATATCACTGTAGCTACATGCATTATGAAGTCACATTTTATATTAAATTTCAGTTAAGTTGTTGTCCTCTAATTTCATGTTATATAAGAAAAATTAAGATCCAGGAGATGTTAGAACTGATGACTTACTGCATATATCCGGTAACTTGGAAAAGCCTCTGAGTGATAGAGGCTACACTGAAAAGGAAACCATTTGTGTTCCTCTGCCACCGGACACATAAATGCCTGGCTTTTGTAGTTGGATATTGTGAAGCTGAATTGACAATGAATTCAATGAACTTTCAACTCCAAAGAACATGAACCACTTCAGCTTCTTCCAGTATAGAAGAGATTGCTTCAGTTATAAAGCAAAGGACAAATCTCTTTTTAATTTCTTGCAGTCCATTCATTCTAACTGCATTATAATATTGCCTTTTGATTTTAGAGCAAGTACTCTGAATAAGCATTCCAGTTGCTACAATAAAACCCCTATTAAAAGAAGTAATAGACAAGCTGACTTTGATAATATGCACGTTGAAAGAAGATGCTGGATAAAATATATGCTTCATATTCTTCCTTCCATTATGCACTTTACTACACTTTGCAATATCAATAACCTAATAATATATGAATAAATCCCTCTCTTCAGTGTACTGTTCAACTAGATAAATAAGAAAACTTGAATTTGCTTTCAAAATATTGTAAACCAGACCTGTGACTGTTATAAAGAAATTAATTAGAATAATCTTTATAATAGATGTGTATTTAAAACAAAGCCAAATTTTGAAGAATAAATTCTTTTTAAATTCTATCCATTACCCACTTATTTTCACCCCTTTTTTCACTGCCACTTTTCCCTTCTAATAGTTCCATAATTTTCCATATTTTTATCCTAAATATATAAACCTTTAAATACAGGTTGCAATCCTGAAATTGAACTGGCCTACCTTACTCCTCTGGCATGCTCCTATGGGCCTAAATATCCACTGGCATCTGGTAACAAGTCAGCCTACAGCACTGGAACTGAAAACACTGTGAAATCATAGTAGTGAGGATATCATTTAATGGTGGCCATATGCACAATCCACTGTGCAGGATGGCTTGTTCTTTAAACAAAATAATCACCGTATCACAGGTGGATGGAAATATGCACCAAGATTTTTGAAGCATTTAGACTCAGCAGCCTCTTCTTTTCTGGCTTTTGCTTATTTAGGTTCTATTTTCAAGTGTTCAAGTTCTAATACACCTCATTAATTTAACTGTAATGTGCAAAAAGATTTAGTGCCATGGAAAAGAAAGTCTTCTTATTTCAACTTGCATATCATATCTGTTTTATTAATAGGTGACTGGTTATTAGAAGATATATACTCATCATTTAGTCAGGAACATATAAATGTATATGAATCATGAAGGGAGGAAAAGAAATAGTTCCCATTTCCACATTTTCAATATAGATATTATTTTATCAGATTTTATAAATCTAATCCACTCCATGTTTTATTTCTTCTCAACTGTTCATATTTTCCTTGAATTAAGCTATTTATATATGAACCTCATAGCAAGTTTTGTTATCTTACAAAATTAAGGGTTGCCATATGCCTTTATAAACAGAACTTTTATTTGCTTTTATTAGCTGGCTATATCAACACAGAGCAGATTGTTTTTGAAAGATACAGTTTCATACTGCCAAAGAAGCTCCAGAAAAGAATATATCATTTCAAAACTAAAGTCCTTTTCATGAGGAGCTATTCTTTGAATGAAGTTTGATTATACAGGGCCAATTGCAATGTCAAGACTACAATCTAGAAAATGCTGGGACTCTAAACTATAATTTTAAATATTTTTTTTCAAAAAGCAGTATAACTGGGAAAACATGAAAGCTTTATAAGAAGAAGCATATCAGAAATTATAGGAACAAACATACTGAACTACCTTCTCTTTATCTGTTTCCTTTTCTGTTGATCTACATTTTTATTTGCAATGTTTTAAATACTGATCTCAAGTTCTTTAGATCATGGAAGTTACAGAAAGTTTCTCAATACAGTATCAAAATAGCTACAAATATATGCAATTGAAATGGATATTTCTAACAACTAGATTAGATTTTCAGTGATCTGGCTGACGTTTATCTATTCAGAATGCAACAAGTCATAAAACAGCTTCAATTGTGTTTGGATTCATAAATATTCTAATCCCATTCTCACAGGTAAATAGTGATAAACTGTTAATGTCATTTAGCATTCTGAATTGATAATTTCAATTTATTTTCCAGTATACAGGAAAATATTTTATTTATTTTTTTTTCTTTGCACAGTGTCATTTTGGTTAAGAACAGCAAAGTAATTCAAACTTGAATGTAGAAGGTAAGATGCCTTATTATCATTCCTCATAATACCTTATTGTTTACATAAATTTCTATGTTGCTTAAAAAATCATTGAAGTACTATTTTTTTTTTAAGTAATCATAAAATTAGAGTACAGGAATTACAATGTTGAAAGCTCAGGGGTAATTATATTTGTGATGCTGGCTGCATTGGTATAGAAGTACCATGAAAAATCATAAGTAATAAGTTCTAAAGATTCTCAATGCATATGAATTAAACGGAAGCAAGACAATTTAACCGACTATTTAGGAAAATATCCTTACAGAAAAGGAATATTCACATCATACCGTTATCATGGAGAATAAACTATGCACCAGACACTGAAAATTTTACTGTTGCCATTTAATGAAAAGATAAGAATTAGTGTACCAAATCTTCTTTAATTAAGATTAATTAATTTAAAAATCAATAATGAAAAGTAATGCCATAAACTTGAAATGCAGTGGAAAATAGCTTCTTCTAACCAGAGGTTTTATAAATTAGCATTTTCTGAACATTTAACAGAAAACTGTTTAGGAAGTTTAAAAATGTGTATGTAACACTAAACAAAATGCTGATCTTAGTTTAAGATGACAAAATGCTATTTTTTAACTACTGAAATTAAGTGTTAGGCAATACACCATGTTCAGAGTTAGTGAATAATTCAAATTTTCTGTGTGTAAAAAATATCTATTTTTACTGAGCCTCTAGAATTAATATCAAGATCAATTAGGTATATAATAAATAAATGCTAATAACAAACACTAAGCTTACTATTGGCATATTTTGACTTTACTAGGAAATCAGAATTCTCCATATATATCTCAGGTGCACCAAAAACATAGGTTTACATTCAGTGGTAATTTGAATATCTGCCCCTTACACTTGTCTGCTTAGCTGGGTGAATTGCCCTCCGTTTACTTGGAAAAGCTGTGTGATTGCATAGAAAAAAAAATTGTTTGAATGGTTGTCATTTCAGACAAATCAGTTTCCCAGTCTTGATTTCTGCACAGCTGCACAAATGTCCATGCCAGAACAGAACTGATGCAGGGGTAGGAAGAGGTAGCTGGGGTGGGACAGAGATTCACAGGGTGAAAGAGACACCAAAAAATGTTAATGATGAGTCACAGCTGAAATCACATGAAAGCCCCATTAACATTGCAATAAATTACGGTTGTTAATTTAGATATGCATACAGAAATGAAATACATACAGACATGTAGTGACAGCATTCCTGCCCTTTCCTTCCCAAAGTATATATTTAATGTCAGTAAATAAGGTGAAAGCCAAGAAACAATCTCAAATTCTCACTGCTTGTATGAACTAAGAATTCTACTTTTAAGAAACAGTCCAGAGAAATCAAAGGAATGTTTTCAGGTATATCTACCAGCAGGACTTAGAATAAAATACATTTTTCTTTTTTAATACCATTTTTAGAAGCGATGCCTTTTTTTCCTCTCTTTTTCAGCCTAATGATGAAGCTCGTTTTGCCATTTCTTTCTAGAAAGTAGCAAATAAGAATGCAGTAACATTTTTCTCAGTTTACTGCAATGCTGCTTGGGGAACTAACCATGAACCTTCTACTTAGACCCTCACCTCATAGTTCTAGTGTCAAAGTCTTCTGTGTTTTGCACAGAGATTCTGTTACAGAGATGCTGTTTTCTCCATGATGTTTTGAGCTTCTCCTAAGACACAAACAGTTAAATTGCCGTCTTTTTTTCCAAGTCCCCATACTAATAGAAAAAGGTACCTGTATGCCAAGCAACACAAAATACATAATTTAGAGATTCAATTTGTATTTCCTATAAAACAATAGTCACTATACCTAATAAACTAGAAAATAAAAGGGAGAGTAGCAAGGCATAAAGGGAGCAATGTGCTCTTTCCAAATGCCATAAGTCACAGTCAGTTTGTATCCAGATTTTGGGAAGCTGGAGCTTGTTTAAATCTCAGGTCACAGGAAAAAACTTAGGACAGACCGAAACTTTCTTCTGACCATTTTTCTTTGGTTTCTAGGATAGTCCTTCGGTTCAGATACTCAAATGGCAGACGTAATATTGCTGTTATGTATGTGAAAGCAATGTGGTGTGTAGGGCAAGATAACTCTTAAATTACACACAGGAAATGTTTACTATTTTCCTGAAGGAATAAGTCTTAAGAAATTGCCCTGAAATTCTACATTATAAAGGTTGTGGCACAGGGTAGCAACCTTCTACTTTATGAGCATTTCCACAGGATCCTAGGACATTCAAGCTCATTCAAGCACATAGGGCAAAAATTAGGTTCACCTCTAACGTTCATCTCTATTATTCCCTAACTTCCAGATGCTTGACTTCAAAAATCTCAATTAAATTATTTTAATTTGTTTCTATATACAAAAAAGTCAAAAAGGAAGTGACTGGATCAGGAGGGAGCTAATGACTACATTGCAACTTGTTTGCTTCTGGGCATTCCTTGCATGTAAAAGTGGAAATAGTTTAATTTAATTTTCTTTTCATTACAGCATCAAGGACAGCTCACCCTATTACTGAATGAATCCCACTATTAATGAACAATTTAATTGATTAAGTAATCATGCAAGCATTATTTTTTTAAACTTATCTTCTATTTCTAATATGCAAATAATAATTATTTATTTATTTTACTTAGCTCCTCCCAATAACAGTTAGAAGCTTTATTCATCTCCCCTTTACTTTAAACAAAACATGATTTTCTTATGTGTACTCAGCAGAGGGAGATTAAAAATTCCCAGGCCGTGTGAGATCTGAAGTAGAATAAACAACAGCAGTGACTGGTCTGGTTCTCTGACAGGAATTGTAATATTCACATGACTTCTGGATAGATGCTGATCCAGCACAAGTGAACCATTGAGCAAAATAAAGTCTCCACTAGACTCACATGTTCAGCACGTTGGCCTTGTTTTCTCTGGAGTGTGAGTGCCTGTCTTGCACTCACATACTTGAGGGAGCAAACTAACTCCCGCAGCTAGTATTAAGATGGATCCCATTTTACCATGGATGTTTGAAGAAGGAAACCTTCTGTCCTCACCAAGCAAGATAGTACCAATGTCTGGCTACATATTAGCTTCCACAAATCTGAAACTGCTACGCTGGAAACACAGTAGGTCAGAAGTCAGTAGGTTTTATATCAGACGCATGTTAAGTAATTCATAATTTAAAAAACAGATCTAATTAAAAACTTCATATCTACCTACAAATCTGTCTTTCTCATACCCTTAGATCAGTCATTATCGGTTGTAACAAGACTACATTCCAGAGGTAAGTTTTGATTGAACGGAGTCTGGATGACAGCAGTCAAGCAGGTTATTTTCTGGGCCCAAGACAAGTAATTCAGAAACACTTTTTTTTCCTTTTTATTTAATCCAATTTGATCAACAAACAAGTGGGTTAATTTTATGTCTCCCTGTGTTTGGGGGAAGGCTGCAGGATCCACCTGAATTCTGGATTTCCTGGGAGAGAAAGTAGGAATATGCAATAATCAATCTATGGTCAATGTCAGTTATTCTTTAAAATATGGGCTACAAGTAATTTATGTTCTAAAATCATGTATAATTAAGTAAATTTCTTCAAAAGAATCATCATTATTTAATTTAAATTGATTTAATTTAATGAAAAGCTATTTTGAAGGCCCCATGGCTGAAAAATGATGAAATGGAAAAATACAGTTCATAGTAAGGAAAAAGATAGGTAAAGCAGCATTACTGTGCTTTAGCACTCTTTAGAAATAGAAGCACAGGACCACCTTAAACTTACTTTTTTCAGTTCTGCAGCAAAATATTCTTGCCAAGCTCTCTTAATTTTGTAGAATGGGAAGACCAGATTCTGAGCTCCATTCTAGTAATTTGTCACAGGTAGTTATGCTGTTTTTCATGGTTATTTTTAACCTTCTAACTTGCTGTCCTTCCAATCTTTCTTTTCATTCTGCTGCTTTCTCTTCCACTGATGACTTCAGTTGTTATTTCTGTGAGGAAATAATGTAGTATTTGATTTGTGGCTATTAAGGCTTTGACAAGAAAGCCTCTGAAATGAGAGGTTACATTATGATGGACTAGAAATTCAAGTAAAATGAAAATGAAATAGCTATTGAAAATGGAAATACCTATTGTTTCCAAACAAGTTTCCTGTTTAAGAAAACTTGAAATCTCTGCTCTCTGTTTAAAATGGACAGTGATAGTTCTTTGGGGGCATCTGGGAAAATAGCTCATATTGGATTAGTGCAGAACAGGAATGCATATATTGGTAAAGTGTAATTCTGCCCACATGTCCCCTACAGGGACAGATAAATATGAGGTATGGTCCACTAGGTGTTCTTGAAGGAAATCACTGTAGTAATTTAAAAGTAATTACACATGCTGAGGAAAACTAGGAGCAAGGACTCAGGCCTGAAAGAAGAAAATATTGTCTGGGTTTTGGAATGTCAGCAGAATTAAGTGAGCATTTAACACATTTGTTTCCTCCAGAAAGCTCACTGGTGAAATAGGGTCATGACCTGAGGATACCTTCTTCTCTGTACATTATATGATGTTGCAAAACTAGAAACTTTGCTGGAAAGCAGAATTTTGTCAATGAGGTTTATTTGGCTTTGAAAAGGAATATCACCAACAGATCCTCCAAAATATTCTGAATGAGTATCTTCATTTCAGAAGTAGTGTGGGTAAAAAATGAGAAATGCCTCTGAAACATTTATTCAATGGGAGGCTGTATCTTGCCTACCTTGTCAAATGAAATAAGACGAGCATTTAATGAGTAGTAAAAGTGAGAAATGCAAGTATAAGTATCTTATCTTGTCTCCTGTTCTGGTCTCCTGCTTCAAATCCGACATGTATTCCCCTAGAAAAAAATTGTAAGTATTTCTACCCAAGTTGGATCATGCTCTGTGTGGAGAATTACTTTTGCACTTACATACATATTAACAGTAGACCACCAGGAAACTTGTGCTACTTTGCTGACATTTACTGCTTAGGGACTCAATATATTTTAAGGGTTTAGTGTCTTAAATACATTGGATCCGGATGGGTTTACACACACAGGATCTGCTGATAATAAACGCATGAACTGCTTCAAATTGTGGAAATTCTTCACAGACATTTCTATGGAAGCAGAAAAAATTCTCTTATTTTTTCACTGTTTTGGAAATGACTGAGATAGTTCTTTTTCCTTCATATTTACACAAACAGGAAAATAAACCTAAATCAGAGAAGTAAAATGTTTGGCCAGTCAATAAGAAGGGAAGAGCAGTGATTTTTAATAGAAATTACTACATTGATTACCTATGAATAGCAAAAGTGAAAACTATGGACATCTGTAAATAATCAAGGTTAGTAAATAGTCTTCCTCCCCTTCCCACAACACATTCTGAATTAAGAGTACACATTAGAAGTAAAATTATTCTAGAAAGTCAAAACCAGCAGTCATAACTTGTTTGTATAGGACAGATCTTTCATTTTGACTAGCACCTTTCTCTGCAAATCCTTAAAATTATTTCCATGGGATTATGGTGGATTAAATTACTGTTCAGGGTAAGACTGGCAGAATTAGGTCCTAGAAGATTTCCTGTGCTGTGCTGTGATCCCTGAAGAGAAGGAGTAGGAACTGCACTACTAAAATTATTAAAGCCAAATGGGATTTATTATGTAATATATACTTTAGGAGACATTTATACATTAACATGAGGACAGACAAGATGACATGGAACTACATATTTTAATTGTGTCTAATTCGACACTTTCAACCTGGTCTTTGACAAAGGTATTGCTGTTTAATTTTATTTTTAAATCTGGGAAAGGATAATTATTTCTATTACTTGAATATATTAAAATTATCAGCTCAGAAAATAAACCCATTTACAGAAGGGTTGGGTTTTTTCACTGCTTGTTTTCATTTGGGGTTTTTGGTTCTTTTTGTTGTTGGGATGGAGGGAGAGACAGGAGAATACAAAACTATGTCGCATGGGATGGGAAAAAGTAGAAACTGAGAAATTATACTGTGATTTATTTAATAAAAAGAAAATATAACTCCTCATTGTACACTGAAAATGAGACATTTGAGGCACTGAACAAAGTGAATTTGCTTAATACAATGCATCAATCGAGAAATACCAAATGCAATACTTGATACCACATCCACTGTAAATATTATCCTTTTACCTTATCTGCTTCTGCTGTACATTTTCTTACCAAAATGTTTCAGTATTCTAAAACTATTCAAAATGCTTTTTGTCCGATTTTTTCAGAACAAATAAAGCATAGTAAGTGTGCATCAAAAGCACTCAGGAGACTTTTGAAACTATAAATACTCTACAAAATTGTCTGTCGTCCTGAGTTCATTCATTTAATTAAAAGACAAAAAGGGGTACCTTGCAACCTGAGATACCTGCCAGTGGCAAGTCTATGAATCCAGGAGACATAAAGTTCCCTTATTCTTGTCTTCTCTTACTTATTTTTCATTTATGTTACTACTTTTGTTTTTTTTGGGGTTTTCGTTGTTGCTGTTCAAATTAGCCTAGTAGTGTTTGAGGCTCTTAGAGGTTTCATCTACAGTAACATGTAACACATAATCCGTAAGAACATACTAGTCCACATTTAAATGTGAGATGGGGTTGAATGGCAGCATTTCTGAAACCACTGTATTACTTGGTCCTGTGTTGTGACTGGAGAAGTAGAATCTGTACCTGTGAGGAGCAAGGAGATTGTCATGCTTAAGGGCAGGTGTTTCTTCAATAAATGCAATGACAGTGAAGAAGCAAGAAGTTGCCTAAGTAGGAAAAGTTAACATCAAATCCCTTCTGGTTTTACTTCAATTTCCTTAATTCACCTTGGACCAGCATGGTTTAAAAAAAAAATAATAAAAACAAAATCACAATACTTGCATCTAACTGAAGGAGATTTGTATAATAAAAATATAGAACATAATGTATGAAGTCATTTCTGCTTGCACAAGAAGAAAGGGTTCAGAAAAGCCTGAGTTAGTGCATCATCCAGCTGTAATATACATAAAATATTGCTTATAATCACAAGTGTATGCCACCTGGTATGTGTTCAGGACCACTGCTACTTCATGCAAATCAGTCATTATTGTAAAAACACAATCTTGAGTTTGCAATTTCCTCATCACAATGTAGAAATTAGGGTTTCAAACAGACAAAGAATTTTTTTTTTTCAAAATGCAAATTGTATTTTCACACCTGCTTGGATCTCTGACCTTCTTTAGAGACCTATTCCCCTCTTTTTATAGCCTTTGCATTTATTTTTATTCTCAGTGCTCATCATTTATATTCTTTCTCTAGGCCTCTCTGGTTTTCATTTTTCTCTGATTGTTTGTCGTGCTTCTTTATTTTTGCATCTCCTTTCTAAGAGCTCTGCCATCCCATGTAGTATATACTGGTTGTGCTTCCTATTTTAGGATAAGCATTGCTCAAGGCACGTGACATGTCATGTGGCTATGAGAGGTTTCAGAGGTATTAGCCAGGTCCCAGGCTGTGGGAGTTCTTTCCCCAGGCAGCCCTGTTCCCAGGAGTCATTTCACCTCCTCCTGCATCTCCAAAACATGAAATGATCTCATTCTCTCCTGAGGAACCACTTCATCACAAAAGCCTATTCTTCTTCTTCTCCCAAGCCTGCCCCAACAGATGATTCTGACATTTTTCAGTTCAATTTCCCAGTACTGAGGTGCTGAAATGGGGCAGACACAGAGGCAAGGTCTTGATTCAAGATGTTCTACTCAAGCAAATGAGAAGGAAAAATTGGCTGTATCAAAAATCTGGTGAAAGTATTTATGCAAGCCATACAAGTCCAAGAATCTGTGATCATAGTAGCATCAACCATTCACCAATCCTCCCATGTGTTTAGCTGTTTATGCAGAAAGTGTATGACTTTTTGGACCAGAAACACGCTCTCCTTCCTTTGGAGAAAGCCATCAAAATAGGCACAGGATTATTAATCTAGAACTATCTTGCCCCACAAAATTATTCACATTATGCGTATACATATGGTGGCCCTGATTGCATCAGTAAAAGTTTGGCACATCAGTTAAAAAGGTGTTTTAAGTTTAATTAATCTATTTCTGAAGTAACAATACAGAGAAGAAGAGCTGATAGTAATGCCACTGACATGTATGTATTTACTCAGAAAAAAGCTGTCAGTCTTTCTGAAATCTTTTACTATGCTTTTTCTTTTGAAATTAAGTAAAGAAAACGATATCTAAAATAGTTTTGCATAGGTTAATGAACTACAAAGAAGAGAAAAGTGGCCTAAATTGTACTTTAACATACTAATATTTCAGTAATAAAATTAAAATCCTGGCAAGGGGAAGAATGAGTAAAGGCAAAATATATATGAATGTAAATATATATGTAGAATTTGTGGAGAAACATCAATTTTAAAACTTGTGAGGAGAGTGACTAAGCAGATTTGAATTGGTTATATCTTATGCATACATTTTTCTACATACTTATGTCTTTGTGTTACTTTGATAACCATTGTCCCTGGGACTGTACATTGAAATACATAGAGAGAAACAGTAAGGAAGTATTTCTTTGTATCAATCCTGTGGTTGATCATATATATCAAAACAAGCTCAAATCATCTGCCAGCAAAGATTTTTCCCAGACCCAGTGATTTCAGGAATAAAGACATGGAAAAAAATAAAGCACATTACTTCTGGTTTTACTTCCAAGACTGATTAATAGGGTATCCAAAATCTCCCACCCATCATGGTTCATTTCCCTTCATTTTCCTTTTCTTCTCCAACTCAAATACCGTACTGACCACACAGTTCCCTTCAGAATTGTTCTGACACTGTTCTCATTTTTCTTTTCCTCTCTAATTTTAGTTTAATTTGCTTTTAGAATAACTATTTTGAATCAGTCCAAACTGATTAACATAATAATGTGCCTTAAGTTATTCAAGTTACCATGTGTAAGTTTTTTTCTTATATCCCATAAAGGCAAGAATCATGGATATACATGTTGCGGTATTCTTACCAAGCAAGCAGATGTAAAGAATTAAAAGAATTCTCATTATATAGGATAACAAGTTACTCACAATGAAAACATACAAGAAGGTTAACAATTAGGAGAAATAATTATCAGGAAACAATAGAAGGAAGGTCATAGTTTAAACAAAGATATTGCTGCAGTTCACAAGAGCATTAAGTTCATAGTCTTGGCCCACAGTCCTCTGTCTGCTACCTTTACAAACATCTTAGGAAGTCCTTCAAAGTATTTTCATCGTGAATAAAAAAACTATTAAATTGTTCATGCTGCTGTAGTTAACATTGCATCAGCAGTTTTACTGCAGCCCATGGTTTCACAGGTTCGTATTTCTACGGTAAACGTGTTCCTCAGTCTGAAACTCAGCAAAGAAAAGAGAAATCATTAGTAATCCAACTACCAAGAAAAATGTGTTCTTTCTGTTTCAGATTTTGAAAGAAAAGGAGTTCAGATAAGTACAGTCGTCTAAAAATTATTTTACACTTTGGAAACTTAAAATACTTTAAGATTTAGTCTGCCTGTTTATGGTTGTCCTGGTTTTGAATGAAAATAGGTTCATCACGACAGACTGATGTTATTTCAAAATTGTCAGAAGTATTTCAAATTATCCATAGTCCTCCAAACATGTCTACAACTTTGTGTCAGCAAATAACCTGCAGTGGCATTTGGCCTTTTGAAAAATGTCCATGGGAGTCCAAGGGGTATTTTGACAATGTTGACCATAACAGCTTTAAGTCCCAATCATATCTTTTGTTCAATTAACCATTAAAAAAGGGAATAATAGCACCAAGAAAAGGTAGAGATAAAGACGTAATGCTTCACAGAAGGAAAAACGGCTTTTCAGAATACTATTGCCTTGCCATATTGATCCTCACAAGCTGCTAAAGCTTCATCCTATATGGTAGAATTACTGTACCATATACCATAACATAGATTAGAGCTCAACATAAATAAAGTGAATAATTACCTTAAAAGGAGTTAAATATGGCCTTAAACACTCAGTGAGTCCAAGGAGTGAATGCTTTAACTTCACTAGAAGGCTTCCATTGGGCAGGAGGGGAAGATAAAGGATCTGGTCCTATTTTGTACTCTCCTAAAGTCTCTGTTAAGAGACGTCCTCTGTTGCAAAGAACACAGCTTGCCAAAGCAAAATGCACAGTAACTTCTCTGTTGTGAACAGTTACACCAAGGAGCTTCATTCAGAGTGATACACCTCTGTCCTCCTCTTAATATGAACGTTCAGTGAGTCTGTGGCTTTTATTTAAACACATGCTACCACAGACCTGTGCCTGCTGCAGGATTTCCTATCAACTCCAAGGCCTTTTTCCCAGTTTAATTCCCATATTCTGTATGGAGGACACTGATTTCTGTTGAGATATCATGTCACAACAGACATTGCATCCTCAATGAGATTTACATTGCACTGTCCCCACAGAAATATGGGGCTTCACAATTACAAACTGGCTCCTTTCAGTTTATTTATGCATTTTATAAGAGCAAAGAATATTGTAAGCACCTCACAAATATCGAAGAGGGGGCATTGCTTAGAGTAATTCTTATTTTTGGGCTGTTTTATAAGTTTGCATTTGAATTACTGAATTAAACTCACTGTAAAAAAAATCACCTAAAAGAAAGGTCACAAGACTTACTTTCTGCTATGAATACAGACAAAAAAAAGTCACAAAATACGAAGTTAAAAGGACACTGGCAGGATAAAACTCATATTTTTTAAGTTGATGTCATTTCCTTAGCTACTAATAACATTAGATTTATAAGACTGAGAAAGGAAAAGGTAATTTAATTTTCACCATTTGTGTTGTATATTGCCAAAGGTCAGTCTCTTCACAGCACAGTATCTACCTGCATCTGTTAGTATGTAAATCAATTCACAAACAATTCCACAAGAAGAAAAATAGCATTAAAAAATAATCTAATGACACTATTTATAAGGGATAGGAGAGATGCAGCTTTGTAAAGTATTCAGCCTAGGAGTGATACAAAGCAACCATACCAAGCATAGGGCACATATCCACAAGGAACCAGCAGGGCTATGTGTTTAGTATTAACCAAATAAGGGAAACTGCCAAATTTTTCATCTCAGCAGAGCTTCTACAGTAAAAGAACTACTCCAGTAAAAGAACTCTTCCATTTAGTCACAGCAGCTGGAGGTCTTCAGACAGTTTCGAAATCCTGGATTAATGATCACCACTTCACCCTAAATTATCTTCTCTGATTACAACAAGTGCATTTGGGGCTGAAAGAATTCTTATCGCTCTCTGACTACTTATCATTATTAGTGTTATAGAATGTAGATGATAGTACCTAAATGCAAAGAAAATACTTCACTTTGTTGTTCAGTGCTTAAATAGTAACCCTGAAAAGAGCAACCAAAATCTATTATAGCAACTCTCTGATCTGTATTGTGCCTCAGATCATTGTTGAGAAGTGTCAGGTTACTCTAACATTAAATATTCCCTTCTCTACTGAAGAGTTACAGCAGTCAATACTAGTAGTAGGAGAGATGAGAGCACAACGAGACAGTTGTGAGAGCTCTTGGCAGCAGGCGCACTTGGCTACAAAATGGAAAGAATGAACATGGAGAGAGAGACCAGTGCTGCTGGAGTGCAGCAAGAGTACATAAGCAAGGCACAAGCACATTAAAGTGGTTCACAATATTGTTGCAAAGCATAGCTGGATCAAGACAGAATGAGAGGCACCAGAACAGAACTAATCCTAAAAGAAAAATACAGAAGATAATGCACTGTACTAAAGCGATGACAAGCTAAAAGTCTGGTGCTCCATGTTGTTACTTCACTTTTCTACCAAGCTCTAACGCTTCTAGTAAAAATTATATCTACTATAGGCCACTATTGGAAAGCATGGGCACTTCAATTTACTTACATTAGAATCATAGGATATCCTGAGTTGGAAGAGACCCAAAAGTGTCACTGAAGTCCAGCTCATGGACCAGCACAGAACCGCCCCAAGAATCACACCATGTGCCTGAGAGCATTGTCCAAATGCCTCTTGGACTCTGTCAGGCTGGTGCTGTGACCACTTCCCTGGGGAACCTGTTCCAGTGCCCAACCACCTGCTGGGTGAAGAACCTTTTCCTGATATCCAACCTAAGCCTTCCCTGACACAACTTCATTCCCTCAGGTCCTGTCACTGGTCACCAGAGAGAAGAGATCAGTGCCTGCCCCTCCCCGTCCCCTCACAAGGAAGTTGTAGACTGTGGTGAGGTCTCCCCTCAGTCTCCTCCAGGTTGAAAAAAACAGGTGTCCTCAGCCATTCCTCTTATGGCTTCCCCTCTAGACCCATCACTGTCTTCATAGCTCTACTTTAGATGTTGTCTAATAGCTTTATATCTTTCTTATATTTTGTTGCCCCAAACGGCACACAATACTCAGGGTGAGGCTGCCCCAGTGCAGAGCAGAGCGAGACAATCCCCTCCCTTGCCCAGCTGGTGATGCTGTGCCTGATACACCCCAGGACAGGGTTGGCCCTCCTGGCTGCCAGGGCACTGCTGACTCATATTCAACTTTCCATCGACCAGGACACCCAGGTCTTTTCCATGGCTCTCTCATCTCGCTCCCCAGTCTTTCCATACATCCAGGGTTGCCTCATCCCAGGTAGCAGAATTTAACAAGGGAAAGCATGGCAGAATCCCACGCTTTCCCTTGTTAAACATCATATGGCTGCTGATTGCCCAGTGCTCTAATTTTTCTCCGCAGAGCCTCTCTGCCTTCAAGTAAACAGCTCCTCCCAATTTTTTGTATCATCTGCAAACTTATTTAGTATACCTTTGGGTCCTGTGTCCAAGTCATTTATGAAGATGGTGAACAGAACTGGCCATAAGGTGGAGCCCTATGGAACCCCACTAGTGACAGGTCACCGGTCTGATGTCACCCCAGTCATTGTAACCCTTTGTGCCTGACTTGTGAGCCAGCTGGTCACCCATTGCACAATGTGTTTTTCTAGTGTGGGATGGACATTTTGTTCAGAAGGATCCTGTGAGAGAAATCAGGGCCTTTATTCAACTGACAGGTTCATTGGGAAATTGTGTGACCAGCCACGAGGCGGAGGACCTCTGCTAAGTGCTTAGCTGTCAAAAGAGCACCTACGCCAGTATCTCACTTTAAAACACAAAACTTGAGGAAAGTGCCAAGACTTAGACTTAGAAAAATATTTGGTTTATGAAAGAGTGAGTTGCACCCATCCAGAAAGAGAAAATGTAGCAAACCTTTGCAAATGCAATAAAAATAAAGCTTCTGTCCAAAAGACCCATTCTGATTCTAAACAAAGAGTCCAATTGCTGGTTACAGAGCAAAACCTAAAGAAACCTGGCTACAATTCAACTGATACCTAGGAATGTTCTTAGTCTCCTAATCTCATAGTATTGTCTGATATTTTGCTTTTAAATAGATATTTTAATAGGAAAGTGATTTTGAAAATGAAAAATTATATATTGCTGCTCTGCAAAACTTCATGCAAACATTTTTGAGATGCTGTAAGTTCATCATGGCTATGTAACTAAAGAAACAATTTCACCAGAGGCTAAGGTTTGCATTCAACGAACACTTAGTTAAAAAATACATGAAAGCAAATTAAGTACTGTGGAAACATAAACACAATTTAAGTGTTTATTTCTTTCATAGTTCAATTAATTAATATTATTCATAGAAGGCATGTTTTTTCCACTGCCTCTATTGGGCATCCTGACTCTTCAAGACAGCTGTTTTCTGTAAGGAACTGCTTTAGACAGTCAAAAGTCTGCAGATAATTGACTGGTCAAATCTGGAGGGCTCCCTCAGAGGTTGTAAAACATTGCTCTACATTTGTAATATTAATACCTAGTTTATCCGTGCAAAGAAACAAAGACTGTTTCCTGCTTGAGTTAGAAATCTCTTTTGCTATCAATTATGTGAGTACTTTGAATTCTGAGCCGGGACTGGCATTGTCCAGGATAAAAAAATGGAACAGACTGGATTTGATTTACTAGGTTCTTGTAATAATAGTTCTTACTGGAACAGACAGAAAACATGCGTGTTTATACTGTGAGTAGAAATGAAAACTTATACCAAAGGTATGAAGAAAATGGCATGCAGCCATTATTATACTACATGAAAGTCTCAACATATTAATAATTTTCCAACTGTTTACTTATGTTCTTAGAATTTTCCTCATGAATGTACTTGAGATTTAGCTCTCCAGTGTTGCTAAGAAAATTTACATAAACATTGAGTTCTCGAAGGACTTCTCAGATGTTAGTAATGAAAACTTGGCCAGCATCCTCACTATCAGAGTTTGGTAAAGTAAATACAAACACTGTTTTTTTTAAAAAAAGGAAAACTGAAATAATATTTGCATAGTTGTGTAATGAACTGCATGCAAGTTATTGGAGTCACTATCTTTTAAAAATGAGCATTTTCTTTGGTGAAAAAGCATAGGTTAATATTAGCTGTCTTTACTGAACCAGTAGACAGTGCTATACAAGCAGGTAGTTTTCACCAACATCAACTTCTTTGACAAAAAGAAAAGTGCCAAACCAACGAAAAATTATAATCAAAAAGTAGTTTTAGTTATTGCTATGCATTGCTAACCTCATCACATATTTGGAAGTTCAAATCTCTCAAGTCTTTTCTAAAAATGCATTTCTATGTTACATATCTATAATCTATCAGTCTAACTCAGCCCTTTTGCAGGTTAAGATTTTCTTAATGCCTTTCTTTAATCAGAAATGAAAATATATTATTTCCAGGGTTTTTTATTATTTTACTATACAGTACTTGTTAATTCACATAACAGTTTTCAGAAAGAAATTTGACTTCTTTCTTGAAAAGTAAATCATATGTAGGTACATATTTATCTCTGAGAATGTAGTCTATAATGATCCTAGTTTCCACGCAGAAAACCAAAAACTTGGGCGTTTAGAAATCAACAGAAGTTTGTCTAAAAAGTCTAAGATATTTTTTGAAAATCAGGTTTATGCATGAGGCTGGATTTTAATGGGAATATATTCAGATATTCTTCAGGTTTCTGAATGATCTAGATCAAGAGTCTCTCTCATCATCATAGAAAAACAGCTACACACGGGGAAAAATTAATCAAGGTTTTATTAATTACATATTTTTGATCAAGAAAAATTTATTTGGAATGATCCAATTTTCTTGATAGAATATAAAGAGAATATAGAGTACTCTAGATTTATGAACTAAGCTTTAAATTGAGACAAATCCCTCTTTATATCACTTATATCTATTGTTTAAACAAGAAAATAATTTTAAAAAATCTCTATCCCTTTCATATTTTCTTTTCTACTTGAACTGAAGGTTAATTATATATAAGCTGGCTAATAATAAAATTTGGACCCTGTATTTCAGATATATATTTAAGAAAAAGATTAATAAAAATGCTGATAAATGGAAAAAAAATTTCTCTGAGCATAAAACCAGGATTCTTTATAGTGTGCTGCATTGCATCTTTGGAAATTATTTTTACAACACAGGGAAAAGATCTCTCTCTATATTTTAGGCGTTCATGGGGTATAGTAACTTACAGTGGCTACACAGAGTTAAATTCTAGAGTGATATAACACGTGGCCTTATTTATTTAGTAAGCCAAATAAAAGCTGCAAGAAAATTATCTTTTCCCTGTAGCCGAAGACACATAATAACATTAGGTAGGATCTTAAGTCACTCTTTAATAACTCTGGGTTCATCATTACAAAAAAGTCACGCGGTAAGAATGTGTTGTGCTCATGCAAGACGTGAGAATTTTTCTTGAGGGAAAAATGATGCAGAAGCTACATACAAGATAAAAAGAATTAATGGAAATGTCACTGGAATGGATTTTAGATATTCTGTAGCATTTATAACTAGTGTGTATAGGTATAATTATCTGACAATGTGTATGTGATGGGCTGACCTCAGTAACAGCCAAACGCCTTCCAAGCCTCTCACTCACCCTCCCACAGGACAGGAAGTGAAGGAAGGCAAGAAGGCTCAGGGTTCAAGGCAATGACAATAAATGAAACTGGTTTCTTTAAACATGTCTGTACAAGTATACGTATCTAGGCAGTAAACTGGCTTTTTCTTATTTCAAGTTCTAGGCAACTCACTCGTTATCAGCAGAAATGGCAGCAACAGAAAACTAGAAAAAAAGCATCAGTAAGACTATTATAATACAGTGGCAAGTACTGAACTACTCAACAGCCAGAAAACTGGTCTATCAAGGATTTATTTTTATGTAATTCAGAAATATTTATTTTACATGAAAAGTAGGTTTTCAAATATATTTACATTATTTTGGTTTCTTTGCAAGTTAATGGTGCTTTAAGAGCTGTGCAAATATAATAAAAAATGTAACCAGTTTGTTCAAAGATGAGGACTTACAAAAGAATCCTGACAGAGATTAAGTAGCAAATACAAAATTCTCTGTAATAGAATCTGAGACAATTATAGTACCAGTGATTTAATAACCCATTCATTTACCCTTTTAAAGGATTGAAAGAAAGAAAAGAATTTTACAAGCTGAAAATTTTTAGATATTAAATGTAGCATATTAAATTAAGATCCTCCTTTTCAGCCTCCAAAATGCTTTATAGCAAATGCTCCATCTCATTCATATTTAAATTATATCAGCTCATGGCAACCTTAGAAAAAGTCAGAACTAATTTAGTTTCTTTAAATGTTTGCAAAATGCAGGTTTCTAAGTCTACCAAATCTACAGATCAGCGTGGATCTAAGTGACAAAAAACCTATCTATAGCAGACTTTGCAACTGAAAATACAGAAATCTTTCACTGGCTTCAGTTGACTTATACTTCTGAGTCTGCTATTACACAGTCTTTCCTTTTGGATCAGCACCTGTAGCTAATAGACATTATGCTATACTCGAGGCAAAATGGAAACAAATACTAAAAAAAAAAAATTACCATTTAAAAAAAAAACTTACAAATTTTTTTTCTTAATCTGTGTCATTAGATTTAAAAATAAATCATCGAATTATAGTCTTGTACAAAAAGAAGAGTACTGCTTGTCACATCAAATTTCTATGATGCAATCCCCAGCACCTTAAAACAGAAGAAAAAACCTACAAATTAAAAGAAAAAAATTTCCCCAGTTTTGAATTTTTGTTTCTGATAGACAAATAAAAAATATGCTTAAATTTATGTTATTTGTAGATTTTAATGCACTTGTTTATATATTTTATAACTTTAAAGAATTTAATGATTATTTGATTTTCAGTTTTATTCTGATGCAGTTCCTACGTTCAATTAAAAAAAAAGAAAAAGAAAGATTGAATATATAATGCTCTTCAAGTTATAATGTATAATAGGACTACTAAGTTTGATCACTATTTTGAAAATTAAGGATGTTTCTTTTTAAATAACCTGAGTTATTTCATATCCATATAAATTTTGTATGTCCTTTCAGATTATCCATGCTCACATAATAGTTTCATTCTAAAAATAAGTTTTTAGACTTCTTGATATGGTTGTTAACACATATGTTTTTTCTCTCTGGAATGTGATACTTTAGAAAAAAATATGTTAGTGGCACTGTGTACACTGAGATTTAATTGAGGACTTCAATAACTTCATTTACTTGAAGACCTTTCTCTGGGATATGGACAGATTTTAAAAATACTGTAAGGATGGGACCATACTGGAATACACAAAAATAAGATACACTCAGT
Organism: Eulacestoma nigropectus; assembly: GCA_013397775.1. Taxonomy (NCBI): domain Eukaryota; kingdom Metazoa; phylum Chordata; class Aves; order Passeriformes; genus Eulacestoma; species Eulacestoma nigropectus. The sequence continues at coordinate 370,436 of VZTE01005077.1, read as the reverse complement.
TACTTGCATTTTGGTGATGTCTGTTTCCCTCAAACCGATCTGTCTAATACTCTTTAGGTTTGGTGATGGACAAGAGGACTTTACCATCATAAATATATGTGTTCAACTGACAATTGTTAAATGTTCAAGGTATTAATCCTAAATTCTGTTATAAGGAAAAAGGCTTATTTACACTCACTTAATATTTATTACCAAATACATTTTGTGGAGGGTCTTCCTATATTTTAATTATGCAGCATATAGGCAGGTACAACAATGCTGTATCTTCACTTTTCAGAAATTACAGAAGTAAAATCCTGTTACTGAAGTTTACCATATGTGTCTTTAAGCATTATAAAAATATATACAACTTAATTTATCTAATCAAATAAATTTGAAGATAAGATTTTTTTTAGCAATGGTTCTGTTCCTTTAGATGTTAGTTCTGATTAATTAGTAGAGGCTTACTTCCTTCCTATGATTCTCCAAATTAACATGCTTTAGCAAAATAAAAATGTCAGAATGCCAAAAGCTGAACAGTCACCACGAATCCAAGATAAAACAAACAGGCACAGATTTAGGAGAAGTCTTTCAATGGGAATTAAAAATAAGGGCTCTTTTTTAAAGAGTAATCTGGAATATAGGAAAGGGTGCTACAGAAAAGGAAGATGTAGAAGTAAATGTCTGGAAAACAGACAGCTATTTATTAAGGATAAGGCAGAGTAAGATAAGTGATGCAAGGCTTTGAAGCATTAGGTGATTTATAGAAGTTTAAAGTAGGAAACATGATTTAATACCATGGGAGTAGAAGGTTGGCACTGTTTTACTGTACTTGAAATAAAACAAAAGGGTAACAGAGAAGGAAGTACATTTATTTAATTTCTAGTTTGGATGCACTCATGTGTGCATCCACAATAGTCTCTGAAGAACCAACATCGATACTGGAATTACAGGTGAGATGGCAAGATCCATAAAGTGATTTACTAGTAGAAAAAGACTGTATCTGACTAGAATGTTTTTCACAATATTGAAGTACTTGTAAGAGTGAGTTGTTGCACATTCTGTGTTACATAAATGGCCAGAAAAAAGCCCAAACAAATAAAACAATAAATAAAACAGGAAAGGCTTAGAGAACAGATAATGAAAAGTTACTGCATTCTCTAGAAAAAGCAAAGATTCCTCCTAAAAAGCCAGAATTTCTCTTCTTTGGAACCATTCCTTATTGGTAGCAGATCCACCCGGAAGATTTCTTTTGGCTTATAAAAGATGATGTGCCAGAAGAAGGATGTTTCTGAAATTAGTCTAAGTTCAAAACAAGTTATACTGTCTTGTACCTGGGAAGAGCTTACAGCCTACTCTTAAAAATACCTGCTAAGACTCAGATGAAAAGTGATAATATGTCAAGCTCCTAAAATTCATTTGTGCCTTATAAATGTCACTAAAAGAAAAGTGTACACTGATTTGGTTTAAAAAATTCCACCACTTACTAATTTAACATCTTCTGTTTCTGCAATTTCCTTTGTAGACATTGTATTTCAATTATTCACCAAGAAAAGATCAGCTCTTAATTTCGTAGGCAATGAATGTTTACACTTTGGAAGGGAAAATTTAAAAATCTCTACAGATCTTAACAGAAAAGATAAAAATAAAACTAAAATATATTATTCAAGACTGTATTTCTTTAATTATGTATGTTAGACAATTTCACACCACACTGCATTTGAGGGGTTTGGTTGGGTTTGGTTTTGAATAGGAAACTCACCGGCAGGAACTGTCGTTTCTCTGAAATAACTTAGTGTGGCCACACTACTTCCTCATATCCATTTTTACCTATTCTCATTTCTAATGATCAGATCTGAATGTAGTTTTTTCTCTAATCACTTTTCTGCTATGCGAGAGTTTAAAAGCATATAGGTATCTTCTCTTTCAGTGTTAAACTATATACTGAGCTTTATAAAGTCCTGTGAAGAGGTGATGGATAGCAGGCTCAAACACATTTATTTTAAGCCCTGCATACATAAACTGACAATAAGTATAATTTTATTTTCAACTGAGAAAATGGCACTAAGCTCAATTCCATTGAAAAGTTCTCTTTAATGACAGCACAGAGCAAAGTTACAAACCATGCATACATTCCTATTAGTCTTCGAGCCTCAAAATTAAGTATGTAGTACATAGCTGTGGAAAATAAGCAAAGATCAATATATTCACTAAGGGAGTAAACAGATAACATTTTATACAGGTGTGTGGTCTAACCCTGGCCAGCAGACACAGAGCCACACAGATGCTAGCTCACCACTCCCCAGTGGGACAATGGAGAGAATCAGAAGGGTAAAAGTGAGAAAACTCATGAATTGAGATATAGTTTAATAGAAAGAGCAAAAGCCGTGCACACACGCAAAGCAAAACAAGAAACTCATTCACCACTTCCCATGGGCAGGCAGGTGTTCAGCCATCTCCAGGAAAGCAGGATTCCATGCAACAATGGGAAGACAAACACCATCTCTCTGAACATCCCCCCCCACTTCCTCTTTCCTTCCCCCTCCACAGCTTTCATTGCTCAGCATAGCACCATAATGGTGTGGCATATCCCTTTGGTCACTTGGTGTCAGCTGTCCCAGCTGTGGCTCCTCCCAACTTCCTGTGCATCCTCAGCCCCTGGAGTGATGGGAGAGTGTGAAAAGCAGGAAAGGCCTTAACGCTTGATAGCTAATACATTACTGTGTTATTAATATTGGTTTGGTCACAAATCCAAAACATGGCACCATATAAATTGCTATGAAGAAAATTAATTCTATCCCAGGCCAAAACAGCACAACAGATAACTTAATTCAGTGCAGGGGAGAGCTGTCAGAAGAAAATATGCAGTTCTAGTCTGGCCCCTCAGTAGCATCAGTCTTACTGACATCCTTAGCCAAGCTGGATAAAGGGCATCAGAAGCACAGGTTCTCCCACTTCAGATGTGAGACACAATTCTTTGACCTTGGTTTGCAGAGAATTAAAAACTCCAGTATACACACATAGTTCATCCATGGGGACAGAAGGGAAAAGCAAACGTGATGTGACAGATTATGTCATGCTGCTTAAGGTTGTTATTGACCCTGTGATGATAACCATGTTACAGGGACCTTACTAGAAGCTAAAAGCATTACAAGCTCTCCTTTCAATAATCAGCTAGTAAAACAGAATAATCTTTTATTTATTTTTTTCATCCTTTTTCTCTTAGATAGTTTAATCAGACAGCATATGGCCTTAGATGATTCACATAATTTTAGAGTACAAAAAAGGCCACTCTTATTTTCAGTCTTTGACTGCCTTCTCTTAAAAAACACATTCCTGTTCAGTGTGGATCTAGTTCATGTAAAAAAAAGCATTTTCTTACTTTTATTATAAGGCATCATACTGAGTACTTCTGTGTGTTTAAATAAGCTATATAAAGCAAAAAGGCTGTATGTTGTTAGTCAATGTATGCTATTGCATATATGCTGCAAAACTGCTACTATAAATAGGACATTAATTTCAATGTAAAGTATAAAATAATTCCAATAAATACAGATGATTCAATTAAATCTTTAGTCATTTCATTTATTTATTTATATTTTTACTAGGCCTCATAATTTAAGAATCAGAGCCTGGTAGTTGAAATTAATTTAGTGAAGAAACTAAATTTGATATTAAACGTGCTAGAAAAAAATTGATTGCGTTTTGTAAAGAAAAGTGTACTCAGACCAAACAAGATAACTATGTTCATTCTATGCACTGTATGGCTCAGCTAAATACTCTATGCATAAAAGAAAAATTCAAGATCTGATCATTTTTACAAAACCAGTTTCCAGCCTCTGAGTACTTTTTCATTCTTCATTGCCTCAGAAAAGTAGGAAAAAAAGAGCAGAAATCCATTAGCTGTTTCTTCAGTTCTTAAACTTCTTGAGAGAAAACTGTTTTTTTGTTTATACAGGTTAAGAGAAGGAAGAGAGCAGATGTCTGTATTCCACATTCACTGAATTCAACCACATGATCAACATAACTTCTTAGACCAGTATTTACTGAAGCTGGAGATGGAGTCTTTGGCTTAGGAATGGGGCTTGTTGCCCACATATAAATGCATGGTAATACCACAGTATGTAATAACCCCTTCCTCCTTTCTTGTCCTTACTCTCACTGATTGTAAAGGTAAACCTGAGAATAGGAATAGGTAAAGTAAGGGTTATGAACAGAGCTGTATTTCTCTCTGCTCCCAAAGTCTGTAGAAAGGGTTAAGGCAGCTAAAGTTGTGTCAGCTGTCTCAAATGATCAGTTTCTGGATACTTGCTGCCCTTGTAAAGGCAGGGCTTCGTGAGTCATGGGGTTAGAGGAAGATGTCCTGTAACATACATTTTAGCATTGCTTATTGTTGTGGAGAAAACTTGAAAATTTTAAATGGCAAAAACAATAAAAGTGGAATAAAAGGAAACAAAATGCATTAAAATACTCAGGAGGCAATTCAAATCTATTCAAAATCCAATTTTTGAGCTGTTAATTTTTGCAATGTATATGCAGTGAAACCTTGTTAAAGAAGCATGAGAGACTCCTTGTACAAAACATGACAGCACTGAGATTATGTCCAAAGCTAAGGAAAGCTTGTAGTTGGCTTCAGATAGATGGGTGAAACTGAAATTTTGTGTGCCAGGAACAGTCAGAGAAGACAGTAGGAAAGCAAAGGATATGGTGAGGAAAAAGACTGCTAATATACTTCAGAAAAAGAACCAAGGGACAGAGAACTTTCAAGATAGATGTTCTGAATTATGGACAGAAAAAACAAATCTGCTATTTGCTTCTTTCTGTACTCAGGAAAATAATGAGACATGTACTTCCATTAATTAAAAAAAAAAAAGGTTATTTCAGTGTCAGTTTATATTCCTTGTGTAAGTGTACACAAACCTGAAGAAAGACTCACTAAAGACTTAGATCACAGTAGAAATTAATCACAGATAATATAAGGAAAATTAACATGTGAATGATTGCAAGTTTTCTGTGATAAGAAAAAAAACATTGATAATGTATGCAAGAATAGATAATTAGAGAAAATATTTTTTTAAACTTTTAATATGAGAATGGCCATTCTCAAAATTGAGGATTACATGACCTACTAATTGGTAAATCTTCTAGGATGCTAAATACACTATTCAATCAAATAATTGATATTTGCAGTTTTAAATATTGTCTTAATTACTGGATTAAAAAACTGTATACAATCTAAGAACATGTGTACAGGATATCTTTCAATGCAAAGAAAAAGTCAAAGGAAAAATGCGTTCTTGGTGAAAATTGAACCTTTTAAAACAAACAGCCAAAAAAAAAGAGAAAGGTCACAGTCTTAAAAAGCAGCATGCTTCCCTACGCAATGTCATGAGATATTGCCTCACACAACCTTAATAAAATACGCTATATGACCATACTTCAGTCTTGTATGTAAACTACTGGTTTAGCTGATTATCAAAATCAAAGTATGTGAAATGAAAAACTCCCAGTCACACTGCAAAATTTAACTAAGAGTACATTCATGTTCTCTTGCTTTCTGCTTTGTATTTCTCTTACATTTTAATAACATATTACTACGTACTGGGTTTGCCTCACCAGGGTTTGGTAGCAGGGAGCCTACAGGGGTGGCTACTGTAAGAAGCTTCCAGAAGCTTCCCCTGCTGTCTGAAAGGAACAATGTGAGCTGGTTCCAAGGCAATGAAGGCAGAGCCCATCAGTGACAGGGGCAGCACCTCTGGGATAATGTTACTTAAGAAGGGTGAAAAAACTGCACTGCAATGGCAGCCAGAGAGAAGAGGGAGAATATCTGAGAGAAACAGCCCTGCAGACACCAAGGTCAGTGCAGAAGGATGGGGAGAAGGTGCTCCGTGTGCCAGAGCAGAGAGCCCCTGCAGCCCATGGTGCAGACCCTATGTCCCAGGCTGTGCCCCTCAGCCTGTGGAAGTCCATGATGGAGCAGCAGATATCCACTGGCAGCACGTGGAGGACCCCACACCAGAACAGATGGATACCTAAAGGAGGTGACAGTCCTGGCAGGACCTGTGGCCCCATGGAGAAAGGAGCCCCTGTTGGAGGAGGTTTACTAGCAGGACTTGTGATCCCGTGGGGGATCTATGCTGGAGCAATCTGTTCCTAAAGGAATACACCCCATGGAAGGGACTCACGCATGGAAGGGAGCAGGGGAAGTCTGTGAGGAGTCCTTCCTCTGAGGAGGAAGGAGAGGCAGAGACACATGATGAATTGATTGCAACCCCCATTCCTGGTCCCCCTGCATTGCTAGTGAAAGGAGAGGTAGAGAAAACAAGGAATGAAGTTGAGCCTGGGAAGAAGGATGGAGTGGAGGAGATGGTGTTTTAAGAGTTGGCTTCATTTCTCATTACCCTATTCTGATTTCATTGGTATTAAATTTTAATAGTATCCCTAAGTCAAGTCCATTTTGCCCATGATGGTGGTCAGTGAGTGACCTCTCCCTGTCCTTATCTCAGCCTACAAAACTTTCCTTATATTTTCTTTCTCCTGTCCTGATGAGGAGAGGAATGGTAGGGTATGACTACCGACTTTGGTTGGCACATGGCATCCAGGCACAGTCAACTCACTACACAGTGAAATTAAGATTCTTTCATAAAAAAGGAATATTCAGGAGTGGTCCATCAAAGTCTTTAATTTTAATTACTTTCAACATTTTATCACAATATTTACCAGTGATGTTTTCCAAAACAAGATGTGGGCACAGCTGTGACTAAACGCTTCATCACAAATGGTTTTGGATCCATCATCCTTTTTTATAGATAAAGTTTAATTCAGTGCAGCAAAACAGGAATAAGCAGTTTATTGTTGCAACACTGATGTGCACAGTGACAAAATATTCACTGGCTGTATCACTGGCCCTACTTATGAGTCATCAAAAAATTCTCTATTGCATACTAAATGCCTCAGCCACGCTGTGCTTTTGTCTCATAGGTACTTAATATTTGGTGCTTCTGAATAATGCATGTGAACACCAGTAAACATGAAACTCGGGGAAAACTATGGCAGAAATTGAGTTAGTGTTTGCTGATATCAAAATTAGGTTTTATGTGGGTTCTATTTCATTTCCAAATATACCTTTATTCACAGGTATTTTTACCTGTATTTAGGGTAGAATAAATCCTACTTTCCAGATAAAATTGTCGTAATTACTGGCGAAAAGACCCTGCATTTGTAACAGATGAGATACACATTTTATATACTTTGCCTTCTTTGCCAAAAATGCACTCTGCTGGCTCATTTAACATGCAATTTCACCTTTTAATTATAAAAATATAAGTGCATTTTATAGCTTCAACTTTAGGGTGTATGTTTAGTATTCACAAAAAAAAGATGCAAAGATGAGATGCTATGGGGAAATAATGAAGAAAGTTTTGCAATGACACTAAGCAAAACAAAAAGTCTCAAAGCATAATTACTGTATAACATATTATTGGTGAGTCCACTGAGAAGACTAATGTTCAGTCCATAGGACTGACCATTTGCTATTATTAGACCAATCCATAGGTGCATTCAAGCCATATGATTGTTTCAGCAAAAACTTTTGATAGAAGATGTTTAATCAAAAATAATAATAGGCAGATATGTGAGTTGTTGTTTTGCCTCATAGTAATCAACTGTTCAACAATCTGACACTTGACTAAATATCCTTTATAGTTCCTCTCTACATGCTTCTTGAGAAATTTGAAAGGACAGAATGATCAGCTAATGTTTCATGAAGATAGGTAAGAAGGCATAAATTTCATTGTAAAAGACAGCCCCAATTTCCCCACCACCTGATGGTGCTCAATGTGCCTTTCAAAGCCACGGCACAGAGACCAGGCTTTTATTCCATATGGTAACTTCTGAATTTTGATGACAAATTCTGTTGTTTCTCTAAAGAGATGACTACTAACAGAGAAGATACTGAGTACACTGAAGAGGCTGAATAGATGTGCCCGATGTGGAAACACATCCCTTTTGACCAGTGGACAAAGGGAAAGCAGTAAACAAGGGTGTTTTGGATTTTAGAAAAGCTTTTGATATTCTCCCTCACAGCATTTTTGTGAATAAAATGTTCAGCATACAGCGAGAGATGCCCACAACATGATGGGTGAACAACTGGCTAAAGGGTCAGGCTCCAGGACTTATAGTAAATGAGGTAACACCTCTCTGGTGGCCAGTCACTAGAAGTGACATACTCTAAAAGCTAGCTGATAAACCTGCTTGACCTCAACACATGAGGTCTCTAAATATTAACTAAAAAAAAAAAAAAAAAAATTGATAATACATGGCATAGAATTTGCATTGTACAGTGCTTGCAAGTAACAATTTTTCCACCTTTTGTAGCAGAAGACCCTGCACAACTTAAATTCCACAACAGCATTCTTCCGGTTGTCCATTTGATGACACTCACATTTGACAGTGGATTTCAGGGTCCCACTGGAAAGCTTAAGTGCACACACGCTTTGCGTGCTTTCTTATGTAGGCACCCTGAGGACAAACAATTAATTAACAGAGAGTTTGTTCAAAGGAAGTGCTTTTAAGGTGCTTCTTCCTATTGTAATTCTTTATAGATTATCAATTTGAACCTTTTGGACCATCACAGTGTTGCACAGTAACCTTCCTTCCTCTTCTCCCCTGTCACCAGCAAGTAGCATAGCTGTCAAGAGATAAAATGTTCAGATTGCTCCTAAAATAAAATAAATCAAAATAAAGCATCCTTTTAGGTAGACCTTCTGGGGAAATATTTTCTGTCTGCCCTATTTCTTTATCACCTGGGGAAAAACCTAGTTTCTAAAGCTAGAAAGCTAGTGATGGACTGCTCACTACAAGAATTTTTAAAGAGAAAAAAAAAAAAGAAAAAAAAGAACCATGACACTGAAGCAGACAGATGATCTCAAACCTTTCTGCGATTAACTGGATACAGAAGAAAATGAAATAGCTACCTAAGAAGACTATTTTTTCAAAGTGATTTATATGGTATATTAAACAGCAGGAAAATCCTTTCTAGAAAAATCCTTTGGAGAAAGAACATGTACTCATATTAGTGTTTGGTACACTGCTGCAGCACATAAATATCCAAGGTGACAAATACAGGACTGGGATTGCAGTTAATGAAATTATGCCATAAAATAACTATTGCCTTTAATTCCCAATATGTAGTTGTTTTTATTTATTTATTTTAAAAATAAATAAATGTTGCAGAATCTCATTCTCTCACCAGATTAGGATCCTGTACTTTTAGGATACTCACAGCAATACCTTCTCAGGTGCAATCTATCAGATGCTGCATCTGATAATATTCATGACCTTCTCCCCTGTCATCAGTCTTTACTGTTTGTAAATGAGTGCTACAGTGGCATCTTCTGGCATACAGAAGAATTAATTGCCTTCTTGCTGTGAAAGAACATTGCTGTTTAAAAAGGTAAGTTAAGAAACAAGACTAAAGAAAAGAACTGAAATGAAAATCACCTGCTGTTCTTCAATTATTCTGTTCAGAGCAATTGAAACAATAATGAATGGTGAGAAATTAAAATCCACTTCTTTTCTAGGTGGCCATTTGGACACGAGAGTTTATGTGTGAGGCAACTGCTTCTAAGCCTATTAGTATCCTACATAATGACTCATAATTATGTCAGTTGACATAAAATGACAAATGGTAGTTAATTAGAAAAAGGAAGGAGCAATAAAAAAAAGAAGAAAAAAGGCAATAGATAGCACTAGCTAGAAGAGAAATAAAATCTGATTGTTCTCTTTTTCGATCCATATCTAAACACTTTCTTTTACATTTTATGACTTACATTTCTTAGAAATTGCTGCACAGTAAAATAAATTAATGTTTATGGATTTGGGGATGATGAGAGTTCTTAATGAACTGAATATCACATTTGAAATTTTACTAGAAAACTACTTTATAACTGCATAAAAATGTTACTGAGCTAACAGTTTTTAATCACAATCTCTTTATATATTATATTTTCCTTTTCTATGATATATTCTATGTCATTATGCATCACACGTCTTGCTCAGTGCATTCAAATAAGTGAATCTTGAGAAGCAGAAGCAGCAACTTCTTCAGTCTACTTGTAAGAGCCTTAAAGGGCACACAGGTTCTGAACACAGGTCGTGAGAATTTACATTTTTTTCTAGTATCTATTGAATTTTTCCTTTTTTTTGTGGAAGTTGTTAACACCAGTATCAATCATGGGGCCATATTTCACCATGTAAAACTACTGGGATTTTGCTAGCTGGTGATGGTCTCAAAGGACCTAATCCTGAATTTATCAAAATACTTGGCACAGGAATGGGAGCAGCTGAAGTCCTGAGGTAAAAAACAGATCTACAAGCAAACACTTGTTAACTTACTGCAGACAGAGCTGTAGAAAAACTAACAGATTTTGCCCTCTGACAGGCCAAACCCCTGTGTGTGTGTGCAGCAGTAGACTCTCAGCTGAGTCCACAGAACTGGCCAGAGAGCTGGCTCATGACCACAGCGAGTGATTAAGCTCTGCCTGTCCCCTTGGCCCTACTTCCAGAAGTGATTCCCTCTTGAAAAAGACAGGACTCTCCTGTGGCACCTGACACACCAGTGCCCAGTGTGCAAGCACTGGATTTATGTGCCCAAATCATATGCCTGTATGAGAATTGTAGCAGCTACTCAGGAGGCCCTTAACTTCAGCTTGTGCTGTAAAAGCAGTGGCCTGGGGATGACTGCAGGCAGCATGAACTTGAGAAAGAAATCCAAATGGGAGAAAAGATCCATGTTTCAGAGAGTAATGGACGTAATGGACTTGACATAAAAAATGCTAGTGACTTCATGGTTACACAAAGGATGCTTTGATGAAGTCTGTGCCTACTGAGCTGTGGCTTAACCCTCTCTTTCTGCAACTGGGTATATCACAATGAAGTGGGAGATTTTCCCTTCCTTAAGCACATCTACTGGCCTTGAGAAGTGTCTGCTTAATGGGGCTCTAAGTAAGAAAAATAACTCATGTTAGACATATCTAACCACACTGCTACTGGCCAATATGTGGCAAAGTTGTTCTAGTTAGCCAACCTTTGAAAACTCAACAACTGGAATTTATGTCCAGATTAATTTATCTAAATAGAGGTATCTAGAGTATAAGGTTTAATAAATCTGAGCTAGCTTCTCTTATAATCCCTGGAAACAGAGTTCATACAGTCAAAACAAACCAGTGAGCACATACAGAAACAGACTCCTGAAATGTCCTGCTAACATGACATCGTGTCTAAACAACAGAGTCCCACCCCTCTAATTAGGTGTCTGCTCTGGTTTTTGCCTAGAAAAAAACTTTTCCACACAGCCTTGCAAAAAATTTTTCCACACATTTCATTCCAGAAACTTAAAATCAGTACTTCTGCCTATCATCAGACCAATTCTAGCAATGAGACATCACAATCCTAAATCAGATTGGAATTATATCAGTGACTAACTGCTTCCCTTTAAAAGAACAAAAGAAAAAGGAAAGTCAACTTGCTGCCTTCTGGATACATTATTTTATAGAATACAGGTCATAACTGAGTATTTTAGAATAATTTCACTCTCTTTCAGGGAACAACTGATGATTTGTAACTGACTGTTTCTTGGGGAAAAAAAAAAAAGATAGTGCTAAGTTTCTATAACAAACAGAAATTAATTGATTCTCTTTTATCTAAAAGTTAGAAAATGATTTGAGCATGAATTACTGAGAAGCAGATTAGTCAAGGCACTGGAGTTATAATCATTAATAGTGGAAGACGCAAATATGAAACTAATCTAATTTAAGTCTCTGCACAGGTTGCAAAGGGAAGTCTCAGGAGATCACACACACTTTGATTTTCTAAAAGAATACAATAAAGACTGGAGATGCATGACAGGCCAAAGAGCTATCTTTGACTATAAATCACCTTTGAGTCAATCAAAGTGTGACATTTATCATGGTTACTGTCTGTTTAAGAAATAGAAAGATTACAGTCCGATATGATTCACAACTTTGAAAAAGGACCAATTCTTTCATAAGTAGATTTAAAAAGTGTTTTACAGTTCCTTTTTGATTCAGTGAAATAATTCCTTTTTCATGCAATGGCTATGAAAGTTTTGGTTTGTTGTAATTTGACATTTATTTTTGTGTTAAAAATCTAAAAGGAGAAATGGGTCAAAGAGATACCAAGTTTGATAACAAAACACACCATGGGATTCACAGACATTCTCAATTCTTTTTGCACCAGTAACCATTTTCTCCATCACAGATGATGGAAAACAGGAATGATTTCTTCTCCCAGCAAACTAGGCCTTTCAGACAGCATGAATTCTGTTGTACAGGTCTTATTACCTGTATTTGCAAGTACGCCATCTATTTTTTATTGTAAGAACTCATGAGTGACACTGACAATAAGACCGTGAAGTACATTGGGAGATATTTGACCCTTATCTAAAAATAAATATCAAAATTAAATCAGAACCAGAGTAAAAGCAAAAAAACCTAACTTAGGGAAGGAGTTTTCTAACTAACTTTAGATATTTGTACTTAAGCTACTGAAGCTTGTCCTTTTACAATCAGTTGAGAGAAATAAGGATTGTAGGGCAAAATTCTTCGCATCTTAACAGACATGCTTAATGTAGGCCTAATGAACTGTGCCCTCATGTGTTTACTCATTTTCAGTGATACATATCTATTTCTTTACAATATCTGTAAAAGAAGTCTAAATTCTTTAGCTCATGAAGAAAAATCCTCTCTCTTTGTCTATCGTTATTAAAGTAGGATTGCATTCTAAGGAAAAAAAGAAATACAGAATAGGCTATAGCTGTCCTCCAATATTCATGTTTAGATTTTGGATAAGAACAGGTAGAGTTTTTACTGTAAACTTTAAGTAGCTAATCTGATCATTTTAAGGAATTGTTACTAGAATAAGATAATAGTTTCAAACTACATAGAGGTTAGCTTTATATTTTCTGTCACTCAAAGAAATAAAACCAGTTAATGTCCACAAAAAAAAAAAAAAAAAAAGGGGCAACTCATTTTGAGGCCTTTTGTCTGTAGAGTAGAAGTAAACTGGAAGAGTAAAAGAATCATCTAAAGTGGATAATAAAAGCTATCATACACAATATGGGAAATGGAACATCAAGAGTGAGATGATGCTTTTCCCCTCCCCCTGCTAAAAAAAATTAAAACATTGACAGATTTAAAAAGAAAAATCTGAAATTATGAAGAATTTCTTATAGAAAGATCTCCTTTGCATAATAAAATCACCGATAAGGGCAACTGGAGATGAAAGTGACTCAGAAGGTCTGTTTTTAAAAATACATTGCCTTTTCAGCATTTATTTGAAGTAAAAACTCTCAGGTCTTTGAGGATTAGATATCACTACTTAGAGAAAGAGATTGGTTTAAAAAACAATTACTTAAAAGGAATGTATTTTTGCAGGAAAACACCTGCTCATTTTTGTTTTTTATAAAGGAAAACAATATAAATTCTCATCCACTGAATTCATGGAAGTATTTCATAAAAAAGTAAGGGTGATTTGAATACAGTGATCAAGAGTTATAAAAAATGTTCTCTTCATATCCTTAATACATTATTATGAAACACATTTCAAAGAACACATTAAAGAATAACAAATATTTATTTATTGAATTATAACCAATGAATAATCAGAAATTATTAAAATTTAATAGTAACATTGGTTAAATGAAATATTACACAAAATAAAAGGCTCCAAATTTCTGGTAATTTCAGAACTAGTGGTATTATTATAAGGTAATGCCTTTAAAAATACAATTAGAATTTTGTAACTTCAACTAAACCCATTATGTGGTCTCTCTGAAAAATACAATCTCATATGAAGTCAGTGAAATGATGTCTACTCAGAAAGAATTCAATCAGAACAAATTTCAAACCTATTACCTTTGTTATTTTCCAATTAACCATACTTTGCATAAACTAGAAGTGTATTTTTACTTGATTTTGCATATATCAGATGCACATGCAAAAATAAATAGTCCATAACCTAATATAGAGTAGATAAGAGATTTTATTGTCTTATAGGAAAAAAAATACGTGAAGGCACAGTTATCTTTTTTAAGAGTTGCTCCCTTGACGAAATTTTCAAAGTTCTGGTCTGTTAATGGGGTGAATCATAAACCTCTGAAAGTTTTTTTGGTAAAAAAAGACTAAAAGAGGTAAATTCAGGTCAGACACAAGTGAAGTGGTTATTCTGGTTTTAGTCTATATGGCAGCCGAATGGCTTTAACCACAGCTGTAGAGACTTAGCCTTATTATTATCTTCTAGTTTTTCTTACTCTATCCAAATAACTAAACAGTCTTTTCACCAGAGAGAGACAGACCTACTATAGGTAAAGGTAGGAAACAATGCACTTGGGATAGTATGCTGCTTTTTGAAGGATTAGCCTTAACGGATTTTCCACTGGCTCATTTGTGGGATTGGATTGGTAAATAACACAACTTCTATCGTACCACATAAACCATTTGCATTTATACTCACATTTTATACTCTGTTTGTGGAATGGATATGATTAACCATTTCTTGCTTAGCTAGAAGAACTGGCATTTAGTGATGGTGCTTGATGCATTTTATAGAATTGAATGCTGGCTTTTTTTAACCTTACGAATCTATCAATAAACAGTTTGTATTCCCCATCTCAAAATTCTGCTTATAGATGGAGGTTTGTCTTTGAGACGTCTGAAAGATCCTTGTAGAGGAGGAGTGGGAAATGAGGGAAATCACAAAACAATCCACCCCATTTTGAAAGAGGGATTACAGCCTTGCCTTATGTAGGGCAAAAACTTCCATGCAGAAGGTGTTTTTACTCTCTACCTGTCTTAAGAGTACCATTCAGAATTAAATCTTATAGTCCACAGTAGGAAACTTGATGTATTATTCACTGTCAGGTCAGTTTTAGCAAGGACTGTCTCTGTACTTGGTTTTCTGTACCTCTGTAATTTCTTGTGTGCTTTTTGGCATAAATTAGGTGAAATAAGGAAATGGTGTATTAGTTCTTCATTCAGTATGTAACTTGTTGATTAAAACAGCTTAAAAGTGTTGATATATCTGGAAGACCAATCACAAGAATTTGGGGGTTTTTTCCCCTCTTTCTATCCAAGGAAATAGCCTGAAGGATGTCCATGCTGGTGAAAAGTTAGAAGGAAATGCCTAAATCCATGGAGAGGTGTTATTTGGAGCCTTAGTGTTCTCCAGACTGATAAATTACTCTTTTATTAATCCGTTACCACATAAAGTATCTGTCTCCACCAAAATACCAACTTTATTCTGATGCATAGCATATCAGTTCAGATGATACACAATCTGCATGATACCTTGACCACACAATACCATATTCTGTATTTCTCTGATTATTCCAAAAAGAAGCTCTCGAAGAACTATGGTCTTCACAGGAGGATGCAGAGGAGAGAAGAACATGCTGGAGTATGTCCTCTGTGCTCAAGTTTGAGAGGCACAAAGCAGTAGGCAGGAGGGTTTTTTGGAAGTTTTTAAAAACTAGGAAGTAATAAATCAGATTTTGTTCAACAGGCAGGTCCTGTACAATAGCACTTTTGTAAGAGTGGCACTGGCTACTTTTCATTCTACTGCTATGGAAATAAAAAAGTATTTAGGACATTCTTTATTCTGCTAAATAGCTATAACACCTTTTATCTTATTCATTTTCCTCAGGAAATATAAAAGAATGGATGAGAAAGCAATAAACATCAGTACTTTGCCAGAAGTCTGTTTCTTTACTGGTAACCACGAGCGCAAATATTTATACATTTGTTCAATGAAATGATACATGTAGTAAAAGGCTCCAGATTTCTAGTAACTTCGGAATTAGTGGTATTATTATAAGGTAATTCCCAGCAAAATATAACCCCATGTAATTAATACAGGTAATTTGTAATAATTGCACTGCTTTGATGTGCTCTTTCAGACCAGTGAGTGTGCTCATTAAGCACTATATGATAACTTAAAACCTTTGAAGAGCAATTGTGCTTCTTTGTGTTTTGGTAGCCTCTGTCATCAAAATCTTCATGTGGATGTAATATGTTAATATAAGGCAAAAAATACACTGTTGCGAAACATGAAATTTTTTATTATCTGACTTTATTTCTGTCTCTGTGTAAATTCCCTCAGCAAATTTTACATAACCCTTCCCCTTATTTGTTTTTGAATTAAAAATCCAACCTGACAGAAGAGTTTCAATCCATTACTCAGGTTAAATTCATCACTCAAGAAGTACAAATGTTGACTTGTGTTAAGAGAGAGCTGATATTCTTTAAATAGAAAAGAACCAAAAATTGAAATATCATCTTTTATTTTTTTCCAATGCATAATATCATTATGCAGGTCACACCTTTTTGCAAAATACTGCATAGGAAAGCTGTCTTGTAACTTTTCTCAGTTTTTACAAGGCATTTTAAATGGAATTATTTTGTTTTTTCTTTCACTGCTTATATTGGTTCTGGCTGAGCTAGAGTTCATTTTCCTGTAGCAGGCCCCACCGTGCTGTGGAGTTTGGTGGCACCTGGCATCTAGCCAGGGTCAACCTACCACAGGGCTTCATGTCGTTATACATCTAGCAACTTCACCTGTACAAACTTCATTGGCTGGTGAGGGTCTATGCTTAGGAATCCAAAAGTGGGTTTGGCATTTCTTTTTTGGTGGAAATCATTTGAACTTTTTCATCCTTTGGCTTTGTTTATGCTTCAATAATTTATATCATTATGTATTTTTGTGCCAACACTTGATCATGCACACAGAAAAATCTTTGAACTTCATATGTGTAGACAATATGTATGTTCTTGCTGAAAGTAAATACTAATTCTGGAAATGCAAATTTTTCACGGGAATGAACTAATTGCAATAAATCTCTCTCTTCAAAAGATTTTCAGCTCCATAAAAGACAAGGATAAGAGAGAAAAGAGTTCAGATTATGACAGTCTTTAGTTGAAAAGGAAGGGTGAGATTCCTCTAGCCTCCCAAATAGCAATAGCCTATGAGAATATTGTTGTTAAAAGTTAGTGTAATATTTAGACCAAGGGTGGCATTCACAGCAAGAGCTTTTATTTTTCTTATTTACTTTTAATAGAATTGAGATGTTCTGAACTGAGTGAACTATGAACAGTGAAGTCATGTAACCCTTCCAAAGACACCTGAATAACACTTCACATTAACATTCAGAATTAGGAAGAATACTCTTGTGTGTAAATAAAACCTGAAATCCTACTCAGACATAAGGGATGTCTTACTTTACTGAGGTAACAGAATGCAGATGAGAGTTTAAAGGAATTTAACAGATGGCAAACATCATAATGGAGATTTTATTACCAGCTTTAAGTAGTTTTAGTCCCAGAATATGCCACTAGAATCAGATTTAACAAAGAGAAAGACAACTATACTGAAGTGGGTGAAGGAGCAGAAAGAGGAGAAAGGATGTTTGAGACTTGAGAATGAAGTATAATGTCACACAAGAGACATAGACTGGTTTATGTGTATGGAGATCACAACATAAAGCCTTTTCCAAGCTATTTTACCTCTACAGCATAATTTGAACAAGAAAATAATAATCTACAGATTAAGAAACCTGTGAAATAAAACATTTTGGAGACGTCTTTCTTCAAAGAGAAAGAATATTAGGTGAGATAAAAATTTTAAAAAGAGACAAGGTCCGCCCATATATATCTTAAGCACAAAGATATTTCTGCATATTTGCGCCCTGAACTAGATCTCTGGCTGCAGAAAAGAAACACGTGTGTTGCATGTTAAAATGAGCAAAGAAAGACAAATTAGTGATAGAGCACTTTTCAGAGAATCGGTGGTCTTGCTTAAAGTATTATGAGAATTTTGATAGATGGTATTGAGAACCTCAGTTGAGTAATATTGGGATTAGTCCTTCCTCACAGAACTATTTGGAAACAGATTCAAATCAATATGTAGGTGATAAGTATTTGTTGTTATTACTGCTGCATTCTGCAGGGGGTTTTGAAGAGGTATTTCACTGTGACGCACGAAATTGTCCTGTGGGAGCTCCTGGGTTAGAGGAGAATAAAACTAGCAAATGAAGTGTCAAGACTTTATACTACTGTTTATTTTATACATTTAAAGTACACTATCCTTTCTAGTAGGATTTCTTCAAATAACTGCACCGATTTACCATATTTTAAAAGTACTTATGAAAGAGCAAACCAGTCAGCACAACTGTAGCAATTGGAAACATTGAATATAATGTAATGATTTACTGTTTGATAGGAAAACTAGCTTTTTTTCAAAATATATATATTTTAAACACTTTTGTAATGCAAGGCTATCATTTCTGAGTTACAAATACCAAATATCTTAATTGGCCTTCTAAAGCCTAAAGGCTGTCACCACATATTTGTCAGTCTTCAACACTAAATGAAATAAATTCTTACATCTCTAGTACTGAGTGTGGAAACAAGAAATCTTTCACTTCACAAGCTATGTGTACACATAAAATAGGTACAAGTTTGTTTTGGCAGAAGAGTATCACTCACCTTCCTCCCTGTTCCTTCTGGCTGAGTATCAGACACGTGTTCAAAAGGCAATGATATGGCATGAAAAAGAAGGCAGATGTGTCTTTATTTTTATACCCAGCAATGTACTAAAAAAGGGCTGGTTCTGTATCATACTTTAATATCTTATTAAGATCATTAAGTTGTTGCACATGGGATCATCTCCTTGTTGCAAATGTCTGCAGAAGTTACCAGAAAAAAGAGCCCGGGCTATGAGTAGGACCTCTAGACTCTACTATAGAAAAAAATATGTAGCAATCCCCCTTTCTTTCCTGGCTGGTTATGCGAGAAAGCAAAGTTGTCCAGAAGAAAAAGAATCCAGGAAGTTTTCTTCATAAGGAAAAATAATACTAACTGTGTGACCCACAGAGAAGCTAATGCTGAGGATCAAACATACTGTGGTCAACTTGTAGACTTAGCTGAAATTCAGACATATTTTCAAGGAGCTGTAAGCAATATCATCATAGTGAATCTAACATTTCAGTTTAAAAACAAGGAGTTTAAAATCTGACTTAGCTTTTAATTGATACCAGTCACCCAAAGTTAAGATAATTACAGAAAATTATATATGTTGCATAAATAGATGTAAAACATATATATTAAAAATATCAGCCTAAATTCTTATGATGTTCATATTTTTTCAATTCTAGTTCTCACATAAAATCTTAAATCATGAGAAGATAATTTCTTACTAAAATATATTGTTTTTCACTTTAAATCTAACTTTAAATTCCCAAAATCCTGCTCATATATCACAATGATGCAATAGAAGAATTTTTCAAGCACCTGTTTCATTTATCTTAAACGTACACTTAAACATATACTTAAAGATATAAGTGACTGCTGAAAAAATTATGTTCTCGACCTATATTGTTACAAAATTCTTCAAAATGGAACGTTTTAACAGTTCTGTTGGACAGTCCATATCTGACACCCCAGAACAAAGTAGGACTCTTTCTGGTATACATTAAAGACAATTTCTACGGTGAATTCCAAATAAGAAATGCATGCCAGCATAAATCCATAAAATCACAAGAGCTCATGGAAGGTACTAGTAGCTCAAGATTTATGCACAAGTCAAAATATCGAACAGTAGAGATTCATATTTTTGTTCTATAATATCTTAGAAAAAGTTCAAATGAAACAGAATTACATGCTATGTCTAACACATAGCTTATAATTCTAGCAATTTAGAAGATGTAGTATAAAGAGAATATGAAGGCTAATTATAATTCTGACATTTTCAAAAGATTACACTAAATATATCAACATGAAAATTCTAATGCAGTAGAAGAGAGTGAAATAAAATATACTGTTCTTGAAATTCTTTTGTCATTTAATACATCCTTAATAGCTCTAGTCATGCTATAAGACTATTCTACAGTCCTTCAATACCACAGAGTGTCATTATCAAACAGATATAATATATACAGTATTCCAAGGGACATCTGGTTTTAAGTGTTTGAACTCCTAACTTCTTTATCCAAAAGGGCACTCTCAGGAAGTAAGTGTCCAAACTTTTTTGGATTGCTCAAAATCCCATCTAGACTTCTAACAGAACTTGAAAATGTATAGACTAAGTGTCAGTGCAAGAGGATCTTAGGCTGATTCCAAACTGACTTCTTAAGGCATGCTCCAGAATGTTCAGCCTCATTTTTCCAGCAGTTCAAAAACAAACAGGCAACTGCAGCTTCTCTACAGCAACTTTTTTAAATTGCCTCTTTACTGTCAAGGCATTAAAGGACTTGGGCTTTGCATCTAAGCCTGAAAACTTGCAGCACCCTCAAATTCAGTGAATATACATAATGCAAAATGCGGAAATGCAGTTTAGATGAAAAAATTCATCTATTGCCACCATCTCTGATGCCTATATTTCTACACTGGGAAGAGAAATAAGACATGCAGACAAATGTCCTGATTCAGAGAAGTAGTAAGTTACTTTGCTCATGGTTAGAGTTCTATGCCATTCAACTGCACAATCACAGGATTTTTTAATGAATATTGTTACAGATGTGCTTCAGAGAATAAACAAAACAAAAATAAAATGCAACCAAACAAAACCCCAAACTACATAAAAACAAAACAGTAAGAAAAATGGAAAGATGCATAAGAAACTGTAGTGGCATTATTGTTGAGTGCTTTAGTACATTGGTTCCAATAGTTCTCTATGAAATGCATAGAGAAACCAGCACTAAACCTCATGTTTTGCCACAGTTCCATCAAAAATTAGCCCAGTTTCCCTTTTTAGCTGCCAAATCTCTTATGATAATATAGTAACTCACAGGGGTATGTCACTTTACACCTATTACTTTACTAAAATACTGTTTTAAGTCTATATTATGCCAAGTATATTTTAACATGTGTTATGATGAAATTGATACTCATATTGATGCTGTGCTCACAGAAATCCTGTAATTGCACACCTATTCCTCTACATCTTGGAAACATTACTAGGACAATTTTTCACACCTTTTCCAAGATAATTCAGTGGTATGTACTAGTGGAAAACGTGCCAATTCATTGTTTAAATGCATGAAGGAAACAGAATCATGGACTTACAGTCTGTAATTTTCAGGACTCTTTTGAATTCTCCACTTCCAGATCCTCCGCAACCATCTTCATCATCACAGTCACCACTCATTTGTTCATCTACACCTCCACCACTGCCTGTTTGTTGGAGATCCCACGTGTCATATTTTGGAAATGAATTGCCCTGCAACAGCTGAAGACAAGATATAGTATGCTAATTAGCAGTACATATGGAGAGCTTCAGTGAGTACCCAAAATTTTATGTATGTCCTAGTAATTATCTGATTTGAAAAGGAAATTTCAGGATTGACAGAATGAGAATTCTGATTTTTTTTTTTCTTTTTTTTTTTTAACCGGTTTTTTTCCTACTCTGGCATGCAGATGGATTTAAAAGAGTGGTATTTGGAGATATATAATTTATCTTTAATTAAAAACCCACAAAATATCTCTTTCTTTATCACTATAAAAGAAGATCTGGTACCAATTTCTGGCCCAGAGGCCAAGTGGAATGGATAAGTACATAGAATCATGGAATAGTTTGGGTTTGAAGGGACCTTTAAAGGCCATCTAGTCCAAGTTCCTCTGCAAAGAGCAGGGACATCTTCAACTAGACCAGGTTGCTCCGAGCCCCATTGCACCTGATCTTGAATATTTCCAGGGCTGGGTCATCTACCACCTCACCAGGAAACCTGTTCCAGTGTGTCACCACCTTCATTACAAATAACTTCTTCCTTATATGTGGTCTGAATCAGACCTCCTTCTGTTTAAAATAATTGCCCTTATTTCTACCACAAGAGACCCCACTAAAATGTTTGTTACCCCCTTTCTTATATGCCCACTTATAGCAGACAGCATCTATGCTACTTAACAGTTGGACCTGGATTTTTTAAAGACCCATATGGTGCCTACAGAGACTTAAGATACATTTATTATTTTATGTGAATTTTTCAGTTTGAAAAATCTGAAACAGTATGAGAGCTGTGTTGCAGCTCTTTATTGGTGAATACAAAACATACTTGTCTGCTCTGGGTGTGTCATATAGAAATCTGGTAGAATCTGAAGAAAAAAAATGTGTTGAGATGATACAAAATGCTTGACCAAGGAATAGCAGACCTAACTAGTACAGTCAGAGGCAGAGCTAGCATGGAGAGAACTATTTCCAAAGGACATCCAGGCATTGCTTAGGCAGAAATAATAAGAGTGACCTAAAATAAAGCAAAGGGGTAGCTGATACTGGCCTAAGCAGTGTAGGTGATTTGGTTCCAGTGAATAAGTTGGTTCTCTGGGTCCTTTATCGCTGTAGAGATGGCCAATGATATCTGCATGGTTTCTAAGAAAACAGTAGAGATCTCAAAGTTTAACACATTTCTCCACTCTGTTGAGCAGTGCTGAGCAATCACCTGAATAATGTTAATCTCGCTCATTTATCAAATGTACAACTGCTGTCATCCAATTTTTCAATACTAGGTGGTATAACTGTCATACATACACAGTGTGCCCTCTTCTTCATTCAGATTCAGTTCAGTTTATCTCTCAGATAAATACGAACATCATAGCCTCTAAAAAAACAGGTTCTTACAAATGTTAATAATTGTTACAACCTTATCCAAAATATCAGTTTGTACAGGTTCGTGTATTACTCATGCTTAAATCTAGGAAGACTTCTTTACACTGGCCAAAACCTCACTGGCTCAGATTCTTTAATTTAATAATCAGATAGTTCTTTCTCCTTAAAATAGCTACTAATTAGTCAGAAAGAGAGGCAGTTGTTTTATACCTTCAAAAATGGGTTTGTTTTGTTGTTTAACAAGATACTGGGTTCATATTTTCAACAAATATACTGAGTTTATTTTCAGATTATGGAGTCACTTCCCAGACTGCTTGATCTGTTAAGTGCTGTACAGCACCCAACAAAAAAATATTTTAATCACTACTACAACGAGATCACCCAGATAAATCTCAATGGTTCTATAAGATCCACTTGCCACTATGTAAGAACAGGAGAATGCCACTCACCACAGAATCAACAGGACCAATTTATGCAGCACTTATAATTCAAAAGTTTTATTAGGCATTTATACGCTACCTGAAAGACAAACTGCCTAGCTAAGAAGAAAAAAACCTCCTTTGTACTGCTGCTCCTCTCCCTGCTCATTGTGTAATCCATGCCATACCTCTACCAAAAGAGTATTTATTGAAGCAAAACACAGACAGTTTAATGAACTACACTCAGCTAAACAGCACACTTATTTTTCACCCCAATTTATATCGTGACACATTCCCAGGGCCAGTTGTATGATAAGGTAGTCTTTATCCCTGAGCTCTGTGGTATAAATGTGGGCAGGAACTTCCAGCAAGACAGTTTTTCAAACAAAATTTGTTGCCAATGTGTCCACAGTATACCATAAACATATACACCATATATACCATCTATATCTGGTATGTGTACATATATATATACACACACACACACACACATTTTTCCAGGCTGAGAACATGGGTCCTTCTCTATAGCTCTGTCTCAGAAATATATTGACTTAGTAAGGTTTTATATTTTGTTGCTTCTTTAAATTTCAGCACAACATAGTTATTTTTCTTTCCTCTCTCTTTTTCTTCCTTTTTTTTATTATTATGCATTATTGACACAACTAGAAACCTAAAAACACAGATGATCCCACTTAATTGCTTTAAAGGTAGGATTCACATTGAAAAAGTGCTCTTTAAATTTTTCCAAACTTTTCACTGTACTTGAAAAAGTAGAGATTAAATAATGAGTAAGCTCATTTGTTATTTGGACTTTGTTATTCTCTTCAGTCTCCTTAATTGTACAAGAAGAAATATTGTCTCCATATAAGTTCACAAACCTCCATGCTGGTTCTCTACTAAGCAAGACTTGGATCTAGTAAAAATTCTTTATTAAACAGAAATCCATGTAGTTCTTCAAAGATAAATTGATTCACATTATAAAGATAAAAGTTGTTTAAAAGAATTGTTCTCTTGTGCTGCACTTTTTATAAAGCTATTATTTAAGATGAAAATAAGTACATGTTATAACTGGAAAATTTTGTTGTATATTCTTACTGGGTCTTCCAGTTAAATAAGTAGGGTTACTAGCTATATACTATCTGCCCCTCAAAAAAATACAATGAATGTTCTTCCCGTTGTGTCACAGTCTAAAATAATCTTTTTTCTTTTTATTTTTTCCAAAAGTTTTTCCATTCTATCAAATTTGTCTCAAAAATCCCGAAACCCCAAACCCCATGAGTTCAATCATACATTATTGTCTTCCAATTTCAGTGAAAGTAGCAGCAAATATTATTGGCAACCATGTTAATTTGAATGAGTTATGGCAAGGCTTAGTTCACCAGTGCAGTAGATACACCAGTATTCCAGATTTGCTGGTTCTTAATGTTGATGACCGTTTATTGAACTAAGACTTTGGTATCAAAAGCATGTCCTCTGGTGGTGGGATTTTATTTTCCCAGAGAATTTGTGCTCCACTACTATGGTACATGTGCATGGGGGAATGATTTGGGTGTAGGTCAACTGAAAGGTCCTTGGGAGTCTTCAGTTTCACAGCTTCCCTACATAGCTTTGGGAAGTTTGGCCTCCCTCTTATATCTTTCAGCGCTCAATTGCCCAAATACCTCTCAGGACTTTCACTGACGGCTTAGCGGAATGCTTTCTTTGACCCAAAAGCAATTCTGAACAAGGTTATAATACCATAAAGTACCATTAATAAATTTTGTGAAATTTCACTTTTTAAAATGAAAATAGTTGCATTATAGAAGTTACACTGTTGTAATAAAGTACTTCCAGGGCTCTGTAAATATATGACTCACTGCTCTGTAACATTTCAGTAAGAAAACTAACTGCTTGCAGCAGCTACAGAGGCACCTATGAGGGTACTTGAAGTTTCTCAACAAATCTCAGAGTCTAAGTATAATTAGGAAGATTATCACTAAGGATGTATGATTATTGTACAGTCCTATAGGGCCTGGTAAACTTTCAAGATTATTTAAGACTTTTATCGATGATCTGGAAGGCAAAATGAAAAACAAAGTGATAATGATAAATCTTTTACTGCCATAAGAACTGGAGAACTACTAAATAACAAAGAGAAGCGACAAACTAAGAAAATCTCATCTGGCAAGCGAGGCAATTGAGTGAATTTTAAAACATATACTATAATAAAATACAGACAAAAGTAAATTTGCAAGTATAAATATTGTATTACATGCATATTAAAAGACAAAATATTCTGTTCCATAAATTAATTGTGGGTGTCCTGGGTAGCCAGCAGAATATGAATTACCAAGAGCAATGTTCTAGCCGAAGATTTTAATGAGATGTCTTCGGGGATAGAAATAGGAGTACTAAGTCAGATTAGGGGTGTTATATTACTCCTAAATCCCATTCTCATTGCCTTTGTTCAGAAAGGATGGCACAGAAGTGAATTCTATAACAGTGATTAGAATGGAACCAAAAAATGCTTTTGTTTTAATCAAGGAGCTCATCTTTTAGTGAACTCAAAAAAACCCCTTGATCTCAAGAATTTATTTAACCAGCCTTATAAGCCTTGTAAGTGGCAAACACAGATTTAACAGATTTAGCAGGCCAAAGTATATGAAAATAGCAAATAAATCAATTTTTTTTATTTAAACATTCAAAGCAAATAAAAAAATTCTATGCTACCAAAATCATACATTTAAAAAATATTCAGGTTGGTCTATATAACAATTATTTTTCAATAATAAACAATAATTATCAACAGTTGTGGTAAGGGGGTTTTTTTGTTTTTGTGTTTTTTTTTTTTTTTTTCTGGATCAAACAGGTTTTGGTCTTAAAGCATGAATTAATTCAGAGGTTCAAGGATATGCTATGTACAAGCTTAAAGTAAAAACCAAAATGGTCCCTTCTGCCTCTCAAAAATTTATTAATTCATATAAGTAAATCTGAAATGGCAAGACTGTACTCTATTTTGGTTTTTTGTGCTTGCAGGCAGTTGCAAGTGATTTAATCTCTGTTGTTGTTTAACTCGGCAGGAACACCAGACAGCCCTCACTCCCCCTCAGTGGGATGAGGGAGAGAATCAGAAAAATGGTAAAACTCATGGGATGGGATAAAAACAGCGTAGTAGGACATAAAAGGAATGGCAAATAATAATAGTAATGTTGATAAAAGAATGTACAAAACAAGCAATGTACAATGCAATTTCTCACCACCCAGTGACCGATGACGAAAGCAGGGGGCCACCAGCCTCTGGGCAGCTCTCCCCAGTTTATATGCTGGGTGTGATTTTGTATGGCATGGGATATCTCTTGGGCCAGTTGGGGTCAGCTGTCCCATCTATGTCCCCTCCCATCTGCTTGCACCCCTCCAGCCTGCTCGCTGGCAGGGCAGTAAGAGAAGATGAAAAGTCCTTGACAGAGTAAGCACTGCTCAATAATAATTAAAATGTTACTGTGTTACTAGTATTATTCTCCCCCTAAATCCATAACACAGCATAATACCAGCTACTAGGAAGAAAATTAACTCTATCCCTGCTGAAACAAGGACAAAGTCTAACAAATGATGAACACTAAAGGGCAATAAAATTTATGTTTATACTATTGAAACTGATGTGATACAAAAATCTAGTATCCTATTCACTTATTCTACATCATATACCTTCATGAGAAACATGGATTTTCTATAAATTTTATTGTATTGTATTTCAATAAAAATATCTTGATTGCAGTTCAATGTGAACTAAGCTCAGTCGTAGTATTTCCTCTCTTTCATTTATGTGCACATCATGAGTACTTCTGGAGGGAATCTCAAAGGAGCCCAGCAGTGAATTCAATTTAGTTAATCAAGTCAAATCCAGAAGAATACTTTCTAGAAGTATTACTACCTTGAATTCTTTCAAATGAGAGGAATAAACTGCTAATTTTTTTCTCTCTGCTGAGCATTACAAACCCAAATACTTAGAAAAACAGCATTGCCTTTGGTGATCTCTTAAAAAAAACTACTCGTACATCTGTAGGCCAGAATCTCCTGCAGGGTTTCATTTCCTTAACAAAAATGTGCATTCCAAATTAGAAGTCCAGTTTATATTGTAGACTGGTATGAGTATGGCAACTCATAGTCACTCATGATAGTGCCCTGTGGGGATTTTTTTGAATAAAAAGCTTAAAAAGCTGTAGCTTTGTGAGAAGTACATCAGCTCCTTTTTTTTTTTTTGATGATATTTTCAAAAAGAGGATAAGATTTCTAATCAGCTATAGCCTTTATATCCTTGAGATGATACACAAAGTACAAGCAATACATACAGTGCTGTATCAAACCCACTGTTTTCTGCCTAGATCCAGGGCTAAAACTCTGTGTTTCAAGCTTGAAAACCCATTCTTCTCCATAAAAATCACCAGTAGCCTGAAATTCTGATGGAAGTAACATAGTATTTCTCTCCAGTCTAAGCTAACTCAGCTGAACAAAGAAATAAATTGACATTCATTCTGCTTACTGAACTGAACTGCAAAAAATTAGAAAGGTGGCTGAGCGCCAGCACTGCACAACACAGCTCTAACCTACCCTTTGTGCTTTCTTGATATACCTTTACTATCTCCGGGTCAAATCAGCAGCTGCCTGAATAGTGGAAATAAGAATCATCTCAGCTTATTATTATACAACTACTTCAAAATCCAGTCATTTCTTCTCAGTAGTTATTTATGTAGCATTCAAAACCACTTAGTAAGAGAACAAAATTTTCAAAGAAGGCTAATTGCTGAATTAGGTAGCAATGACTAGCAATTTTCATTGAAGGTACAATTCCACACAGTGAAACTAAGGGTTCAAGCACAAGTACAAGCTGTGCATTTTTTTCCATCCTTATCATGCTTCCTGGCCATCACAGAGTTGAACTGACCTAACTAGCCCTCTTCACAGAAATGCTTGACCCCAGTTTGAGCCTTAGCATAGTCTACAGACTGTTCTGAGTAGGCAGCCTGGATATGGTTATTCTGCTGTAGGAAGCAGGACAGTTGCAGTCCCTGAACATTTTTATTTAATACAACAGATGCAGTTTTGTGGGATGTCTACGGTGCCGAATAAAAGAGAACTGGGCAATAAGGTACAGTGATAGATACCGAATTTCTCAGTCGTTGTAACTTACATGTGATCCCAAACCAATTCTCCCTAAGGTAAATCGCTTATTAAGAGGGTACTCGTAAGCACTGGGGATGTGGAGCAGTGTGTTCTCACCCTTGATCCTCTTTCTACTTAGCAATATAGATACAGCTCCTAAATGTGATTGTCCATTCACAAATACCCTTTCCCTAATTTGTTACATGCAGAAATCTTGCTTTATATCTGGGAGTGCATTTTACAGCTAAAACCCACCAACTGAAGTTCTCACTTGAGTTCTGTCATGAGCAATTACTTTTGTTTCTAGTTGTTACTCATTCAGAGTGAATACAGGAGCAAAAGCTTGGCTCTTATCCCTTGGTGCAATCCATGCCACCACAGTTATGCACACTATCAACTTGATTTGTTTAAAAAATATTTAGGTATTTCCATGTTTAAAAATGCACGTCTTGCTAACATTTCACTGTAGGTTTAAATCATCCTCAGAAAATCAAGTAAATGAGTTAGACGTTTCTAAGGTAACAAATGAGAGCAAAATTAAACTCCAGAACAATAGCATGTACTCTTATTTCTGTCTAACAGGTGAAATAACAGAACAAAGCCACATTATATAAGATTAATGTTAGAGACTAATGTTCTTTGTCCGTTTCACCCATCTCTGCAGGTGCTTGTATTTTTTTATGTTATCGTTCTTTTCTGTTCATGTTTCCTTTTATTCATTTGAAGATTATTGGTTATAACCCCCTCCATTAGATATTACAAATAAGTTTTCAGATAATTTGAAAATCATTTCAATTTTAATCACCCTTTACCTTATCCTCATCTGAATTTTTAGACCTTTCTTCCTTGGCAAGGGTTGATATAGATAGACGTATATGACATATATTAGACAGTTTTCTTTGGTCGTAATAGTAGACTGAAATTCTGTCTTTCCAGAACAGAACATGTGAATCACTAGACAGCTTAATATCGAATGCTTTAATGAATGATTGAGGTCTAACCAAAAATAAGTAAACTGATTGATTTAAATAACATGGCATACTGTGATCAGATAAAGCTCATTTGAACAAACATAACCAGAATTGTGGGTGGAGTTGGGCTTCAGAATCATACACCTCAGTGTAGATGCCAAAACCTTTACATGTTTTTCTGTAAGTAAGGTGTCTAAGATCCTCAGTAGTAATTTGCATGTTAGGAGTTTGATTCAGTTTTGTGGACATGGTTGTTTAGCACTTTTTGATATGACCTAGAGTATCTGGAGCACTACACAGCAAGAGAGGAGTGATTGAGAATTTGCAGAAGACCTTCTTGAGCAACAGCTGGAGGCCAAGGAACACCGAGCAGCTGGATTGGTTCCAGGCACCTGAGCATATGCAATTGAACAATAATCCTAGTTAAAGCTGGGAGTTATTCAGCTGAGCAAAGGTCGCAGTCTAAACTGAGATTTATAGAAAACAAATAATGACAAAAGAAAGTTTTCCAAGTAAATTCTAAATTCTTTTAGCCAGGCAGTGATTTTTTTGTTTGTTTGGTAACAACACAGCTCCTGGCACAACTAGGCCAACTGGACAAAAGCACAATGGAGTCTCAACCATTATCTAGATGCTATAGATAAAAAATACACTGTTCCTCTGTATGTTCCCTCTCTATATAAATATACTAATAGAAAGAAAAAGATCAAATTATTTCTGAGGAAAAATGCTGATTACAACTAAAGAATTAAATTTTCTCAAAGAAAGTTTCAAACCAAACATTTTTCAGTATTAACAACTAGAACTTGGAATATCAAATGGAGAATTAATCACAATTAAAGCCAGTTTCAATAATCTCATGATTATCATTGCACAGGACAGGTTTTCAAATAAAATAAGAAACCAACACATACCAAAGAAGCTGTGAAATGGAAGAGAATTCA
This sequence comes from Eulacestoma nigropectus, assembly GCA_013397775.1. NCBI lineage: Eukaryota > Metazoa > Chordata > Aves > Passeriformes > Eulacestoma > Eulacestoma nigropectus. The sequence goes on along the minus strand of VZTE01005077.1, from coordinate 340,313 downwards.
CCAACCTGCAAGATTTGTATATAGGGACATGAGTGCATGATCATTAACTCATTATCAGGCACTGATTTCTACTGTTAATAACATCAATCTGTTATGAGTCTGGCTGTTACTTAAAAATAAAAATCATGACATTAGCAAAACAGTAAATGTTCAGTTTTATTTTTTTAAGAATAAAGTTTATTTCATGCTCCAACATGTTTATATTAAATTGCTACTGAAAAATAAGCTAGGAATGGGTTCTACAGCAGATTATCTATACTACATCAGTTGTTCATCTATGTATTTCCAGTCTGTGTCAATTCTGAGCTTAGGTCTACAAAAGTAGAACTTCTTTTTACTTCTTTGACACAGTTTTTTACTTAAGAATTAATAATCTGTAAACCCTAGTTTCCTCTCATTATCAGTAGAAACAGAAGTCTAAAGTTACAGCTGAAGTGAATTAAACACCATGATAGATAATGAAAATCGCAGACAGGCTATTTCAGGTTTTGATTTCTTCTTATACTTCAGAGATCTGTAAGTGAAAGGGCTTACTATTAAGCCATTTAGAAGCAGGACCTTCTGGAACACTTTTCACTTTATAAGAATATGCTACTTGACATTTCTTCTGGAGGGCCATTCAGAAGACATTATAGAAAAAGCTGCACTGCAATAATCTGTGATGCCATCATGAGCAAAATTGTGACCATATTGTTAGAGGTACATTTCTATTGCTACCCTATTGTGAGTGGATAAATTGGTGATTTATACAGAGAACTGATTTCAGAGAATGGAATTCAGTAGACAGTCAGTGGAGGTGACCCACCAGCGGTGCTGACTGACACACTGCTTTCCCTTATCCACCAGCAGCATGATAAAGCTACTTTCATCTTTTACTCAGTGACATTTCTAGCCCTCACATCAGTGGACTCGAGTGACTGAGAAAAAGCAACAGCTGCCGTGTAAAATTCATGAAGACTAAGCTGACAGCAAGGCCAATATTGCATAACTTCATAAAACTAGTATGCTCCTAGAAACATTTGAAAGCAAGTTAAATACAAAAATAAAATAGAAGGAAGACTTTACTTTTGCATTAGCCATTGTTCTGTAGATAATGCAAGTGAAAAATGTCCCATATACTTAAAAAATAGAAATATTAAAAATTCATGTCCCTCTTCAGCAGCTGCATATGTACTTATTCCTTAAATCAGAGCATTTTAAATTGATACAGAATATGATGTGACAGTAGAGACCTATGAAATTTAACACGACTCAATTACTACAAAACAAAATCCTTCCGTATTCATTTATCTTATAATGGACCATAGTGATGTTGTCTACAGAACAGGTTTTGTCGGGACAGATTCTCTTGCAAAAATATTGTCATGTCCCATGTCCCCTCCTGCCACACCCTGCAGTACAAAAGTTATTATGCAGAACCTTAATATAACTAATAGCCAGGAATCTCCTTATATTAGTGAGACCAAGTTTCAATTACAAAGGCATACATCCAGTCCTTACATGTGACTTTGTTTGGCCCCATCCTATAATAAGAGATTGCCACAAAACATATATCCAGAATCTTCTGCATTATTTACCAAGTTTTTCTTAAGGTCCAATATATACTCTTTTCATTTTCAGAATATATCCTTCAGACAGAATGCCAGTATAAACTCTAGTACAACATTTATGCCTCACTTAAGCCTTACACTGAAAGTTTTCCAGTTGCTGAGATTGTGTGCTAGCACTCTCCAGAAGGCAAGTGAATTCTTAATAAGGTTAAAACAAGGCTTTCCTGCCACACAATTTCCCCCTTGTCCCCATTCTTGAGTTGTCATTTATTTTCACGATTTCTGTATAACCATATTTCTCTGGTTATATTCGTGTAGTAAGTCTGCTTTGCATAAATTGAGACTTATCACATATAAAGGGTTGTATTTTTAAATCCTCTTTGCCTCCAAACTATTCTTAAAATAGTTCCCATTGCCTAGTCTTGACAAAATGCATCATGCCTGTTTTTCAAAATCTTCAAGAGAATTAAGGTATCCTTGAAATATGAAAGTGGTGGAGGAGGGGACATGTACATTACTTGAGAACAGGTTTCTTGATGCATAAAGAAGCGGACCATTTACAGAGTCTTCTCAGAAAGATTTGATAGAACAATTTTTTAGATCCCATTGGGTCTTTGTACATGTGATAAGACTATAACTTTTCCCAGAAAAGCTAGCTTCAGGTTCAAGTAGCTGCCTACGCTATTTCTCTGCAGCATTACTTATTCAGATGCAATCAAATACCATAGAGAATATTATAAAATAGAGGAAGCCTTCTTTGAAATTCCTGAGAAAGCCTGGCTCATGCATTTTGCAGCTGTAATATGTGCGCAATAGTCTAATTATAGTAATCCTAATCTATGCAGACTATGTTATTAAATGTGACATATATTTTAATTGTTGACAGATGGCTTTGAACCATGTATAAATATTTTTAAAGTCACACATATTCCTATAGCTAGCACACACAAAAGTTCCAGGTATATTAGTCTATCTTTTCTGAATCCTTTCATATGCACATACAAACTCAGGATTTCCATTTTAATAGCTATTTTATTGTTTAGGTTATCTGAAGACATAAAAGGACCATTTTCTTTTTAAAGTGAAATGAGTAGTGCATAGATTACAGACAGTTTTGATTACTGTGGAAATCAGAGTACTTTTTCATCAGTACATTGTATTGTGTTAGCCCATGTGCTCACAGTTATTAAATATTGCCATTGTGCTGCTTATTCAAAATCACCCATCTTCTCTCACCACTACAGGGGGAGATATCAATAGAAACCTTAAAAACTCCAAGAACAGTGCAGAAAAACGGGACCAATCCAGCAACACCATTCATTAACACGTGAATCTTATGTAGAACTCAGAAATCCTTGTTTAAATCTCATGCAGTGAAAAAGTTGGTTATTAAAAAAACACCCAAAACCAAGTAGAAAACAGGCAACATTTACAAGAACTACCGTATAGGAAATACATTATCTGAGCTTTTCAGAGATGTCCAAGGGTAGGCTTAAACTAATGAATAAGGTGAGGACTGAGGGATCACACAAGTCAGAAAAACTGCTTACACATCTTTTCAGCTGTCATGGTGGGAGTCACTTCACGTAGCTTTAGAAATCTAAACTTAGGCATCTGTCTGTGCAGAAAGACAGGCAAGTGCAGTGGGTAATTCATCTCAGCCTAAAGTTATCTGTAAGATGTTTATTGAAGTCAAAAGTCAGATTCTTTGCTGATATGCTGTTTTGTAAAAAAACCCAACCCACCAACCAACCACACAAAAAACCCACAACCAAACTAACAAAAAAACCAAACTGTGCAGGTTTACTTTTTTTTTTTCCCACTGTAGGACATTTCTATTCAACTTAAACACCTGCAGGCTATGAAAGTGTTAGTTACCTTTTAGAGTCACTAGATCTTTTAGAGTCAATGGAAAGAAACAAGCATCTTCAAAAGTCTGACCTCATCCTAAAGTAAATCATGCAAGGATGCATGGACATATGCATTACTGATTTTGGAAGAGCATTGTATGTATGGTGCTACATATACCAAACAAGGTTAATTTTCTTCCGCCTGGATTCTTGCACTAAAAGCTCATTATGCTACAAACTACTCTCCTGCAGAAAATGGAGGGAGGAGGCAGCCTTTTAAAACAACAAAGTGAAAATTAGAAACCTTAGCACTTAACTTCAAAAGCTGTAGCCATGAAGTGAAAGGACGCTAAGTCCTTTCAAGAAGGTGTGATAGTTTCTTCCCTGAAAGTCTGGTGAAGGGATAAATTAGCAAGGAAGGAAAGAAAATAAATGTCAGGCATTTTATGTCAGTCTTCCTACTATCTCAAAGGTAGAAAAAATATTTTTAAAAGCTTTGAGAATAAATTATAAAGTTATTTGTTATATTCATTTTCCTTACAATTACTAGAAATTTTTATGGCAAGGCTTATACATTTTTTTAGCACAGTGACAGTAAGCTTCCAATTCATTTCATTGTATCAGAAATATTTCACGCGAAGTATGCCAACAACCAAACATGAGAAATAGATGAGTCAGCATTCTAAGGCTTTTATGAAATATAAAAATATCTTGATTTCCTTTGAGATGAGCCATATTTATTGTATTTTATTTTGTCTGATATAGAGCGTCTAATTGGGGAAATACTGAAAACTCCTATTCAATGCAGTTATACATTTTTCATTTTATTAGAAGTATGAATTTCTAGCATTACAAAACTTTCATACAAAATTTTAAAAAAAAATCATTGTTAAAGCCAAGCATAAATATCATATACTCTTTGTAAAGCACTTTGGGTGTTTTTCAATTTCTCATAATCCAGTTATATATGTGCATGTCTTAACTTCCCTGGAGATAATATATGACAGATGGAGTCTGAATTTTGTTTCAAATGCTAGTAAAATTTATATATTGTGCTTAACCTGACACAGATTTTGTTATTGCAATGTGTTCTTTTCTGCACAGTTTTGTAATGTAAATTTATGTAGAAATGGGAATCATTAAGAGATCAAGTATTAATGTCAGAAATTATAGAATGCCTTTAATAAAATATGAGACAAAATACATTAAAATGTTAAGTCTGGGGTTTATTTTCTAGAGTTCAGTGTTCCCATTTCTCTTTATATCTTTCAAAAATTGAATGTATAATAAATTAAAATCCTACAAGTTGCTCAAGTCAAGACTTTTCCATACAATCAACTGGATATGCGTAGTATAAATGTTAGTAAAATATAGTTGTGTTTATAATAACAGAGCTTCAATCCATCACACACAATAAAATTTGATTTTTTGTTTTACTGTAGTGTTCTTTTGCATGCAGGCCTGGGCTTTACTGCTCTGTAAATTGCAAAGAAAGCAAAGCAGTTCTAAAGTGAGCTGGTACACTACAGTGCAATACTGGGGGCTGCCAGCTGTTGTGCTCCAGCCCGGGAGAAAAATTACCCCCCTAATCATAGAATCATAGAATGGTTTAGGCTGGAAGGGGCCTTACAGATCAGTTAGTTCCAATCCTTCTGCCATGGGCACGGACACCTTTCACCAAGGAGGTTGCTCAGAACCCTATCCAACCAAGACTTGAACACTTCCAGGGATGGGACATCCACCCCAAGAGGCAAAGATTCATACAAGCAAACCCATAGGAAGGAAGATATGGCTTAGAAATTAAGCCATATTTACATGCCTCACCCTAGCTTAAAACTCTGTCAACAGAAGAACAGGTATCACTTATTTTCTTTCGTATAATAACTTATTTTCTTTCGTATAATAACTTATTTATGAAGGTTTTCATACAAAAAATGAGATACTCAGGCTGAAACCCACACCCTGTCCACAGTGAATCATACCCATATTTTCTTCTATTATCCTAACTTTTATACTATAGTCTAATTTCATTTCACGTTATCAAGATATTCTTACAAAAAATGTATCAAGGAAGAACGAATTCTTAATATTTTATGGATCCAAAGTGCTAAAGAGAAATCAGAGATTTGTAACCTCTTAGTTAAAGACCTGAAATTTATACTAACTGAAGAATAAAGTTCTCCCTCCTCAAAGATTCTGTAGTTTTGATGTAGAGGCACTCTCTCTGGAATAAGCTGAACTAGGATTTCTCAACTTGTACTTTAATCATCAAATTATTATTTGAGGGGAAAGAAGGAAAAAAGCAGCAGCTTCTTCTCTTAGATCAATGTTTAAAGACTGTACTGTTTAGAACAAGTGATTAAATTATCATCTCCACCAACTTGAAGGAGTACACAGACAAAAGGCTGGAGGCAAAACAAAATAAGCCAGACAGAGATGAGCCCCTGTCCCAGTCAACCCAAAAAATCCTCAGCTGATGGGCAGTGGGTTACCGGTCTTCCAGACTCTATGGGGAAGGATTCCCATGGATCACTTCATATACTGAAGGAGTTATTTCCTAGGAAATGTGAGACACTTCTAGGATGCAGGGGGAGAGCATTTTGAGATTGTACAAAGCTTAATATGAGATGCTTAGAGGCAGATCTAAAGATGGGGAAAGGTGGACATCAAGGGGTTCTGAGGAGGAACAAGCATGGGAAAATAAAGGGGCAAAGAGATGAAAAGGGCCAGTCAATTTTAAACAGGGTCTCATCTGTACACTTAACTGGCTATGCACTCTATATGACCTGCACAGCCTGCCCTGTGTTCCATTCAACTCCATCTCTGAGTGTTATTCGGGGTGAGAGCCTACATTTTGTGTGTATAACAGTCTGAGTGCCAGCCGCTCATTTTCAGGGGGTCCATATGTCATATGTCAGTGTGTGATTGCTGGATTGGACTAGGTCAAGTCAGGTAAGAGGCCTGGGAGCCAGGTAGTGAAGCAAACATAGGTCTTGGCTGGATACTGGAGAGGTCAGGGGGTCTACGAGTTGGCAAGTGGAGGGGCCAGGAGGCCATTGACACATTCACGTCAGTATGTGAGACCAGAGGATCCAAGACTGATGGGTACATGATGAGTGCCTAGGGGTAGTTACTGAAAGGATCCCTAGTCTGTGCATCTGGATATATGGATGGGCAAAGGGCATCTGTCCCAGAAGAAGGAGTCAGGCCTGGGGGTGGGATAGCATGCTCAAGTGCCAGCAACTGGGGACATCAAAGTTCAGTTAGTGGACAAGCTGGGTGTCCAAAGGCAAGTTAATGAAAGGATATTGTGTATGTATGTATATATATATATATATCTAT